>CM029022.1:43873072-44313141 GCA_016801055.1 Panax notoginseng
GCATAGGCTATGACTTTTTCAGGTGCATGAGAACGAATCCCAACCCTTTGCTCGAAGCATCACTGTAGATGACAATCCCTCCGAGCCAGATGGTATTGTTAGAAACAGGTGCTGAAATGAGTCTCCTCTGATTCTTGAAAACGCTGCTCACATTCTTCGCTCCAACCAAAACTTTGTATCTTTCCGAGTCAGCTGAGTTAATGGATAGCGATTCGAGAAAATCCTTCCTCGAATCTCCGATAATAACCAGCTAAACCAAAAAGTTACGTACCTCTCCTGATTTAGGTTGCTCCCAGCTTTGAATAGCTTCAATCTTTGCCGGGTCAACCGATATTCCACGACTTGATACTACGTGCCCAAGGAATGCTACCTCCTCCAGCAGAACTCGCATTTCTTCAACTTGGCATAAAGCTTGTATTCACGAAGCTTTTGGAGTACCACCTCAAGTGTTGCTCATGATCTTCACGGCTTTTGAATAAATAAGGATGTCATCAATAAAGACGACCACAAAGTGATCCAAATATTCCTTGAATACCCGTTCATCATATCCATGAAGGCAGCAGGAGCATTAGTCAATCCAAAGACATGACTAGAATTCATAATGCCTGTACGAGTTCTAAAACCGTCTTTGGAATATCCTCAGTTCTAACCTTCAGCTGATGATATCCAGAACGAAGATCGATCTTTGAAAAGATATTGCGCCTTGCAACTGGTCAAACAGGTCATCAATACGTGCATTGGGTACCTGTTTTTTATGGTGACATGATTCAACTCCAATAATCAATACAAAGTCGCATACTTCCATCTTTCTTCTTCTTCACGAATAGAACAGGAGCACCCCAAGGAGAAGTACTAGGTTAATAAAGCCAATGTCTAACAATTCCTGCAGTTGGATCTTTAACTCCTGAAGTTCAATAGGAGCCATTCGATATGGGGCTTTGGAAATGGGTTTTGTACCGGGTTCAAGGTCGATACAAAATTCAATTTCACGCTCTGGGGTAGGCCAGAAGTTCTTCAGGGAATACGTCAGGGAATTTATTAACAATAGAAATATCATTCAAAACTGACGTATTTTTGTTTAGATCCGTGACATGAGCTAAGAAAGCTTGACATCCATTTTTCAATAAACGAATAGCCTTATGGCTTGAGATGACAACGATTGATTTTAATGGTTTGGTTGTTTGAATTCGCATAATAGGTCGATTAGGAATATGAAAGCTAACAACCTTACGAAAATAATCAATTTTTGCATGATGAGTAGTTAACCAATCAATCCTTAGAATCACGTCAAATGCATGTATTTTTAATAAAATCAGATCGATAGGTAATGTGTGGGTACCAACTTGAACCAAACAAGACTTATAAACCGTGGATGTAATGAAGGTTTCTCCCAATAGAGTTTCAACAGATAAGTCAAAGTCTAATTTCTCCGGAATCAAATTTAATCGATGAGCGCAAGCAGGAGAAATAAAAGAATGGGTAGAACCGGTATCAAATAAAGTATAGACTTCGTTAGAGTTTATGATAAGCTTACCCGTGATGACCTCATTCGGGTTCCTTGCTTTCTGGGAGTTCACAACAAACGCTCTCCCTTGCACAACCAATTTTGACTTTTCTGGGACGGCCTTTGGTGCCTCCATTCTAGCTGAATTTGTCTTCGGTAAATGACAAAATCGGGCTAAATGACCTTCTCTTCCACAATTATAACATGCTTTGGACGGCATCGCGCAGTTTGGACTGATGTGCCCCTCCCCTCCGCATTTGAAATATATGATAGGTGGTCGTTCTCCTTCCTTAACGACAGGTGCTGGTGCTGACGTTTTTCCATCATTGTTGAATCTCCTCTTCTTGAAATGTCCATTCTTATTGTTTTGGCCCTGATTACCACCGAAGTGGTTACCATTTCTGGCCTGTTGATTCCCTCCACGCTTGTTGTCACCGCTTCGATGACTGCTCTCACTGGTATTATCATTTTGCCGCTGCTCTCTTTTGGTTGCGTTGTCTCGTTATCGCGCTCCACCAACTGAGCCCTATTCACAATATCTGAATACAAACACAGTTTATGAGAAATAAGATATTGACGTATCTCCGGCTTCAAACCTCTTAAAAACATCCGCGTCATTCTTTCTTCATTATCCACCAGGTGGGACGCAAACCGGGATAACTCCGTAAATTTTGCCTCGTACTGCGACACGGTCATATAATTCTGCTCCAATTTGATGAACTCCATCTCCTTCATGTGACGAATACTCTCGGAAAGTATTTATCGTTAAAACAGCTCTTGGAACTTCTCCCAGGACATCTTCAGTGCGGCAGGTTGAGTACGCTTTATCGATTCCCACTAGTAATCTGCCTCTCCTCGCAACATAAAGGTGGCAAAGGGAACCTTTTGCTCTCTCGGAGCAACCCAAGACATCAAATATCTTGGTGATCTGCTTTATCCATGTTTCAGCTACAAGTGGTTTGGGTTCTCCCTTAAACTCCGGTGGTCCCAGCTCCTTAAAATGTTTAGCGGTGACCGCTGAGAGTTTCCAGTATTTCCACCTACGTTGTGGACAGGAGCCGCTTTCACCTGTTGTTGCATGAATTGCATAAAGCCTCTGAACATTTGATCATTCATCATTTGGTCAGTGTTGTTGTTTGCATGAGGATTGTCACCTTCCTGATGCACATTATCCTGATTATTGATATGTGGTGAATCAACAGTCGCCTGTGCTCCATTGCTATTCTCAACATTCTCAGATGCCATTTTCAGATACTGCCACAAAATAAAAATTAATTGATATGTCATATATTATCCTTATATTATGACCGACCAATTAAATACCATGCAAATAAACTTAGGTAGGTCATACTTGCGAAGGAATTCCCCGTCTCCCCCTCCTAGTTCTATTCTCACATCTTAGCCAGGGATCATATCCCTAAGCTCTGATACCAACTGTGACGCCCCCAAAATTAGGCATACATCACCCATCTTGGTCGTCAGATACAAAGTACAGAATACAAATACAACTTACTAATACAACTGTCATGTACAATACGACAAAACATAAACTGTGAGTTTGAATACAAATATTATCTTCTAGAGAGTATTCATACTCAAAAGGAGTCCTCATTACATTTATTAACACACCATTACATAGAATAGTGAGGACTACTAACTAATACTATCATTCGGACCATCACTCCGTTCCCCGACTTGCCCCAGCTACGTTCTCATTTCCTGAAGAGAACAGTGAAAGAAAGGGTGAGCTCAACTAGCCCAGTAAGAAATATTATAACTAAGATAATGCAGAATAAATTATCATTAGCCTTCAACAATGTTAAACTGATAAAATATAATAGACATCAAGTTTAACTGCAGCGGAACAAGCAATCCATTAAAAGAGTCAAGTAAAAAATAAACTCTACTATCTTTTATGATTTAAAAGGTTTTTCAACACTGTGATCGCTGGGACTCAGCTTAATAAAATAATTCACATCATCGAATCACCCCTGCACTACAGCCAAAGATATTCGTGTATTCATTAATGGTCATGATCATGCCAACAACTGTCCATCAATGCACTACGGCCAATGAGGACTTTTACCACATCATTTGTAACATTACGGTCATGATTACACCGAATAATCTCTGGTCATAATCATACCAAGTCCATCTATGCACTACAGGCCACAGATGACTTTCAACATTTTATAAACATGAGGATGATGACAATGATATAAGAATTCAATAAAACAAGTTCAAGAATTAATTTATCCAGGAATTAACAACGTCCAAATTGTCAACATGATACGGCTTTGTGGAGTAAAATTCAAGAATGCTTAGAAGAATATTTTCATGAAAAGATACTGGATGAAACGCAATTATCAAGGATATTCCACAAATTTCATGGAGTATAGAAGTCAAAACTTAACCAACTGAGTACAATAAAGAATAGAATAACAAAAGAAATCACCATGCATGCGATAGACCGCACAGACAGGTTATTCCAACAGAATAATAAATAATGGAACCAGGTCCGGCGTAAACGCACAGACAGGATATTCCAACAGAATAATAAATAATCCGGTGTAAAACACACAGACAGGATGTTCCAACAGAATAATAACAAGACGGAACCAGGTCCGGTGTAAAACACACAGACAGGATGCTCCAACAGAATAATAATAAAAACGGAACCAGGTCCGGTGTAAAACACACAGACAGGATGTTCCAACAGAATAATAGAAGAATGTCACCAAGTATAGGGTAGACCGCGTATACTGGTTATTCCAACAGAATAATAAAGAATGGAATAACAGAAGTTCTCTTCATGAATATAAAAGAAATAATATTCCCTACCTTAAAAGAACTGGATATTGGAAAAGTGAAGTAGCAGAATACTTTTATTCTCTCTCTCTTATTCTCTCTATACTTTCTTTCTCTATAGCTTGAATGAATTCATGAAAAATAATGAAGCCCTAGGCCTCTATTTATAGAAAAACTGAGGGTGGCTCTTGGTCTTAACGAAGGGTCAAATGACTCTTGGTCTTAACGAAGGGTCAAATGACTCTCGGTAATATTGAAGGGACAACTACTATTGACGAAAGTAATTACTATTGACCAAGGTAAATACTATTGACCAAGGTAAATACTATTAACGAAGGTAATTACTATTGACCAAGGTAAATACTATTGACGACGGTAATTACTATTGACGAAGAGACTCTTAGATGATGACATATGCCCCCCATAAAATAACCAAACTTACCACAACGTCTCAATTATTGATTTAATAATATAACATATTATACAGATGATACTATGACAATAATTTAAGAGATATGATGCAGCAATTACTGTAGCAATAATTGAGTATAGCTGAGTGACTTCTCACGTAAGCATCAATAATCAATACCGTGTGCTACTATGCAACCACGCGTATTACTGTACTTTTACTACCGGGTAGTTCAACAGTTTTAACGGTTTTAACGGTAACACCTCAGCCGTTATTTTTATAGAAAGATAATTCTGTCTTTTTCTCAATCCGATAATAATTCCGTTGTGGGGTCCACCAATGATTGTGCCGTTGTACGAATATTCCCTGTTAAAACGAATATTCTCCGACCAATCGAATATTATATAACAACTTGCGTACTTTGTAAAATTTATAAATATTACCCACAACTATAACATTATATCAAATTAACTCCATAATATTCAAAAATGATATTTATAGAAAATTCATCTTTATTTATAAAAGTTGGGGTCTTACAACAATCCTGATCAGCAAGTTATTCACATATTACATGCAAAGAAAATAAGCAAGTTTCAAGCGACAAAAGATCCTAACATGGCAAGGAGTTTGGGATTTTAGGAAAAAGATTTTTGTTTCCTAAAATATTAGGCAGATTCTATTAACCTAATTTTTAGGGATTTGTTTTTCAGATACTTATCAAATTCTATTATAATTAGGATTTCTTTTCCGTTTAGATTTACTTTCTAAATAAGGTTTTTATTGTTTTATAGAAATACAAATTTCTTTTCCAAATTGATTTCTATTTCCTTGTAGAAATTAGGGTTATGATTTGTAATACCTATTAGGATTAGAATAATTTGTTCCTATTGTTTTTAGGATTTGAATTGTTTTAAGTAGTATAAATAGAGGTCCAGGTTGATGTAATCAAACACATTATACATTATTCATTATTCAATATATTTATGAGGTTATTCTCTACTTTTGGTTCTTTGAAGAATTCCTAAGTATTTTTCTTAGTTATTTCTTTGAGATTCAATTTGACTTATCATACAACAATTCATAGTTGTGTGTGGCGTCTTCTACCGCATCAATCGTGGATTGTACCGAGATTACCGCTTCAGTATAAGCGAGGGGTCAAGGTGTCGTTGGTGTCCATTCACGTAGATTTTCGAACGCGAGCAATTGTACCAAGATTACCGTCTACATATAGGCGAGGGGTTAAGGTGTTGCAAGCAATCCATCCTACAACTTTGCTAGAAATGATCGGGGCGACGACCACCTCACGCAAGCGTGCCGCGGAGTCTATCAGTAATGTATTAGAGCTTTGAAGTGCGAAACCCGGATTGGATTAAGTTAACAAAGCAATTAGCATATCACTACTTACTGCATCCATATAGAGTGGAATACTCGGTGAACAGGCATGCAGGCACAAATGAGAAGGAAAAGAAGCAAAGAACCTGAATAACACTTCATACATAACAATCCACAACCAATCATAACAATTATATTAACATTTACATATATTTTCACTTAATTTCGTATGAGCATAATGAAAATACATGGGTTACCTTTTTGATTGATGTAATAACTGAATCCTTATTTCAATTTTATAATTGATTGAGTTTACTCCCTCTTTAAAACTGCACCTTGTTCCACTCTTCTCAAATTTTCAGTTGATGGCTTCAATTTTAGAGGAATTTGGTAGTTCAGTAGAATTTGGGAGTTTGGTAATTAAGAGAGAGAAGAAGAAATGGAACGGAAATGAAGAAGAAGGCCGAGAATGGTTCTTGATTACAAGCTCTCTAACTCTGTCTCTCATCCTGACTTTAGAATCCAGAACTTAGACAGATAAACCAACTTATGTTGATTGCTCATTACCCAATAAAAACCCTAAAAGCATGGTTCAACAGAAGATATTGCAAAAAAAACTTATTACAAATAGATAAAGTTTAGATGAAGTCACAAAATTTGAAAAACCCACAAGCACAAACTAATGTGAAATCAAATCAAACTCAACCCAGCTCAAACACAACAACAAATAACACAATCATTGATAAGGATCTACAGAAATCTTACGCAAGAGAAGAGTGATCTTATCATGTAGCAATTGATAATAACGAACAATAGAAAGGAGAGAAATTTACCGGTGAAAGAAGAAGATGGAGCAACAACGAAGGAGCGAAGGAGAAGATCCCAAATTGTAGGTTAAATTTGTTTTGGGAATAACAGACAGAATTTATAATATTGAAGAGGGTATTTTTGTCCCAAAAAATTATTTTCTCGCTCAAACTTGCCTCTACGTGATACAGAATTATTTTTGTGTCTAACCGATTAAGAGCCATTAAGAAGCAAAAAAAAAAAAATTTCAAACAAGATTTGCACCGAATCAGAGGCAAATCCATTAAGAGATAATCAAACAGATCCCAAGTCTTGGCAGACAGTTTTTTTGGACCGAAAAATTGGACCGGTTCAATATTTATTTTTTTTGGCTTTTCTTGTATCTTCCAAAAAATTATACTATTCCAACATAAATTTTTTTAAATTATAGTATTTTTAGGTGTAATTTGAATATACAAAACATGATATAAAAATTTCAATTAAAATAAATACTATATATTTTTTGAGAATCGCTAGAAAAAAATCAAAAAATGAACCGGTCCAAAAAAACTGTCAATGTAGAACTAATCAAATAAATAATACTCCTGTGAGAAATGTGATTAACTCAAGTGTACGGGTGGAATCTTACAGTCCTTCTACGCCGACCGGCGTTTTCCGACCGGGGTAGTGACCGGCCGGAATTTTTTTTTTTTTTGCTTTTGATTAGAAAATAATTAATGTGATTTATTGGAACTGAAATTTTTATAAAATGCAGTGATTTAGGCGTCCGTTTGGATACACGTAACAAACAGGGTTATACAGTCTGTACAACCCTGTTTGTTACGTGTATCCAAACGGACGCCTAAATCACTGCATTTTATAAAAATTTCAGTTCCAATAAATCACATTAATTATTTTGTAATCAAAAGCAAAAAAAAAAAAAAAAAAAAATTCCGCCCGGTCACTACCCCGGTCGGAAATAACCGGCCCCCCTAGACTTTTTCCGAATCTTAACATAAAGACACCTGGTAGCAATGAAACAAATACTTGTAACATTAAAATTTAGAATATTTTAGTTGAAGATGTACCATCAAACTGCCCATGGAGTAATAATATATTGTTCGAAAAAAATTATCTGAAATTCAAAATATTTTTTTATGGGTTATATGTATATACATATTTGTGTAGTATACAGTTATACTATAATAATAATTTTTTTGAATTATAATCACAGTTTAACCGTCGTCATAAACTAAAATATCTATGGCGACGGATCAACGTAATCTAAAAAAACTTGTGTATATATATTGTTTCCTTCTTTTATATATAATATATGATAATATGAGAGGGAGTGTATTTAAATATATAAAAAGACGTGATCTCACGCGAACGTAAACGTAAGGTAGGCCTTGCCTTCCTTTTTACCTAAAATTAATTTTATGTCAAAATTACTTAATTTTATTAAACCAAAGAAGATACTATAGTGGTAAAGACCTCTATTTTTATTAAGAGTCCCTCCTTTTATTGTGTAGATTACATGTTGGAGTAATGAGATTTTTTTACTTTCTTTTTAGATTTTTAAATTTGTACATATTTATTTTTTTTAATATTAAACTTTAAAGACTAAAATTTATTATGAGGTAAAAATGAAAGCTCATTTAACAATTTAAAAAATAAATAAAATGAAAGCTCTCTGGGATAAGTTGGTTTAATCTACAAGAAATCAAATAGTTTACAAAAAATCAATTATGGTTGTTCTTGACATTAGATTTTTCAGAAGTATAGATAATCAAGGTTATTGTTCTTGACTAAGATAGGTATTTTCTTTTTCTTTTTTATATTAATCTTTTTTTTTCTTTTTTTTCAGTATTTTCAAACTTCCAAAAATACCCTTAGAGTTCAAATATTATTATCGCAAAGGACTTGAGATTTTAGTTCTCTAATAATTTTTATACTTTAATATTTTTGAAAAAAATGGGTCAATGTTACTAATTCAAACCAAAAGCCAGATTTTTTTTTTGAGAGGGGAGGAAGTTATTATATGTTACCTAGGTGATTTTAAGAGTTTAATATTAAAAGTATGTTAAAGATGAGGAGAGATTGCTCATCAGCCAAAGATATTATAGAGTAAAAAGAAATTAGGTAAAAATTGGTGGTTACCATTAAGTTAATTTTAGTCTATTGATCAATACTGTAAGATCTCAACTTTTATGAATAAAGATGAATTTTTCTATAAATATTATTTTTGAATATTAAGGAGTGAATTTGATATAATGTTATAGTTGTGGGTAATATTTATAATCTTTGTAAAGTACGCAAGTTGTTATTTTATATTCGATTGGTCGGGAAATATTCGTTTTAATAGGGAATATTCGTACGACGGCACAATCATTGGTGGACCCCACAACGAAAGTATTGTCGGAATGAGAAAACGACAGAAATATCTTTTTATGAAAATAACGGCGGAAGTTTTACCGTTAACTGTTGAAATAACCGGTGCTAAAAGTACAGTAATACGCGTGGTTGCATAGTAGCACACGGTATTGATTATTGATACTTACGTGAGAAGTCACTTAGTTATACTCCATTATTGCTACAGTAATTGCTGTATCATATCTCTCATATTATTGATTCAATTATTATCACAGTATCATCTGCACAATATTTTATATTATTAAATCAATAATTGAGACGACAAAGTTATTAATATTATTATTTGCAATATTGACGATGTTTAGAAGTTCTGTCAAGGAGATGTTTGGTCACCTAATTGCGCGCCAATAGGGAGAAATCCGTATTGAAAAGCCCCCTCTTTTCTGAGAACGACCTGGTTGTTAAATATTACAAATTATAATAATGACGATAAATATTATTAAAAATATTGAGGTAATTTTTATAAAGTATTTATGGACCCCTATTTACTCATTTTTCAAAATAACTGGTAGAAAGTTATTCAATATATATATATATATATATATATATATATATATATATATATATATATATATATATGATTCACGGATGGCATGAATGATTAAGGGGGAAGGGGGAAGGGGGAAGGGGGCGGGGTGAAGGTTATCAGGGGGAGTACTATTATGATATATATATATATATATATATATATATATATATATATATATAATAAGTGTTGTTTTTTTATAAACAATAGAATATATTATATTTTATTATGCATAGTATTTGTATAGTGCATGCATAGTATTTGCATAGTAAAGTCAAAAAATTATTTCGACCGAATTTTTCTGCGTACCACTGTGCGTCCGTGATTTTCAAATTTAAATAGTATCCTTCCATTCTCCTATAACTAGGATGCTTAGAATTGAAAATCACACCAGAATCAGAGAATTCTTCTTCTATAATATTGAGTGTATTTCTTTCGAGTTTTAGAAAGTTTTGAGCATAGAAAACAATGAAAGTTTTCTTCAAGAATATCCCCGCTCTACCAGTTGGAATACTCTTCTTTTCAAGGTAAGGGATGTTATTTTTGTTAAATATTCGTTTGAAATAATATTTTCTTCCATACTCTGAAGTATGTAAGTAATATTATTTTGTTTCAGATTTCGAATTTTACACTTATTTTGTTAAAATTTTAGCTTCTATACTTCATGAAATTAGTATAATATCCTTGATATTTGCGCTTCATCCAGTATCTTTTCATAAAAATATTATTCTGAGCATTCTTGATAAGTTTTAACCTTTTTATGTCAGAGTACTATTCACGGGGGACTATTCCCAAATTACTATTCACGGGGTACTATTCACTCGGGTATTATTCACCCGAGATACTATTCATGATAAAAATTGATTTTTTTTCTGTCTAAATTATTTTTGATACAATGTTATTCTTGAATTTTACTCCACAAAGTAGTATCTTGTTGACAATTTGAACATTATTGAATTCTGGATAAATTAAATTATAAATCTTTAAAAATTTATGCTTTATTTTCTTTTAGTTGAATTCTTATATCATTGTCATCATCCTCATGCTTATATTATGTTGAAAGTCATCTGTGGTCCGTAGTGCATAGATGGACTTGGTATGATTATGACCAGGGATTATTCGGTATAATCATGACCGTAATGTTACAAATGATGTGGTAAAAGTCCTCATTGGCCCGTGTGCATTGATGGACAGTTGTTGGCATGATCATGACTATTGATGAAAACACGAATATCCTTGGCCCGTAGTGTACAGATAATTTATGGTCATAATACTAATGAATATCATTGGCCGAAGTACAGGGATGATGTGGATTATTTATTAAGCTGAGTCTCAGCGATAAAAGTGATGAAAAACCTTTTAAATCATAGAAGATAGTAGATTTTATACTCTACTTGACTCTTCTAATGAATTATTTATTCCGCTGCAGTTAAACTTGATGTTTATTATATTTTATCAGTTTAACACTGTTAAAGGCTAATGATAATTTATTCTGCATTATCTTAGTCATAATATTTCTTACTGGGCTAGTTGAGCTCACCCTTTCTTTCATTGTTCTCTTCAGAAAATGAGAATATAGCTGGTACTAGTAGGAAAACGGAGTGACGGTCCAAATGTTTGCATTAGTAGTCCTCATTATTCTGTGAAATAGTGTGATAATAAATGTATTGAGGACTTATTTTCAGTTTGAATACTGTCTAGAAGACAATATTTGTATTAAAACTCACAGCTCATGTTGTATATTTAAGTTTGTATTTGTATTCTGTACCATGTATTTAGCGACTCAGAATGGGTGATGTATACCTATTTTGGGGGCGTCTCAGTTGGTATCAAAGCTTAGGGATATGATCCCTGGCTAAGATATGAGACTAGAACTAAGGAGGAGAAACGGGAAAATTCTTCACTAGTATGACCTACCTAATTTATTTGTTATTTAATTGGTCGGTCAGAATATAGGGATAATATGTTACATGTCAATTAACCCTTGTTTTGTGACAGCATTTTAAAATGACATCCGAGAATATTGAGAATAGTAATGGAGCACATAAGACCGTTGAATCACCAATGATCAATAACCAGGAAAACGTGCATCAGGAAGGTAACAATCCTCATGCAAACATCAACACCGACCAAATGATAAACGACGGAATGTTTAGGGGCTTTCTGCAATTCATGCAACATCAGGCGAGAGAGACTGCTGTCCAAAATGCAGGTGGAAACACTTGCAACTCTCAGACGGTCACCGCTAAGCAGTTTAAGGAGCTGGGACCACCGGAGTTTATTGGAGAGCCAAAACCACTTAAGGCGGAGACGTGGATAAAGTAAATCACCAAGATATTTGATGTCTTGGGATGCTCCGAGGAGCAAAAGATTTCCTTCGCCACCTTCATGTTGCGAGGAGAGACAGATTACTGGTGGGAGTCTGTAAAGCGTACTCAACCTGCCGCAATAAAGATGTATTGGGAGAAGTTCCAAGAACTATTCAAGGACAAGTACTTTCCCAAAAGTATTCGTCATATAAAGGAGGTAGAGTTCATCAAGCTGGAGCAGAAAAATATGACTGTGACGCAGTACGAAGCTAAGTTTGCCGAGTTGTCCCGGTTTGCGTCCCACTTAGTTGATAACGAGGAGAGAATGACACGGATGTTTCTAAGAGGTTTGAAACCTGAGATACGTCAATATCTTATCTCTCACAAACTGTGTTTGTATTCAGATGTTGTAAATAGGGCTCAGTTATTGGAGCGCGATAATGAGACATCCCAACCAAGGGAGAGCAGCCGGCAAAATGATAATACCAGTGGTAGCAGTTATCGAAGCGACGACAACAAACGTGGAGGGAATCAACATGCCAGAAATGGTAACCACTTCGGTGGTAATCATGGCCAAGACAATAAAAGTGGACATTTCAAGAAGAGGAGATTCAACAATGATGGAAAGACGTCAGCACCAACACCCGTTGTTAAGGAAGAAGAACGACCACCTATCATATGCTTCAAATGCAGAGGGGATGGACACATCAGTCTAAACTGTGCGCAACAGTCCAAAACGTGTTACAATTGTGGAAGAGAAGGTCACCTAGCTAGATTTTATCGTACATGAAAGCCAAGTCCAGTTGGAACGGTGACACCAAATACCGTCCCAGACAAGTCAAAATCAGTAGTTCAAGGGAGAGCGTTTATCGCAACCTCCCAGAAAGCAAGGAACCCGAACGAGGTTATCACGGGTAAGCTAATCATAAACTCTAGCGAAGTATATACCTTATTTGATACCGGTTCTACCCATTCTTTTATTTCTCCTACTTGCGCTCAACGTTTAAATTTGACTCCAGAGAAATTAGACTTTGACTTGTCTGTTGAAACTCCGTTGGGAGAAACCTTCATTACATCCACTGTTTATAAGTCTTGCTTGGTTCAAATCGGTACCCTCACATTACCTGTCGATCTTATTTCATTGAAAATACTTGCATTTGATATAATTCTAGGGATTGATTGGTTAACTACTCATCATGCAAAAATTGATTATTTTCGTAAGGTTGTTAGCTTTCATATTCCTAACCAACCTATTATGTGAATTCAAGCAACCAAACTATTAAAATCAATAACTGTCATCTCAAGCCATAAAGCTATTCGTTTATTAAAAAACGGATGTCAAGCTTTCTTAGCTCATGTCACAGATTTAAACAAAAATACGTCAGATTTGAATGATATTTCTATTGTTAATAAATTTCTTGACGTATTCCCTGAAGAACTTTCTGGTCTACCCCCAGAGCGTGAAATTAAATTTTGTATCGACCTTGAACCCGGTACAAAACCCATTTCTAAAGCCCCATATCGAATGGCTCCTATTGAACTTCAGGAGTCAAAGACCCAACTGCAGGAATTGTTAAACATTGGTTTCATTCGTCCTAGTACGTCTCCTTGGGGTGCTCCTGTTCTATTCATGAAGAAGAAAGATGGGAGTATGCGACTTTGTATTGATTATCGGGAGTTGAACCATGTCACTGTCAAAAATATATATCCGATACCTCGTATTGATGACTTGTTTAACCAGTTACAAGGTGCCAAATTCTTTTCAAAGATTGATCTTCGTTCCGGATAACACTAATTGAAGATTAAAACCGATGACATTCCAAAGACGACTTTCAGAACTCGGTACGAGCATTATGAATTCCTAGTTATGTATTTTGGATTGACTAATGCTCCTGCTACCTTCATAGATATGATGAACAGAGTATTCAAGGAATATTTAGATCACTTCGTAGTCATCTTTATTGATGACAATATCATTTACTCCAAAAGCCTTGAAGATCATGAGCAACACTTGAGGCTGATACTCAAAAAGCTTCGTGAAAATAAGCTTTATGCCAAGTTGAAGAAATGCGAGTTCTGGCTTAAGGAAGTTGCATTCCTTGGGCACGTGATATTAAATCACGGAATATCTGTTGACCCGACAAAGATTGAAGCGATTCAAAGCTGGGAGCAACCTAAATCAGTGACCGAAGTACGTAGCTTTCTCTACTTAGCTGGTTATTATCGGAGATTCGTAGAAGGGTTTTCTCGAATCGCTACTCCATTAACTCAGCTAACTCAAAAAGATATAAAATTCGGTTGGAACGAAGAATATGAGAAAAGTTTTTAAGAACTCAAGAGGAGACTCATTTCAGCACCTGTTCTGACAATACCATCTGACTCGGAGGATTTGTCATCTACAGTGATGCTTCAGGCAAAGGGTTAGGATGTGTTCTCATGCAACATGAGAAAGTCATAGCCTATGCCTCACGACAACTCTAAGAATATGAGAGGAATTATCTTACTCGTGATCTAGAGTTGGCAGCAGTCGTTTTCGCACTAAACTTCTGGAGGCATTACCTGTATGGAGAGAAGGTGGAGATCTATACGGATCATAAAAGCCTCAAATATTTCTTCACTCAAAAGGAACTCAACATGCGGCAACGACGTTGGCTCAAACTATTGAAAGATTATGATCATACTATTCAATACCATCCTGGAAATATGAATGTGGTAGCTGACGCATTGAGTAGAAGATCATATGCGGGTACGAGTGCGTTATTGTCAACGAAAAGGCCCATTTTGTATGACTTGCAAATGATGAAGATAGAGTTAAAGACTCCAGGGATCCACGTGATAATGGCAAATATACGAGTTGAACCGACTTTAATCGATAAAGTTAAAGCTGCTCAAGCTACAGACCTGGACCTGATGCGTATGAGAAAGAAAGTGCAAGAAGGTGCAATTCCGGAAGCAAGAATCGATGAAGAAGGAATACTTCGAGTTAACTCCAGACTTTGTGTTCCTAACGATTCTAACTTGAAGTATAAAATCATGATGGAGGTGCACAACACACCGTTTGCAATCCATCCTGGGAGTACCAAAATGTATCGTGATCTTCGACATACATTTTGGTGGAGCAATATGAAGAGAGAGATCGCGGAGTTTATCTCAAGGTATTTAACTTGTGAACGTGTCAACGCGAAGCATCAAGTGCCAAAAGATCCATTGCAACCACTTGAAATTCCAGAATGGAAGTAAGAGCACATTACCATGGATTTCGTTACTGGTCTTCCTAAGATTTCTCAAGGCATAGATGCAATTTGGGTCATTGTTGATAGATTGACCAAGTCGGCTCATTTCTTACCTATACGAGAAACTTATTCACTTGAACGTCTTGCTCGTATGTACATAAATGAGATTGTAAGATTGCATGATATGCCAGTATCAATAGTTTCTGATCGAGACCCAAGATTCACTTCACAATTTTGGGTTAGTTTGCAAAAAGCTATGGGCACAGATTTAAGATTTAGTTCGGCATATCACCCTCAAACGGACGGACAGTCAGAGAGGACTATCCAAACTCTTGAAGATCTATTAAGACTCTGTGTCCATGACTTCAAGGGAAGTTGGGACAAATTCTTGCCATTAGTGGAATTCTCCTACAACAACAGTTATCAAGCAAGTATTGGCATGGTTCCATTTGAGGCGTTATACGGAAGAAAGTGTCGTTCTCTAGTATGTTGGGATGAGGTGGGTTAAGCAACGTTGTTGGGACCAGAGTTGGTACGTATGACTACGGAAAAGATTCAAACGATCCGACAACGTATAAAAATCTCACAAGATCGACAAAAGAGTTATGCTGATCTTCATCGAAAGGACGTGGAATTCAATATTGGAGATAATGTGTTGTTACGTGTTGCTCCATGGAAAGGAGTTACGAGATTTGAAAAGAGAGAAAAGTTCAATCATCAATTCATTGGCCCATTTTTAATCCTCGATCGAGTAGGAACTGTGGCCTATAGACTCGCTTTACCGCTAAGTATGTCTCGCGTTCATAACGTTTTTCACATATCTATGTTACGTAAATATGTGGAAGACCCGAACCACATTATTGAATTAGAACTAGATGAAATAGCGGAAGATTTAACGTATGAAGAGGTACCTATTAAAATCTTGGATAAGAAGGAACATATTTTACGCTCCAAGGTTATACCTCAAGTCAAAGTTTTGTGGAGAAACCACGATGTTAAGGAAATGACCTGGGAGTTAGAATCTAAAATAAAATCAAGGTATCCTCACCTCTTCGCCATACCAGGTATGTACTCTAATTTCGAGGGCAAAATTTCATAAGAAGGGGAGGTTGTAAGACCCCAACTTTTATGAATAAAGATGAATTTTTTTATAAATATCATTTTTGAATATTAAGGAGTGAATTTGATATAATGTTATAGTTGTGGGTAATATTTATAAATTTTGCAAAGTACATAGGTTGTTATTTTATATTCGATTGGTCGGAAAATATTCGTTTTAACAGGGAATATTCGTACGACGACACAATCATTGGTGGACTCCACAATGAAAGTATTGTCGGAATGGAAAAACGACAGAAATATTTTTTTATGAAAATAACGGCGGAAGTTTTACCGTCAACTGTTGAAATAACTGGTGTTAAAAGTACAGTAATATGCGTGGTTGCATAGTAGCACACGGTATTGATTATTAATGCTTACGTGAGAAGTCACTCAGTTATACTCAATTATTGCTACAGTAATTGCTGCATCATATCTCTCATATTATTGATTCAATTATTGTCACAGTATCATCTGCATAATATTTTATATTATTAAATCAATAATTGAGGCGACAAAGTTATTAATATTATTATTTGCAATATTGACGATGTCTAGAAGTTCTGTCAAGGAGAGGTTTGGTCACCTAATTGCGCGCTAATAGGGAGAAATCCTTATTAGAAAGTCCCATCTTTCCTTGGAACGACCTGGTTATTAAATATTACGAATTATAATAATGATGATAAATGTTGTTAAAAATATTGAGGTGATTTTTATGAAGTATTTATGGACCCCCATTTACCCATTTTTTAAAATAACCGATAGAAAGTTATTCAGTATATATATTGTTAGTTCCCAGTAGGCACACAATAGATCTAGAAGGGGGGGTTGAATATATCCTTTTTAATTTTAAATACTTTTCTCGTTTATTTTGTATTGCTAATGATTTAGCATATGACAAACATAAAAATCTTTTCAAGCACAGCGGAATAAGTAAAAGATCCCCTTCATTGATATATTCATAATCAAACATACATTATTCTTAGAGTTAGTTCGGTTGTAAACAGTTAAAACATACATAGCAGTTATAGCAGTTAAGTGCATAATGTAAATGACATAAATTAAAAGACACAAGGGATTTTAAGTGGTTCAGAGACTCAAGCTCCTAATCCACTCTTCTGCTTTTAACTAGCAGGATTTCCACTAAAGAAGGGCAGCACCCTGAATCACTAAGATTCCTTAAAGGCTAGCAGCCTTTGGACTTCAGTTCCCTAAGAACTCTTCAAGGCCAGCAGCCTTGGAACTTCTCTAGTTCCCTAGGAACTCTTCAAGCCCAACAGGCTTGGAAATTCATTTAGTCCCACCGGACAAGGACCCCTCAGTCCTTGGCTTCTTGTTGTTGAGTTTTTTGTTTGTTTGTTGGTGCTGAGCTGCTAAGATGTCTTTATGCTCTGAACATCTTCTGTACTTAGCAGCTTGGCGTGATCATCCTTGAAGTGCAGTTGAGTGTTACATGATGTGACGCCCCCAAAATTAGGTATTTATCACCCATCTTGGGTCGTCAGATACATGGTACAAAATACAAATACAAACTTAATTATACAAATGTCGTATAACATACGACAATACATAAACTGAGAGTTCTAATAAGAATATTGTCATCTAGACAATATCCATACTCAAGGAGTCCTCATTACAATTATTATCACACTATTACACAGAATAGTGAGGACTACTAATGCTATCCTCTAGGACCATCACTCCGTTCCCCGACTAGTCCCAGCTACGTTCTCATTTCCTGAAGAGAACAGTGAAAGAAAGGGTGAGCTCAACTAGCCCAGTAAGAAATATTATGACTAAGATAATGCAGAATAAATTATCATTAGTCTCCAACAATGTTAAACTGATAAAATATAATAGATATCAAGTTTAACTGTAGCGGAACAAGCAATCCATTAAAAGAGTCAAGTAGAAAATAAAATCTACTATCTGTTATGATTTAAAAGATTTTTCATCACTGTTATCGCTGAGACTCAGCTTAATAAATATTCCACATCATCGAATCACCCCTGCACTACGGCCAAGGATATTCTTTAGTATCACGACCACAATTATCCATGCACTACGGCCCAAGAATATTTGTGTATTCATTAATGGTCATGATCATGCCAACAACTGTCCATCGATGCACTACGAGCCAATGATGACTTTTACCACATCATTTGTAACATTACGGTCATGATTATACCGAATAATCCATGGTCATAATCATACCAAGTCCATCTATGCACTACAAGCCACAGATGACTTTTAAAAAAAATATATAAACATGAGGATGATGACAATGACATAATAATTCAATAAAACAAGTTCAAGAATTAATTTATCCAGGAACTAATAACGTCCACATTGTCAACATGATACTTCTGTGTAGAGTAAAATTCAAGAATGATCAGAAGAATATTTCCATAAACAATACTGGATGAAGCGCAAATATCAAGGATATTCTACTAATTTCATGGAGTATAGAAGTCAAAATTTTAATCAACTGAGTATAATAAGGAATGGAATAACAACAGAAATCACCATGCATGCGGTACTTCGCATAGACAGGTTATTCCAACAGAAAAATAATAATGGAACCAGGTCAGGTGAAAATCACACCGACAGGATGTTCCAACAGAATAATAAATACATAATAATGAAGACGGAACCAGGTCTGGTGTAAAACACACAGACAGGATATTCCAACAGAATAATAAAGACGGAACCAGGTCCGACGTAAAGCACAGACAGGATGTTCCAACTGAAAATAAAGACAGAATAATAAAGACGGAACCAGGTCCGGCGTATAGCACAGACAGGATGTTCCAACGGAATAACAAAGACAGAATAATAGAAGAATGTCACCAAGTATAGGGTAGACCGCGTATACAGGTTATTCCAACAGAATAATAAGAAATGAAATAACAACAGTTCTCTTCATGAATAAGAAAGAATAACACCCCTTACCATTTTAAAGAAGAACTGAAATAAAGAAGTAGTTAAGTGGCAGAATACTCTTCTTCTTTCTCTCTATAGTTTCTCTCTCTAGAGTTCAGTGAATTCGTAAGAAATAATGAAGAAATGAGCTTCTATTTATAAGCTTGGTAGAGTAAGGGTAAAATAGTCTTTTCGCCATAATTTATGACATCATCGCTTACATCATCGATCAGATGACATCATCGCATACATCATCGATCAAATGACATCATTGCTTACATCATCATTCTGATGACATCATTGCTTACCTCATCGTTTCGATGACATAATCGCTTACATCATCAAAATTCAAATTCAAATTATTCTCTTTCACCTCATTTTACTTGTATACCATGAATTTACTATAATAATGTTACCATTCAAATTATAAAAAAAAACATACTATCATATAATCACATTATACTAATATAATATAATATTATAATAATATATTTAAATGAATTATTACTAATATAATTTCAACCAACGGTCTGAAAAATTAGCACATTTCCTCATGGAATAATATTGTACCCAAAAATGATTTGGACCAAAAATAAATATATTGTCCGGGTGAATAGTAACTCGTGAATAGTAACTCGTGAATAGTAACTCGTGAATAGTAACTCCGACACAAAAAGTGTCTCAAATACTCGAATGAATAATACTAGAGTGAATAGTAATTTAGATGAATAGTAACCCGTGAATAGTAACTCGTGAATAGTAACTCATGAATAGTAACTCTGACACAAAAAATATCCTAAATACTCGAGTGAACAATATTAGAGTGAATAGTAACCTGTGAATAGTAATTCGTGAATAGTAACTCATGAATAGTACTCCGATACAAAAAGTGTCCCAAATACTCGAGTGAACGATACTAGAGTGAATAGTAATTTGGGTGAATAGTAACCCATGAATAGTAACTCGTGAATAGTGACCATGTATTTTATCACAGCTTGTTTACTTTAAAAAAAAATTTATATATCACCCTTAACTTTAACCTTTTATCAATTTAACCATTTACCAAAATAGAAAAATTGAATACTTTTATTTCATAAAATTCGGGGTCTCACAATCTCCCCTTCTTATGGAATTTCGCCCTCGAAATTAACGTACGTACCTGATATTCGAAGAGATGAGAATACCTTACTTTCTTTTCAGATTGTACCTTTCCGGATAATTCCGCTCTATCATGATTTTTCCATTTCTCATCTCCTGTATTTCGAATATCATTCTAGAATATACCTTCAAAACAAAGGTTAATCGACATACCACAATTTATCCACTTATTAAGTAAACAATTTCAGCTTAGGTAAGTCACACCCTAGCGAAGTATATTACTCGTCTTCTAGACTAATATCTCCGTCAGTGACCATATCCCTGTAACATCAATCAATAATTTCTGTCCACAATCATATGAATAACTCATAATCATAATTGTGATTCTGAATTACTTTTTGCACCCAGGAAGAAGAAAATTTACATCACCTATCTTCACCTGAAACATCAAAAATCATGGTTATACCGAATCACAATTCCTGCTCATAATCATACTAATAAATTCATCTTTGCACTACGGCTAAAGATTTACAACTGTATAACCAATAATCAACAGTTAATCTTCGCACTACAGGCCAAGGATATACAACTGTAAAATCAATAATGCTGAGACTCAGCTTAATAGTATCACGGCCACGAATTATCCATACACTACGTGCCAAAGATAATCGTGTTTTCAATTACGGTTATGATTATACCAAACAATCCCTGGTCATAATCATACCAAGTCCATCTATGCACGTAAGCCACAGATGACTTTTACCACATCTATGAATTAATATTTCATTGCTGAGACTCAGCTCAATAATTAATCCACATCATCGAATCATCCCTGCACTACGGCCAATGATATTCTTTAGTATCACGACCACAATTATCCATGCACTACGGCCCAAGAATATTTGTGTATTCATTAATGGTCATGATCATGCCAACAACTGTCCATCGATGCACTACGAGCCAATGATGACTTTTACCACATCATTTGTAACATTACGGTCATGATTATACCGAATAATCCATGGTCATAATCATACCAAGTCCATCTACGCACTACAAGCCACAGATGACTTTTAAAAAATATATATAAACATGAGGATGATGACAATGACATAATAATTCAATAAAACAAGTTCAAGAATTAATTTATCCAGGAACTAATAACGTCCACATTGTCAACATGATACTTCTGTGTAGAGTAAAATTCAAGAATGATCAGAAGAATATTTCCATAAACAATACTGGATGAAGCGCAAATATCAAGGATATTCCACTAATTTCATGGAGTATAGAAGTCAAAATTTTAATCAACTGAGTATAATAAGGAATGGAATAACAACAGAAATCACCATGCATGCGGTACTTCGCATAGACAAGTTATTCCAACAGAAAAATAATAATGGAACCAGGTCGGGTGAAAATCACACCGACAGGATGTTCCAACAGAATAATAAATACATAATAATGAAGACGGAACCAGGTCTGGTGTAAAATACACAGACAGGATATTCTAACAGAATAATAAAGACGGAACCAGGTCCGACGTAAAGCACAGACAGGATGTTCCAACTGAAAATAAAGACAGAATAATAAAGACGGAACCAGGTCCGGCGTATAGCACAGACAGGATGTTCCAACGGAATAACAAAGACAGAATAATAGAAGAATGTCACCAAGTATAGGGTAGACCGCGTATACAGGTTATTCCAACAGAATAATAAGAAATGAAATAACAACAGTTCTCTTCATGAATAAGAAAGAATAACACCCCTTACCATTTTAAAGAAGAACTGAAATAAAGAAGTAGTTAAGTGGCAGAATACTCTTCTTCTTTCTCTCTATAGTTTCTCTCTCTAGAGTTCAGTGAATTCGTAAGAAATAATGAAGGAATGAGCTTCTATTTATAAGCTTGGTAGAGTAAGGGTAAAATAGTCTTTTCGCCATAATTTATGACATCATCGCTTACATCATCGATCAGATGACATCATCGCATACATCATCGATCAAATGACATCATTGCTTACATCATCCTTCTGATGACATCATTGCTTACCTCATCGTTCCGATGACATAATCGCTTACATCATCAGAATTCAAATTCAAATTATTCTCTTTCACCTCATTTTACTTGTGTACCATGAATTTACTATAATAATGTTACCATTCAAATTATAAAAAAAACATACTATCATATAATCACATTATACTAATATAATATATTATAATAATATATTTAAATGAATTATTACTAATATAATTTCAACCAACGGTCTGAAAAATTAGCACATTTCCTCATGGAATAATATTGTACACAAAAATGATTTGGACCGAAAATAAATATATTGTTCGGGTGAATAGTAACTCGTGAATAGTAACTCCTGAATAGTAACTCGTGAATAGTAACTCCGACACAAAAAGTGTCTCAAATACTCGAGTGAATAATACTAGAGTGAATAGTAATTTAGATGAATAGTAACTCGTGAATAGTAACTCATGAATAGTAACTCCGACACAAAAAGTGTCCTAAATACTCGAGTGAACAATACTAGAGTGAATAGTAATTTGGGTGAATAGTAACTTGTGAATAGTAATTCGTAAATAGTAACTCATGAATAGTACTCCGACACAAAAAGTGTCCCAAATACTCGAGTGAACGATACTAGAGTGAATAGTAATTTAGGTGAATAGTAACCCGTGAATAGTAACTCGTGAATAGTGACCATGTATTTTATCACAACTTGTTTACTTTAAAAAAAATTTACATATCACCCTTAACTTTAACCTTTTATCAATTTAATCATTTACCAAAATAGAAAAATTGAATACTTTTATTTCATAAAATTCGGGGTCTCACACATGATGCTCAACTTCTTCAGTTGCTCAAACACTTCTGATGATTCCTTGATAAACTGCCTTGAAGATTAGTCTTCTTGATACTTGATGGCTGCACATGATGGATTTTTAAGATGACTGTAAGCTCTTCTGCTAGGTACTTAGAAACTTTTTCATGCTTGCCACCATGATGGCGTTGATGATCTTCTTTCTTGATACTTGATGCCTTCTCATGATGGACATCAAGATGACATTGATGCTCTTCTTTCTCTCGGCAGTTCAGAACACTTTTCTTGTAGTAGAACTCTCACTTCTACTTCTTTCTTTTTCTGTCTCTAAGTGTTCTTGGTGGATCGTAGAGTGAGCCTTCAGACCTTCATTGGTCACTCACTATTTACGTTGGTTAGATCAGTCCACTATCTCTCCAAAATTAGCAACTCCAGCAACCCTTGATCTTTGAAGCTCTAGCTGATTTATACTCCTTCCCAATCTTTCCATTGGAAAGTAGCCGTTGAAAGCTCTTCAAATTGCTTCACAGATCTTGAGTTGTTTGGTGCATACTGCAGATGTGACATGACATGACTTTCTGACACTGCAGTCTACTGTTTCACCTACTCCATCAGAGATGTCACTTTAATGTCTTGGGCATGTCGACGACTTTATTTCCTCCTTCTGATTTCTTGATCAGAGGTTGTCATTTTGCATCGACACTCTCAATAAGCTCTTGTCCGAATATCACTCTTCAGATTGAACCGTTGCCAATGCTTCAATCTTCGGATGACCGAACTCTACGATTCTGATGCATGCCGTCTTGGACCTGATCGTAGTGTCTAGTTAACTGTTACTCATTGACATGTAGAGACAACACTACGATCCTGAAGAGTGTTTATTGGATCTTCAATATAGAACACCTCTTTCTTTTACTGTGAAGTGCTTTAACACTTCTGTTTGCCTCAACTTCTCTCAGATACTGATGGCTTGACTCCTAGCTTTGGCCCCTTCTGAATAGTAAGACACTTCAGATTTGTGGCGTGTCCAGCTCGCTTTCTCCTTGTGATCTCTCATTCACTTATCATCAATAGACTGACCCAATGCTTAATCACTTTAGCCTTGTTCTTCAGAGGCTGACCAGTATCTCTGTGTACACTCCATCAGTTCCTTCTTTGTTTGGCAAACACTACGATCCTGGTTACTTCCAAGATTGTTGTCTTCTATCCACTTGACAGCTACTGCACTTGCTGACTTTCCTTAGTCAGTTACTGAAGTCTTCTTCTGATCAACTTGTGGAAGACTTTGTGACGACCCCAAAATAGGTCCATTCCAAACAACCCATTGAGTCGCCAAATACATGGTACAGAAAATAACTACAACTTTATTACAATAATTGTAGTGCAAAATACAACAACTCATGTGTTGTGAGTTTTGATACAAATATATATATCAACTGTGACTCTTGACACTAACTTGGGTAGCATGTCACCATGACATCTTACATAAAGGTATAGTCAAAAACTGTTTTAGAAATTAAAATCTTTGGGAAGTGCTCAAGGAAACCTTCGTACATGGGAGGCCATGCGTCTAGGTTATGATAGATATCATATGGCCACAGAATTATCCTTGGCTGACCCAATAGACCCCAAAAAAAATGAGAAGATTACTATCATATTCTTTCCAATGGTGAGTCTTCTCTTGACATATCATTATCTCCGCTGTCTCTAATTGAGAATTATACTTCAAAAAAACACCAAGATTATATAGGTAGTGCTCGTAGATATACTCAGCAAGTGGATGTGCACAACCCTATCTTATGATGATACAGGTTGTATTACATTAGACATCTTGTATGGTAGTGACAAAACACCCTTCCAACGTTGGGTTCGCTTCACCCTGTTTGATTCATCAAATATAACTACTAAATGATGTATACAACACTTTTTTATACTGCTTAGGTAGAACCTCCACAGCTAGAGACCACCGTTCTATTTCCCCGTTACCCTTGCTCGACCCAGCTACACTCTTATTACCTAAAAAAGAATTTTGAAGCAAAAGGGTGAGCACAACTAGCCCAGTAAAGAATATCATTACTAAATATAATTAAATTATCAATAGTCTTCATCAGTAATAAATCAGATATTTAGAACATATGGTAGATGATAAAACTTTTCAACCATAATTGCAGCGAAACGAGCAATCCATTAGAAGAGTCAAATAGACCATAAAATTTATTATTTTTTCCATGTTAAAAACCCATCAATAATGTTTTATCCCTATAACATCAATCAACAGTTCTGGTCCACAATCATATAAATAACTCATAATCATAATTGTGATTCTAAATTCCTCTTCGCATCTAGGACGAAGATAATTTTCATCACATGTCTTTACCTGAAACATCAAAGATCATGGTTATACAAAATCATAATTCCTGTTCATAATCATACTAATAAATTCATCTTTGTACTACGGGCCAACGATATTCGTCAATAGTTCATCTTTGCACTACTGACCAAAGATATTCAACAACATGTCATCTTTGCACTACGGGCCAAAGATATTCATCAACAATTCATCTTTGCACTACAGGCCAAAGATATTCCTCAACAGTTCATATTTGCACTACAGGCCAAATATATTCATCAACAGTTCATATTTACACTACAGGCCAAATATATTAATATCTTAAAGAAATATATAATCATTTCAGAATTTATATAAACAATAATTATAACCATGTTGATCATTTCACCTTTACACTTAAGCTAAAGATATTCAATTATAAATTCAATGGTCATGATCACACCAGTCAACAATTCAACTTTGCACTACTAGCCAAAGAGAACCCATAGTCTTGATCATACCAATAATCTACCCATCTTTACACTCAAGTGAAAGAGAATTTCAACATCAGGGTTATAAAAATGTTATATATGATAATAAAAATAATATGATCAACATATAAATTTAATCTCAAGAGTAATATTCATAAATCAACTATAATTTGGTTAGAAAAAAAAACTAATTTTGTCATGAATAGTAACTCGTGAATAGTAACCCATGAATAGTAACTTTGTGAATAGTAACTCATGAATAGTAACTCGTAAATAGTAACTCATGAATAGTAAACTCGACACAAAAAGATAAGAATTCCACAATAAAATCTATACCAATTATTTCAGTATAATGATATTGAAAGAATAACATCATTATGAAGAATATAACATCCCTTAATATCTCTTACTATCCCTTACCTCAAAAGAGCAGCACTTCTGACTGGATATTGGATATGACGCTGAAGAAAACTTGTACTGATGAATAGTAACTCACCAAGTATCTAAATACTCACAAAATACACTCAATAATCTAGAGAGAGAAAGAGAGAAAACTTGTTTCTAGTGTGATTTTCAATTCTAACTTAGCCCTCTATTTATAGGAAAATATTAGCACGCCGAAGCAGACTTAACCTGCAACCTGATGGATTTACCTGCTACTATTCCCACCCACCACATTTGAAATTCAATTGAGCACATTTCTCACCAACCAAAAATGGGGCCCACCAATTCTAGAATTTTCTACCAAAATAATTTATAACCTAATTTCCGAATCAGTCACCTCTTAAAATTCATAACAAATCATACGCTCATTTTTAACGGTTCAAAATTTGTGGACATATACTCAACTTATATATGTATAACATATCCAAAAATTACAACGATCCAACGGTCGGATTAAAAATTATAACTCCCGCAATATATCTCAAAAAACACTGGTTTGATTTTTAATACCTCCAATCCTACAAAATACTGATAAAACACCTCAACATTAATTCTTTCATTTATAACCACATAAATAAATCTATCATTTATATCCACGTCAAATAAATATTTTTTTATCATATGAATCAATAATTAATTATTCACAAATAATATTACAGAATCACAATAATGACAACCAGGTAGTTCCCAGGAAAGAGGGGGCTTTTCGATAAGGATTTCTCCTTACTGACACGCAATTAGGTGACCAAACCTCTCCTTGACAGAACTTTTCAGACATTGCCAATAATGTTATCTAATAATATTATTCAAATAATATGAATTATTGATCTGATAATGGGAAATACTGTGCAGTAACAATTATTGAAACAATAATAATATAAAATATCAACGTAGCAATTATTGATTCAATAAAATAAAATATTGAATAGTAATTACTGTAATAATTATTGAGTAATGCCTTCTTACGTAAGGATCAATAATTCAAAAATACTGTGCAAAACCGTGTGCTACTGTGCAACCACGCGTATTACTGTATTTTAACCACCGGGTATTCCAACAGTGTTAACGGTAACAACTACGCCGTTATTTATAAAAACTCAATTTTGTCGTTATCTTCATCCGACCATTTTTCGTTATGGGGCCCACAAATAGCTGCGCCGTCGTACGAATATTCTCCGACAGAAAGAATATTTCACGACCAAACGAATATTCCCCGACAACAATGAATATTTTATAACTACTTGCGTATTTTGAAAAAAATTTCATATATCACCCTTAACTTTAAACTTTTATCAATTTAATCATTTACTGAATTGTAATTATATAAAAAATTGAATACTTTTATTTCATAAAATTCGGGGTCTTACAGCTTCATCTCGAATGGCTTCACAACTCAATCTGGATGTTGAGTGGGTTGGTGCTTAGATCTTCTGTTAGCTTGCATGCCATTCGTTGAGTGCTCTCTGATTTCCTTCAGGTGGGATGCATCTTTGCAGTACCAACCAGAGGCTTCATTCGTTTGGATATTCTGGAAGTGCTCAATTGTTGAGAATCGTATATGCTCTACGATTCTGCCTTGGCATTGTGAGCACATCATAGTTCTGCACTCTACGATTCAGCTTCGGCTGTGCAGACACTACGACTTCGAGATCAGATCTTGACACACTATGATTTCTATCCTTGTGCTTATTGTCTTCATCTGATCTTGCTCGACTACGATCTCTGCCTCAGATATGATCATTAGACTCTACGACTTCGAGTGTAGTCTACGATCCTGATTTGGCTTCGGCATCAGTAGACTCTACGACTCCGGGTGTAGTCTACGATTCTTGACTTGGCTTTACCAGATGCTCGGTCGACTCGTAGGCAGGCTGTCTCTACGATTCTGAACATGACTTCCTCAGCAGACTACGTGTAAGACCCCAACTTTTATAAATAAAGATAAATTTTCTGTAAATATCATTTTTGAATATTATGGAGTTAATTTGATATTATGTTATAGTTGTGGGTAATATTTATAAATTTTACAAAGTACGCAAGTTGTTATATAATATTCAATTGTTCGGGAAATATTCGTTTTAACAGAGAATATTCGTACAACGGCACAATCATTGGTGGACCCCACAACGGAATTATTGTCGGATTGAGAAAACGACAAAAATATTTTATTAAAAACAACGGCGGAAGTTTTACCATTGATACTGTTGAACTACTCGGTAGTAAAAGTACAGTAATACGTGTGGTTGCATAGTAGCACACGGTATTGATTATTAATGCTTATGTGAGAAGCCACTCAGTTTGATTCAAATATTGTTAGTTAATAATATGAATTATTTAGCGATAATGACGTTTTGTTTTATTCGTATTATTAATGTAATAAAACAGAAACATCTTTTTATATAAAACAGAATACTTTATTAAAGTTATTTTATAAATAGAATATATTATATTTTATTTAAAAGATTTTTCTTTAAATATGGACCGTCAGATTAAAGTAATCAATCTGGACCGTTCATGGATTAGTTACTATGCATTCTATTTTTCTATAAATAGCAGCTCAATCCTTCATTATTTCTTACGAATTCACTGAACTCTAGAGAGAAAAACTATAGAGAGAAACTATAGAGAGAGAGAAGAAGAGTATTATGCTACTTAACTACTTCCTTATTTCAGCACTTCTTTAAAATGGTAAAGGGTGTTATTTTTTCTTATTCATGAAGAGAACTTTTGTTATTCCATTTCTTATTATTCTGTTGGAATAACCTGTATACGCGGTCTACCCTATACTTGGTGACATTCTTTTATTATTCTGTTGGAACATCATGTCTGTGTGTTTTACACCGGACCTGATTCCGTTTTTATTATTATTCTGTTGAAACTGTTGGAACATTCTGTCTGTGTGTTTTACACCGGACCTGGTTCCGTTTTTATTAATATTCTGTTGGAACATCCTGTCTGTGTGTTTTACACCGGACCTGGTTCCGTCTTTATTATTATTCTGTTGGAATATCCTGTCTGTACATTTTACGCCGGACCTGGTTCCATTATTTATTATTCTGTGGGAATAACCTGTCTGTGCGGTCTATCGCATGCATGGTGATTTCTTTTGTTATTCCATTCTTTATTATACTCAGTTGGTTAAGTTTTGACTTCTATACTCCATGAAATTTGTGGAATATCCTTGATAATTGCGGTTCATCCAGTATCTTTTCATGAAAATATTCTTCTAAGCATTCTTGAATTTTACTCCACAAAGCAGTATGTTGTTGACAATTTGGACGTTGTTAATTCTTGGATAAATTAATTCTTGAATTTATTTTATTGAATTCTTATATCATTGTCATCATCCTCATGTTTATAAAATGTTAAAAGTCATCTGTGGCCTGTAGTGCATAGATGGACTTGGTATGATTATGACCAGGGATTATTCGGTATAATCATAACCGTAATGTTACAAATGATGTGGTAAAAATCCTCATTGGCCGGTAATGCGTTGATGGACAGTTGTTGGCATGATCATGACCATTAATTGTGACGACCCCAAAACAGGTCCATTCCATCCAACCCATTCTGAGTCGTCAAATACATGGTACAAAAAACAACTACAACTTTATTACAACAATTGTCGTGCAAAATACAACAACACATATGCTGTAAGTTTGGATACAAATATATACCAAATGTGACATTGGACACCATCATGTATCAGCACTTCACAAAGGTACCTTACATAAATGTATAGTCAAAAACTGTTCTAGAAATTAGAATCTTTGGGAAGTGCTCAAGGAAACCTTCGTACATGGGAGGCCACGCGTCTAGGTTATGATAGATATCATATGGCCACAGAATTATCCTTGGTTGACCCAATAGACCCCAAAGAAAAACGAGAAGATTACTATCATATTCTTCCCAATGGTGAGTCTTCTCTTGACTTATCATTATCTCCACTGTCTCTAATTGAGAATTATACTTCAAACAAACACCAAGATTATATAGGTAGTGCCCATAGATATACTCAGCAAGTGGATGAGCACAACCCTGTCCTATGATGACACGAGGTTGTATGTCATTAGACATCTTGTATGATAGTGACAAAACACCCTTCCAACGTTGGGTTCGCCTCACCCTATTTTCTTCACCAAATATAACTACTAAATGATGACCACCGTTCTATTCCCTTGTTACCCCCGCTCGACCCAGCTACACTCTTATTACCTGAAAGGAATTGTGAAGCAAAAGGGTGAGCACAACTAGCTCAGTAAAGAATATCATGACTAAAGATAATTAAATTATCAATAGCCTTCATCAATAATAAATCAGAGATTTAGAACATATGGTAAATGATAAAAATTTCAACCATAGTTGCAGCGGAACGAGCAATCCATTAGAAGAGTCAAATAGACTATAAAGTCTATTATCTTCTCCATGTTAAAAATCCACCAATAATATTTTATCCATGTAACATCACTCAACAGTTCCTTTCCACAATCATATGAATAACTTATAATCATAATTGTGACTATAAATCTTTCTTCGCACCTAGGACGAAGAATATTTTCATCACCTGTCTTTACCTGAAACATCAAAGAACATGGTTATACCAAATCACAATTTCTGTTTATAATCATACTAACAGATCCATCTTTGCACTACGGACCAAAGATATTCATCAACAAACCATCTTTGCACTACGGGCCAAAGATATTCAACAACAGTTCATCTTTGCACTACAGGCCAAAGATATTCATCAACAGACCATCTTTGCACTACATGCCAAAGATATTCATCAACAATTCATATTTGCACTACAGGCCAAAGATATTCATCAACAATTCATATTTGCACTACAGGCCAAATATATTCAACAACATGTCATCTTTGCACTACGGGCCAAAGATATTCATCAACAATTCATCTTTGCACTACAGGCCAAAGATATTCATCAATATTTCATCTTTGCACTACAGGCCAAAGATATTAATATCTCAAAGAAATATATAATCATTTCAGAATTTATATAAACAATAATTATAACCATGTTGATCAATTCACCTTTGCACTTAAGCTAAAGATATTCACTTATAAATTCAATGGTCATGATCATACCAGTCACAATTCAACTTTGCACTACAGGCCAAAGAGAACCCTAGTCATGATCATACCAATAATCTACCCATCTTTACACTCCAGTGAAAGAGAATTTCAACATCAGGGTTATAAAAATGTTATATATGATGATAAAAATAATATGATCAACATATAGTTTTAATCTCAAGAGTAATATTCGTAACTCATAAATAGTAACCCCGACACAAAAGATAGAAATTCTACAATAAAATTCATACCAATATTTCGGTATAATGATATTGAAAGAATAACATTACTTAAATTTATAAACAATTTATTTTAATTGTTTACACTTTACTAATTAATGCATTTAATCATCATAAAATGCCAACTCTTACAATTTCATCATCAATAACCAAAACCCTCATCAAAAATCTGCATATACCTCATATAGGATTCTCAAGTCATAAAATCCTATTTTCCAATTTTCTTTCTTCACAAAATTTATTTAATTCATTTACTCATAGCTAGACTATTTTCATAAAAAATACCAAATCAGTTCCAAAAATATTTCTTTTCTGAAATTTAGCATAATATAGTCCCATAGTGAACATATATTTTTCTCAGAATTTTTAAAAGTCATTTACTATTTTTCATATGGCCAAAATAGCCGAATATTTAGACATTTATCAAAAATTGTACTTTTGTCTAAAAATTCTGAAATTTACAGAGTATACTTCTATCATACACATGTACTCCCAATAAAAATTTCATCAATTTTGGAGTTAACCACAAGGAATTATAAGCGGTTACTTTTAAAATAGTCTTTTCTCGTAAAATTCATAACTCTTAATCTATACATCCAAAAATCACCATTTTTGGACACAATCAATAAAACTCATCAAAATATCATTTCAAATTTTTCCATAATTTTTGAAGGTCAGAAAAATTACGAAACTGAAAATCATAACAACCCTTAAAATCCCTTAATATCCCTTACTATCCCTTACCTCAAAAGTGCAGTATTTCTGACTGGAATGCAAAGCCGAAGGAAACTTGCACTGAATAGCAACTCTCAAAGTATCTAAATACTCACAAAATATGCTTCATAATATAGAGAGAGAAAGAGAGAAAGCTTATGTTTTTGGTGTGATTTTTAATTCTAACTTAGCCCTCTATTTATAGAAAAATTTTGGTAGGTTTGACCTGCAACCTGATGGCTTTACCTGCTACTATTCCCACCCACCACATTTGAAATATAATTCAGCACATTTCTTCACCAACCACAAGTGGAGCCCACCAATTCTAGAATTTTCCACCAAAATGATAAACTCCGAAAATTCAACAATTTCTGAACCAGTCATCTCGTAAAATTCATAATAAATCATACGTTCAATTTTAACGGTTCAAAATTTGTGGGCATATACTCAACTTATATATGTATAACATATCCAAAAATTACCACGATCCAACGGTCGGATTAAAAATTATAACCCCCGCAAAATATCTCAAAAACCCTGATTTTTAATACCTCCATTCCGACAAAAATACGGATACAAATCTCAACATTAACTCCTTCATTTTTTAACCACAAAAATATATCCCTCATTTATATCCACATAAAATAAATATTTTCTTATCATATGAATCAATAATTAATTATTCACAAATAATATTACAGAATCACATTTATGACAACCAGGCCGTTCCCAGGAAAGAGGGGGCTTTCCAATAAGGATTTCTCCTTACTGGCGCGCAATTAGATGACCAAACCTCTCCTTAGACAGAACTTTCTAGACATTGCCAATAATGCTATCTAATAATACTATTCAAATAATATGAATTATTGATCTGATAATGGGAAATACTGTGCAGCAACAATTATTGAACAACAACAATATAAAATTTCAACGTAGCAATTATTGAATCAATAAAATAAAATATTGAACAGTAATTACTGTAACAATTATTGAGTAGTGCCTTCTTACGTAAGAATCAATAATTTCAAAAATACTATGCAATACCGTGTGCTACTGTGCAATAACGCGTATTACTGTATTTTAACCACCGGATATTTCAACAGTGTTAACGGTAACAACTACGCCGTTATTTGTAAAAACTCAAATTTGTCGTTTTCTTCACCCGACAGTTATTCGTTATGGGGCCCACAAATAGCTGTGCCGTCGTACGAATATTCCCCGACAGAAAGAATATTCCACGACCAAACGAATATTCCCCGACAACAATGATTATTTTATAACCACTTGCTTATTTTGAAAAAAAATCATATTTCACTCATAACTTTAAACTTTTATCAATTTAACCATTTACTGAATAGTAATTATAAGAAAAATTGAATACTTTTATTTCATAAAATTCGGGGTCTTACATTAATGAATACACGAATATCCTTGGCCGTAGTGCAGGGGTGATTCAATGATGTGGATTATTTTATTAAGTTGAGTCCCAGCGATCACAGTGTTGAAAAACCTTTTAAATCATAAAAGATAGTAGAGTTTATTTTCTACTTGACTCTTTTAATGGATTGCTTGTTCCGCTGCAGTTAAACTTGATGTCTATTATATTTTATCAGTTTAACATTGTTGAAGGCTAATGATAATTTATTCTGCATTATCTTAGTTATAATATTTCTTACTGGGCTAGTTGAGCTCACCCTTTCTTTCACTGTTCTCTTCAGGAAATGAGAACGTAGCTGGGGCAAGTCGGGGAACGGAGTGATGGTCCGAATGATAGTATTAGTTAGTAGTCCTCACTATTCTATCTAATGGTGTGTTAATAAAGGTAATGAGGACTCCTTTTGAGTATGAATACTCTCTAGAAGATAATGTTTGTATTCAAACTCACAGTTTATGTTTTGTCGTATTGTACACGACAGTTGTATTAGTAAGTTGAATTTGTATTCTGTACTATGTATCTGACGACCCAAGATGGGTGATGTATACCTAATTTTGGGGGCGTCACAGTTGGTATCAGAGCTTAGGGATATGATCCCTGGCTAAGATGTTAGAATAGAACTAGGAGGGGAGAGACGGGGAATTCCTTCGCTAGTATGACCTACCTAAGTTTATTTGCATGGTATTTAATTGGTCGGTCATAATATAAGGATAATATATGACATATCAATTAACTTTTATTTTGTGACAGTATCTGAAAATGACATCTGAGAATGTTGAGAATAGCAATGGAGCACAGGCGACTGTTGATTCACCACATATCAATAATCAGGATAATGTGCATCAGGAAGGTGACAATCCTCATGCAAACAATAACACTGACCAGATGATGAATGATGGAATGTTCAGAAACTTTATGCAGTTCATGCAACAACAGGCGAGAGCGGCTCCTGTCCAAAATATAGGTGAAAACACTGAAAACTCTCGGACGGTCACTGCTAAACAGTTCAAGGAGCTGGGACCACCAGTGTTTAAGGGAGAGCCAAAACCACTTATAGCGGAAACATGGATAAAGCAGGTTACCAAGATATTTGATGTCTTGGGATGCTCCGAGGAGCAAAAGGTTCCCTTTGCCGCCTTTATGTTGTGAGGAGAGGCAGATTACTGGTGAGAATCGATTAAGCGTACTCAACCTGCCGCACTGAAGATGTCTTGGGAGAAGTTCCAAGAGTTGTTCAATGACAAATACTTTTCCGAAAGTGTTCGTCACATGAAGGAGGTGGAGTTCATCAAATTGGAACAGAATAATATGCCTGTGTCGCAGTATGAGGCTAAATTTGCTGAGTTATCCCGGTTTGCATCCCACTTGGTGGATAATGAAGAGCGAATGATGCGAATGTTTTTGCGAGGTTTGAAACCTGAGATACGTCAATATCTTATTTCTCATAAACTGTGTTTATATTCAGATGTTGTGAATAGGGCTCAGTTAGTGGAGCGCGATAACGAGTCAACACAACCAAAAGAGAGCAGTCGGCAAAATGATAATACCAGTGAGAGCAGTCATCGAAGCAGTGACAACAAGCGTGGAGGGAATCAAAATGCCAGAAATGGTAATCACTTCGGTGGTAATCAGGGCCAAAACAATAAGAATGGTCATTTCAAGAAGAGGAGATTCAACAATGATGAAAAGACGTCAGCACCAGCACCCGTTGTTAAGGAAGGAGAACGACCACCTATCATATGTTTCAAATGCGGAGGGGAGGGGCACATCAGTCCAAACTGCGCGATGCCGTCTAAAGCATGTTATAATTGTGGAAGAGAAGGTCATTTAGCTCGATTTTATCGTTTACCAAAAACAAGTTCAGCCAAGATGGAGACACCAAAGGTCGTCCCAGAAAAGTTTAAAACCGGTAGTGCAAGGGAGAGCGTTTGTTGTGACCTCCCAGAAAGCAAAGAACCCGAATGAGGTCATCACGGGTAAGTTTATCATTAACTCTAACGAAGTCTATACTTTATTTGATACCGGTTCTACCCATTCTTTTATTTCTCCTACTTGCGCTCATCGATTAAATTTGACTATGGAGAAATTAGACTTTGACTTATCTGTTGAAACTCCATTGGGAGAAACCTTCATTACATCCACGGTTTATAAGTCTTGTTTGGTTCAAGTTGGTACCCACACATTACCTGTCAATCTGATTTCATTAAAAATACTTGCATTTGACGTGATTCTAGGGATTGATTGGTTAACTACTCATCATACAAAAATTGATTATTTTCGTAAGATTGTTAGCTTTCATATTCCTAATCGACCTATTATGTGAATTCAAGCAACCAAACCATTAAAATCAATCGCTGTCATCTCAAGCCATAAAGCTATTCGTTTATTGAAAAACGGATGTCAAGCTTTCTTAGCTCATGTCACGGATCTAAACAAAAATACGTCAGTTTTGAATGATATTTCTATTGTTAATAAATTCCCTGACGTATTCCCTGAAGAACTTCCTGGCCTACCCCCAGAGCGTGAAATTAAATTTTGTATCGACCTTGAACTCGGTACAAAACCCATTTCTACAGCCCCATATCGAATGGCTCCTATTGAACTTTAGGAGTTAAAGATCCAACTGCAGGAATTGTTAGACATTGACTTTATTCGTCCTAGTACTTCTCCTTGGGGTGCTCCTGTGCTATTCGTGAAGAAGAAAGATGGAAGTATGCGACTTTGTATTGATTATCGGGAGTTGAATCATGTCACCATCAAAAACAGGTACCCATTGCCACGTATTGATGACCTGTTTGACCAGTTGCAAGGAGCACAATTCTTTTCAAAGATCGATCTTCGTTCTGGATATCATCAGCTGAAGGTTAGAACTGAGGATATTCCAAAGACGGCTTTCAGAACTCGGTACGGGCATTATGAATTCCTAGTCATGTCCTTTGGATTGACTAATGCTCCTGCTGCCTTCATGGATATGATGAACCGGGTATTCAAAGAATATTTAGATCACTTTGTGGTCGTCTTTATTGATGACATCCTTATTTATACCAAAAGTCGTGAAGATCATGAGCAACACTTGAGGCTGGTACTCCAAAAGCTTCGTGAATACAAGCTTTATGCCAAGTTGAAGAAATGCGAGTTCTGGTTGGAGGAGGTTGCATTCCTTGGGCACGTAGTATCAAGTCGTGGAATATCGGTTGACCCAGCAAAGATTGAAGCTATTCAAAGCTGGGAGCAACCTAAATCAGTGACCGAAGTACGTAGCTTTCTTGGTTTAGCTGGTTATTATCGGAGATTCGTGGAAGGATTTTCTCGAATCGCTACTCCATTAACTCAGCTGACTCGAAAAGATATAAAGTTCGGTTGGAGCAAAGAATGTGAGAAGAGTTTTCAAGAACTCAAGAGGAGACTCATTTCAGCACCTGTTCTAACAATACCATCTGGCTCGGAGGGATTTGTCATCTACAGTGATGCTTCGAGCAAAGGGTTAGGATGCGTTCTCATGCAACATGGAAAAGTCATAGCCTATGCATCAAGACAACTCAAGGAATATGAGAGGAATTATCCTACTCATGATCTAGAGTTGGCAGTTGTTGTCTTTGCACTTAAAATTTGGAGGCATTACTTGTATGTGGAGAAGGTGGAGATCTTTACGGATCATAAAAGCCTCAAATATTTCTTCACTCAAAAGGAACTCAACATGCGACAACGACGTTGGCTTGAACTGTTAAAAGATTATGATCATACCATTCAATACCATCCTGGAAAAGCGAACGTGGTAGCTAACGCATTGAGTAGAAGATCATATGCAAGTACGAGTGCGATATTGTCAACACAAAGGCCCATTTTGTGTGACTTGCAAAGGATGGAGATAGAGTTAAAGACTCCAGGGACCCATGCGATGATGACGAATATACGAGTAGAACCAACTTTAATCGATAAAGTTAAAGCTGCTCAAGCTACAGACCTGGAGCTGATGCGTATGAGGAAGAAAGTGCAAGAAGGTGCTATGCCGGAAGCAAGAATCGATGAAGAAGGAATACTTCGAGTCAACTCCAAACTTTATGTTCCTAACAACCCTGATTTAAAGTATGAAATCATGATGGAGGCGCACAACACACCGTTTGTAATCCATCCTGGAAGTACCAAAGTGTATCATGATCTTCGTCATACATTTTGGTGGAGCAATATGAAGAGAGAGATAGCGCTGTTTATCTCAAGGTGTTTAACTTGTCAACGAGTCAAAGCGGAGCATCAAGTACCAAAAGGTCCATTGCAACCACTTGAAATTCCAGAATGGAAGTGGGAGCACATTACCATGGATTTCGTTACCGGTCTTCCTAAGGTTTCTCAAGGTATAGATGTGATTTGGGTCATTATTGATAGATTGACCAAGTTTGCTCATTTCTTACCGATACGAGAAACTTATACACTTGAACGTCTTGCTCATTTGTACATAAACAAGATTGTAAGACTGCATGGTATGCCAGTATCCATAGTTTTTGATCGAAACCCAAGATTCACTTCACGATTTTGGGTTAGTTTATAAAAAGCTATGGGCACGGATTTACGATTTAGTTCAGCATATCATCCTCAGACAGACGGACAATCAGAGAGGACTATTCAAACTCTTGAAGATCTATTAAGACTCTGTGTCCTTGATTTTAAGGGAAGTTGGGACAAGTTCTTACCATTGGTGGAGTTTTCCTACAACAACAGTTATCAAACAAGTATTGGCATTGCTCCATTCGAAGCATTGTATGGAAGAAAATATCGTTCTCCAGTATGCTGGGATGAGGTGGGTGAAGCAACGTTGTTGGGATCGGAGTTGGTACGTATGACTACAGAAAAGATTCAAACGATCTGACAACGTATAAAAACCTCACAAGATCGACAAAAGAGTTATGCTGATCTTCATCGAAAGGACGTGGAATTTGATGTAGGAGATCATGTGTTCTTACGTGTTGCTCCATGGAAAGGAGTTACGAGATTTAGAAAGAGAGGAAAGCTCAATCCTCGATTCATCGGTCCATTTTTAATCCTCGATCGAGTAGGAACTGTGGCTTATAGACTCGCTTTACCGCCAAGTATGTCTCGTGTTCATAACATTTTTCACATATCCATGTTACGTAAATATGTGGAAGACCCGAACCACATTATTGAGTTAGAACCGGACGAAATAGCAGAGGATTTGACGTATGAAGAAGTTCCTGTTCAAATCTTGGATAAGAAGGAACATATTCTACGCTCCAAGGTTATACCTCAAGTCAAAGTTTTATGGAGAAACCACGATGTTGAGGAAATGACTTGGGAGTTAGAATCTGAAATGAAATCAAGGTATCCTTACCTCTTCGACATACCAGGTACGTACCCTAATTTCGAGGGTGAAATTTCATAAGAAGGAGAGGTTGTAAGACCCCAACTTTTATAAATAAAGATGAATTTTCTATAAATATTATTTTTGAATATTATGGAGTTAATTTGATATAATGTTATAGTTGTGGGTAATATTTATAAATTTTGCAAAGTACGCAAGTTGTTATATAATATTCGATTGTTCGGAGAATATTCGTTTTAACAGGAAATATTCGTACAACGGCACAATCATTGGTGGACCCCACAACGGAATTATTATCGGATTGAGAAAACGACAAAAATATTTTATTAAAAATAACGGCGGAAGTTTTACCATTGATACTGTTGAACTACTCGATAATAAAAGTACAGTAATACGTGTGGTTGCATAGTAACACACGGTATTGATTATTAATGCTTATGTGAGAAGTCACTTAGTTTGATTCAAATATTGTCAGTTAATAATATGAATTATTTAGCGATAATGACGTTTTATTTTATTCGTATTATTAACGTAATAAAACAGAAACATCTTTTTATATAAAACAGAATACTTTATTAAAGTTATTCTATAAATAGAATATATTATATTTTATTTAAAAGATTTTTCTTTAAATATGGACCGTCAAATTATGGACCGTCAGATTAAAGTAATCAATCTGGACCGTTCATGGATTAGTTACTATACATTCTATTTTTCTATAAATAGCAGCTCATTCCTTCATTATTTCTTACGAATTCACTGAACTCTAGAGAGAGAAACTATAGAGAGAAACTATAGAGAGAGAGAAGAAGAGTATTCTGCTACTTAACTACTTCCTTATTTCAGCTCTTCTTTAAAACGGTAAGGGGTGTTATTTTTTCTTATTCATGAAGAGAACTTTTGTTATTTCATTTCTTATTATTCTGTTGGAATAACCTGTATACGCGGTCTACCCTATACTTGGTGACATTCTTTTATTATTCTGTTGGAACATCCTGTCTGTGTGTTTTACACCAGACCTGGTTCTGTTTTTATTATTATTCTGTTGGAACATCCTGTCTATGTGTTTTACACCGGACCTGGTTCTGTCTTTATTATTATTCTATTAGAATATCCTGTCTGTGCGTTTTACGCCGGACCTGGTTCTATTATTTATTATTCTGTGGGAATAACCTGTCTGTGCGGTCTATCGCATACATGGTGATTTCTTTTGTTATTCCATTCTTTATTATACTCAGTTGGTTAAGTTTTGACTTCTATACTCCATGAAATTTGTGGAATATCCTTGATAATTGCGGTTCATCCAGTATCTTTTCATGAAAATATTCTTCTAAGCATTCTTGAATTTTACTCCACAAAGCAGTATCATGTTGATAATTTAGACGTTGTTAATTCTTGGATAAATTAATTCTTGAATTTGTTTTATTGAATTCTTATATCATTGTCATCATCCTCATGTTTATAAAATGTTAAAAGTCATCTGTGGCCTGTAGTGCATAGATGGACTTGGTATGATTATGACCAGGGATTATTCGGTATAATCATGACCGTAATGTTACAAATGATGTGGTAAAAGTCCTTATTGGCCCGTAATGCGTTGATAGACAGTTGTTGGCATGATCATGACCATTAATGAATACACGAATATCCTTGGCCGTAGTGCAGAGGTGATTCGATGATGTGGATTATTTTATTAAGCTGAGTCCCAGTGATCACAGTGTTGAAAAACCTTTTAAATCATAAAAGATAGTAGAGTTTATTTTCTACTTGACTCTTTTAATGGATTGCTTGTTCCGCTACAGTTAAACTTGATGTCTATTATATTTTATCAGTTTAACATTGTTGAAGGCTAATGATAATTTATTCTGCATTATCTTAGTCATAATATTTCTTACTGGGCTAGTTGAGCTCGCCCTTTCTTTCACTGTTCTCTTCAGGAAATAAGAACGTAGCTGGGGCAAGTCGGGGAACGAAGTGATGGTCCGAATGATAGTATTAGTTAGTAGTCCTCACTATTCTATGTAATGGTGTGTTAATAAATGTAATGAGGACTTCTTTTGAGTATGAATACTCTCTAGAAGATAATGTGTGTATTCAAACTCACAGTTTATGTTTTGTCGTATTGTACACGACAGTTGTATTAGTAAGTTGTATTTGTATTCTGTACTATGTATCTGACGACCCAAGATGGGTGATGTATACCTAATTTTGGGGGCGTCACACTACGGCTCCGAGAAAGTGCTTCTCGACACACTACGATCCTTTCTCGTCTTTCTTAGCAGTCTACGAACTCCGAGATCTACTATCTTGCAGACTACGATTCTGCCTCGATAGCTCCCGAGTTTTCCTTGACTCTCCTGGAATACTACGATTTTTGGTGCAGTGCTCGACGATCAGACAAGCCTATCTATTACATTATAAGATCAACCTAACATGCTTGATCTTTCTATATTTATAGTCCTTGTACATCATTTCTTTTTAAGGACTTTACAAAGCTATTTTGCTTATATAGGATCAACCTAACACATTTGATCAATTCATTATAACTCCTTGTACACATGTTTCTATTATCTATCAAAGGACTTTACAGCTTTTCTTAATGCAAGCATACTTGCATATTCATTCATATATATATCATAATCAAATCATATGTAAATAGGAATAACATTCACATGCTTATTCCTGACATATCATTAATTCATGCCATCCGTGAATCATATATATATATATATATATATATATATATATATTATAATAAGTTTTATTTCTTATAAAAAATAGAATATATTATATTTTATTATGCATAGTGTTTGCATAGTAAAGTCATAAAATTATTTCGGCCGAATTTTTCTGCGTACCACTGTGCGTCCGTGATTTTCAAATTTAAATAATATCCTTCCATTCTCTTATAAATAGGATGCTTAGTTAGAATTGAAAATCACACCAGAATCAAAAAATTCTTCTTGTATAATATTGAGCGTATTTCTTTCGAGTTTTAGAAAGCTTTGAGCGTAGAAAATAGTGAAAGTTTTTTTCAAGAATATCCCCGCTCTATCAGTTGGAATACTCTTCTTTTCAAGGTAAGGGATGCTATTTTTGTTCAATATTCGCTTGAAATAATATTTTCTTCCATACTCTGTAGTATGTAAGTAATATTATTTCGTTTCAAATTTCGAATTCTACACTCATTTTGTTAAAGTTTTGGCTTCTATACTCCATGAAATTAGTATAATATCCTTGATATTTGCGCTTCATCCAGTATCTTTTCATGAAAATATTATTCTGAGCATTCTTGATAAGTTTTAACCTTTTTATGTTAGAATACTATTCACGGGGTACTATTCCTAAATTACAATTCACGGGGTACTATTCACCCGGGGTACTATTCATGACAAAAAATTGATTTCTTTTCGATCCAAATTATTTTTGATACAATATTATTCTTGAATTTTACTACACAAAACAGTATCATGTTGACAATTTGGACATTATTGAATTCTGGATAAATTCAATTATAAATCTTTAAAAATTTATCTTTTGCTTTTTTTAGTTGAATTCTTATATTATTGTCATCATCCTCATGCTTATATTATGTTGAAAGTCATTTGTGGCCCGTAGTGCATAGATGGACTTGGTATGATTATGACCAGGGATTATTCGGTATAATCATGACCGTAATATTACAAATGATGTGGTAAAAGTCCTCATTGGCCCGTAGTGCATTGATGGACAGTTGTTGGCATGATCATGACCATTGATGAAAACACGAATATCCTTGGCCCGTAGTGCACGAATAATTTGTGGTCGTGATACTAATGAATATCATTGGCCGTAGTGCAGGGATGATGTGGATTATTTATTAAGCTGAGTCTCAGCGATAAAAGTGATGAAAAACCTTTTAAATCATAGAAGATAGTAGATTTTATACTCTACTTGACTCTTCTAATGGATTGCTTGTTCCGCTGCAGTTAAACTTAATGTTTATTATATTTTATCAGTTTAACACTGTTGAAGGCTAACGCTAATTTATTCTGCATTATCTTAGTCATAATATTTCTTACTGGGCTAGTTGAGCTCACCCTTTTCTTTCATTGTTCTCTTCAGGAAATGAGAATATAGCTGGAACTAGTCGGGGAACGGAGTGACGGTCCAGATGTTTGCATTAGTAGTCCTCACTATTCTGTAAAATAATGTGATAATAAATGTATTTAGCAGTTATTTTGAGTTTGAATACTGTCTAGAAGACAATATTTGTATTAAAACTCACAGCTCATGTTGTATATTTAAGTTTGTATTTGTATTCTGTACCATGTATTTGGCTACTCAGAATGGGTGATGTATATCTATTTTGGGGGCGTCACAAATACAGTGTCGATACGCAGACGGGAGGTGATCTCTCTCTGTGTTTCAGCACTGTATTGGTCACATGACCACCTTACCATAAAATTAACTTCATGATAACCGGGTTCGATAAAAAGGTTCCTTTTCAAGAAACAAAAAGTTGTGGATAAATAGTTTAAAAAAATTCAACCAACTCAATTTCTAAATGTTTGCTAGCCCATTTAAATGCTAAGAATTTGCTTTGAATTTGGGGAAGATTTGTAATGATAGTAAGTGTATATATATAAGTTATATATATACATTTCTCTTGCTATAAATAGGCCCATTTCATTTAATAGAAAAGAGTTTACTTCACTGTTATTTCTAATGAGCTTAGATGATGCCATTTTATGTGTTAACGAGCTTTCACAAGGAAGATGTACAAAAATTGTTTTTGGACTTAAAAACCCTAAATTTCAAGCCACTTTGGACCTCTACCATTTTAAATCTATAAATTATTTTTTAGATCCGTCAAAGCCATGAGTGGTCTGATGAAACCAAATGGAATCACTCAAAAATGTTAAACAGATCAACCGTGACATAATTTTTAGCAAAACACTTCTTGCCGACAAAAATATGGAAAAATACAAAAGCATATTGTCCATGTTTTTGTGAAGCTTGCTTCGACTAGTTAGAAGGCCTTAAAAATTATGGCCTTTTGTGGTATGTTAATATATCAAGTTAACTAGTTGCTGTCCAAAATTAAGAATTTTTCGAAGTTCTGAGATGGAGATATGGACTCTGCAATAAGATGCGATTTTAAAATGAAACTGCTATAAACTGAAATCCACAGCCCAGAAATTTGTAAAATTTTTACAGGAGTCATTGTTTAATGAGATGAGCTTACTGTATAAATTTAGGAATTTTTGGATAAAATGATCATTTAAAATAAATGTGGCAATTTCGGACTGTTTTGGCCTATTAAAAAATAGGAAATGAATTTGAAAAATTGCAAGAAAAATATTTTGTGATTAAATTACTATATGTTAAGTTTTCCTAGAAGTTAAAAAAATAATAAGTTGATTTGATATTTTTCATGCATATGAATGAGTTAAGAATTATTGAGAAAATTAAGTTATATTAAGTTATAAAACTTGTAAATGTGATTTTATTTATTAATGATCATTATATGTTGTATTAAGACTTTATAAGGGTATTTTGGTCATTTTTAATAAAATGTTATATGAATAGCATGATATGTGTGCTAAATAAATTAAATAGTAAGACACAAATAAATAAAATATTATTAAATAATTAATAATATTAGTAAATAATTAAAATATTATTAAATACTCCCTCCGTCCCAAATTATCTGCTGTTTTAGCAAAAAAAAATTGTTCCACAATATCTGCTTTTTCAAGATTTCAATGTATTTTTTCCCTTTATTTTTCAAGTTTGGCCCTTTACCCTAATTAATGATAGTCATTACTCTCATTCATGCCTCTCCTCTTTTTTAAGTATCTTTTCATATTCCCACCAATAAGGATTCATGCGCAAAAAATAAAAAATTCAGCACATAAGGGTATTTTAGTATTTTTATCACACATATTAGTATGTGTGTGGAACTCTAAAAAAGTAAATAATTTGGGACGGAGGGAGTAATTAATAATATTAGTAAATAAATAAAATATTATTAAATAATTAATAATATTAGTAATTGATTAAAATATTATTAAATGATTAATAATATTAGAAAGTGAATAAAATATTATTAAGTGATTAATAATATTATATGAGAGTTTAAGATGATGATTAACCGATAACAATATTATCAAAGGATGATAGTATTACTAATAGTTTAAGGTATTATCTAATGTTGACTTATGTGATTAAATGTTATATAATTTAATATAGAGTTATAATATTATAAGTCGAGATATGTTATGCTAATTGAAAGATCAATCTATAGGTCTTTCATAAGAAGTTAAATTAAATTGCATAGCAGAAATCAGCGGACGAGGCAAGTTTCCTAACTCAAACCTGAGTTATTATTTTTTAAGTATGTTAATGGATAATTATTGTCAGTTATTGCACATCAATGATAATTCTTGATATTCGCACTTTGCGCGATTGATTTCTTGTTCTATTTTATCGAGCTGTGAAATAATTAAAGTTCTTTTATTCATGAACTGTATGAACTGTTTATGAGGTAGGTCTATGCTAGTTGTATCAACTCACCCGAACATGTTTAAATTTACTAATTTAAATACGTTTTAAAAGTTCTTCCAAACCAATTGTTGGTAAGAACTCTTAGATTGAGAAAAAGAATAATTTTTACTAAGGCATTATATCGGAAAACGAATATTTGTCCATTTACTTAAGTGATATGCATAATCACCAGGTATGAAAGGCTGATTCTCTTGATTACCAAAACCTACTAAAATGTCCAGTTTAATTACTGATAAACCTTCATACTTGTTCACGGTCATTGCCGACTAGGGGTGCTCATCGGTAAAAAAACCGAATTGGTACCGAAAATATCGAACCGGTACCGATCCGAAATTACTGGAAAAGCAAGAACCGAAATCGGTACCGGTTCGATACAAAATCGGTACCGATTTTTTCAGTTCGGTTTTCGATTATACCGCATGGTAATATATATAATTATTAATTATAATTAAATAATTTTTTTATATATTAATAATTTTTTAAAAAACTAAGAAATCATTAACTATTAATAATAATTAATATATAAAATAAAACTACAAAACATTATTAATATATATAAAAAATTTCATAAAACTACTATTATATATAAATTATTAATATATAAAAAAAATATTTAATATATAAAATTACAAAATATTAACTACTAATTATTAAATTATTAAATTATTAAATTATTAAATTTCGGTATTTTTGGTATTTCGATTTTTACCGAATTCAAAAAAGTCATTACCGATACCGAAAAGAGTTAAAATACCAAAAAATCGGTACCGAAATAACCGATACTGAAAAAAATCGATACCGCCGGTACCGATATCAATCGGTTCAGTAAATAATCGAAAAAATCGAAACTTTTGAGCACCCCTATTGCCGACCACTCAACATTATTTATTCAATTATTGAAACATGATTCATATTCTTTCATAATCGTTATATATTGTTGAACACTCGAAAGTTAATTCTTTTCCAATCATGATATATATATATATATATATATATATATATATATATATATATATATATATATATATATATATATATATATTTCTTGTATTTATATTTCTTGTATTTAAACTTGTTGAGCGAATTAGTTGCTCAATCTTGTCATATCATGATATTATTTCAGTTAAGATGAGTCGACTCAAATTGGGATCGCCTTACCGCTTATTATATACTCCCTCCATCCCAGAATAAAAGTCTCTATTACTATTTTAGATAGTCCCAAGTTAAATGTCTACTTACCTTAAATGATCTATTTTTTTCAATAATTTTTCTATAATACCCTTATTATTAATTATTATATTTTTATTCTCTATGCCTATTTATGAAGCATCATTAGTAATGTGCAGAAAACTATGCAATTAAATAAGAATTTAAATATGGACAAATTTGTCACTTTATCATCTTTCTTAAAATGCGCAAAAAGTCAAGCAGGACTTTTATCATGGGACGGAGTGAGTATAAGTATAGAAATATAGATTCCTATCTCTTAGAGGAATAGAAAAAAGGAAGATTTTTTTCTTTCCTATTCAAATTAGTAGAAGTACTATACAAATATATAATAATTAATAATTAAATATATAATATCTAAATTTATAAAGTATTCAAAAGAAACCTAATTGTTACTACAATACATGTTTTTAGATTTGTCGATGATATGCGAAAATAATATATATATTTGTAATCAGTAGCTTTTGTAACGTCCTTATAATGAAATTTGTAACGCCCCCAAAATAGGTCAATTCCATCCAACCCATTTTGAGTCGCCAAATACATGGTACAGATAACAACTACAACTTTATTACAACAATTGTCGTGCAAAATACAACAACACATATGCTATGAGTTTGGGTACAAACATATACCAACTGTGAATCATGTCCCAACCTTGGATAGCACGTCACAATGACACATTACATAAAGGTATAGTCAAAAACTGTTTTAGAAATTAGAATCTTTGGGAAGTGCTTAAGGAAACCCTCGTACATGGGAGGTCATGCTTCTAGGTTATGATAGATATCATATGGCCACAGAATTATCACTGGTTGACCCAATAGACCCCAAAGAAAAATGAGAAGATTATTATCATATTCTTCCCAATGGTGAGTCTTCTCTCGACTTATCATTATCTCAACTGTCTCTAATTGAGAATTATATTTCAAACAAACACCAAGATTATATAAGTAGTGCTCGTAGATATACTCGGCAAGTGGATGTGCACAACCATGTCTTATGATGACACGAGGTTGTGTGTCATTAGACATCTTGTATGATAGTGGCAAAACACCCTTCCAACGTTGGGTTCGCTTCACCCTAGATGATTCACCAAATATAACTACTAAATGATGACCACCGTTCTATTCTCCTGTTACCTCCGCTCGACCCAGCTACACTCTTATTACCTGAAAGGAATTGTGAAACAGAAAGGTGAGCACAACTAGCTCAGTAAATAATATCATGATTAAAGATAAATAAATTATCAATAGTCTTCTACAGAATTAAATCAGAGATTTAGAACATATGGTAGATGATAAAAAATTTTAACCATAGTTGCAGCGGAACGAGCAATCCATTAGAAGAGTCAAATAGACTATAAAGTCTATTATCTTCTCTATGTTAAAAGTCCACCAACAATGTTTTATCCCTATAACATCAATCAATAATTCCTGTCCACAATCACATGTATAACTCATAATCATAATTGTAGTTATAAATTCTTCTTCTCATCCAGAACAAAGATAATTTTCATCACTTGTCTTTACCTGAAACATCAAAGATCATGGTTATACCAAATCACAGTTCCTGTTCATAATCATACTAATAATTTCATCTTTGCACTACGGGCCAAAGATATTCATCAACAACTCATCTTTGCACTACAGGCCAAAGATATTCTTCAACAGTTCATATTTGCACTACAGGCCAAATATATTATTATCTCAAAGAAATATATAATCATTTCAGAATTATATAAACAATAATTATAACCATGTTGATCAATTCATCTTTACACTTAAGCTAAAGATATTCAATTATAAATTCAATGGTCATGATCATACCAGTTAACAATTCATCTTTGCACTATAGGCCAAAGATATTCCTCAGTCACGATCATACCAATAATTTACCCATCTTTACACTCAAGTGAAAGAGAAATTCAACATCAGGGTTATAAAAATGTTATATATGATAAAAAAATAATATGATCAACATATAGTTTTAATCTCAAGAGTAATATTCATAAATCAACTATAATTTGGTTAGAAAAAGAAACCAATTTTGTCATTAATAGTAACTCGTGAATAGTAACTCGTGAATAGTAACTCATAAATAGTAACTCATAAATAGTAACTCGTGAATACTAACTCATAAATAATAACTCGTGAATAGTAACTCATGAATAGTAACTCGTGAATAGTAACTCGTGAATAGTAACTCATGAATAGTAACTCATGAATAGTAACTCCGACATGAAAAGATAAGAATTTCACAAGAAAAATCTTACCAATATTCCGGTATAATGATATTGAAAGAAATAATATCATTTTTTAAAAAAAATAATATCCCTTATTATCCCTTACTATCCCTTACAATCCCTTACTACAATATCCCTTACAATCCCTTACCTCAAAAGAGCATTACTTCTGACTGGAATAACGCTGAACGAACTTGCACCGTATAGCAACACTCAAGATATCAAAATACTCACAAGAATACGCTCGATATATAGAGAGAGAAATAGAGAGAAAACTTCAATTTCTGGTGTGATTTTCAATTCTAACCTAAGCACCCTATTTATAGGAAAATACTTAGAATACCAAAACAGAAAATTGAATATAATATTAATATAATTACAAAATATTCAAGCCCACCTCTAGATACTTGAATTCAGCCATAAACACATGCTAACCTTCTAGAAAAAGTAAGAAAAAACGTTTTTCTTTAAAATAATAATTAAAACTTCCAAAAATCAATTATTTCGGAACTTCAGAACTTCAATAATTCATAATAAATAGTCCTTTTATCAGAAAATTCGAATCTCGCGAGTTTTTATAGGAAATTCAATTTTCTACAACTTTGCAGAAGAAAGTTTTTCTAAATTCTAAACAGAAATTGACCGAAATCCACAAACGGACGATTTTACAGTCAATAATAAATTTTCGGTCAAGAATTGTGTCCACCAACACACAAAACATGTGTTAATCATTTAATGCCATAAAAATACTCTTCCTCCTCATATACTCATATATCTCACATTCATTGTAAAAATATCACCATCAATATATTATTAAAATAATATATTTAAATGAATTATTTTATCAGAAAAAGATAAAATATTAATTTTCAACAATTGTCACATTAAAAATTTTCTTCATCTATATCCACATAAAATCACTATTTTCCTCATCATATAAATCAATAATTAATTATTCACAAATAATATTACAGAATCACAGTACTGGCAACCAGGCCGTTCCTAGGAAAGAGGGGGCTTTCCAATAAGGATCTCTTCCTTACTGGCGCGCAATTAGATAGCCAAACCTCTCCTTAGACAGAACTTTCTAGACATTGCCAATAATGTTATCTAATAATATTATTCAGATAATATGAATTATTGCTCCGATAATAGAAAATACTGTGTAGTGACAATTATTAAAACAACAGTAATATAAAATATCAACGCAGCAATTATTGAATCAATAAAATAAAATATTGAACAGTAATTACTGTAACAATTATTGAGTAATGCCTTCTTACGTAAAAATCAATAATTGGTGCAATACCGTGTGCTACTGTGCAACAACGCGTATTACTGTGTTTTAACCACCGGGTATTCTAACAGTGTTAACGGTAACAACTACGCCGTTATTTATAAACAACTTACTCTTGTCGTTTTCTTCATCCAATCTCTTTCCGTTATGGGGCCCACAAAAGACTGCGCCGTCGTACAAATATTCTCCGACAGTAAGAATATTCCACGACCAAGCGAATATTCCCCGACAACAATGAATATTTTATAACCACTTGTGTATTTCGAAAAAAAATTCATATATTACCTTTAACTTTAACATTTATCAATTTAACCATTTACTAAATAGTAATTATAAGAAAAATTGAATACTTTTATTTCATAAAATTCGGGGTCTTACAAAATTGCTATAAAATAACTGAGTTTAGAGATCGAACTTGTTAGGTTGATCTATTTCACAAAGTGAATCTGATATATAAATCTTATGTTAAAAGATAAAGCGAAAGGGGTTATTGACGGTTAAAATTGGTATAGTATATTCATACCTTATGCTAAAGAAATTTTATTATTATTATTATTATTATTATTATTATTATTATTATTATTATTATTATTATTATTATTATTATTATTATTATTATTATTATTAGTCTATTAATCTATTTTCACCACTTCTCTATTTTATGGTAAATTTTCTATCCACAAATCTCTCAAACTCCCTTGAAATTTCCCATTCTCTCCACAGTCTACACTACTCCAGCTTTGGTTTTCAAATTTACACCTCCTTCTCCTATTTTGACTTTTATATTTTTATATTTTTTTTCAATTCTAAAATATTTTTCATATTTTTTTAAATATAAGAATTTTACACATGGGTCGTGTGTGCTTCAATAACTAATCAATTATATATAAATATGTAATAAGACAAAACTTGGCAAGTTTTGTGGTCTTGGTATTTGGTCTTTAGTATAGGTCTAGAATTTACTTAAAAATAAAACACTTTTTATACTCCTATATAATGTTAAGATTAATTTATCTAGAACTAGAACCCTCTTTATGGTCCTACAAATTTTAATATTCACTTATTATTCTGCAACAATTTTATTTTTTATAAGAGGCCTTTAGTTACTTAGTTATGTGATAAATTTTAGACTAAAAGACAATGTGCACCCCAAACTTTACACCCATGTTGACTTTTGCACCCCAAATCTAAAAAGGTGTCTAAGTACACCCCAAACTTCAATTAAACGTAACAGAAAGCACACTTTCGTCAGTTAACTGGTTAACTGGTCAAAAGCCCACACTCCTACACTGAGTCAACGCACCCATACACCACCCACATCTCCCTTTCCCTCTACTTCGACTTCTCCACCTCCATCATCCTCTCCTCTGCCCTCCTCTCTCTCCTCCCCTCACTCCGGCCCCTTCAACCTCGACACCCGATCTCTCTCCATTTTCGCCGTTCTTGATCCCTCCGCCAAAACCCCTCTCCCCTTTTCTCTCTCCTCCGTTGTTGACTCCGTCAAGGAACAATTGCTTAAAATTTCTCTCTCTAACCATTCCCAATTCCTCATTCTCTTCTCGCTCTGCCCTGCAGTGGATGTCCCTGCCCTAGACATTTAACAAGCCCTTCCATCTTTTATTACAATATCATCATCAACATCATCATCTTAATTATCATTCGCATCATCGTCATCATACATAAATATGAAAAGGACTTTGGAAATGGTTTATTACCAAGTAAAACCACTTCAAAAAGGAAATGTGAAAAGGGCATCCAGATAAATTACCTAGACACCTTTGAGACTATCTAAAAGATTGCTTGCTTCTTCCTCAGCCTTCTTTTTCTCTTTGTCTACTTCAAACTTTGGCTTCCAGTTGGTCTGCATGTATGCTTCTGCTACCTTCTCGTCACTTGCTATCAAAATATTGTTGAATAATATGCCTTTTTGTATTGTCCAAATTTCAATGCCAATAGCAGCAATAGGCTAAAAATAGGTTTGTCAAGTTCAAAGTAGACGGGGTTCGGAATTTGCTGAGGCTTCGATATACCCTTGTAGTAGGGGTTGTTAACAAGAGGAGCATTCTTCTTTAATTTCTCTTGCTTATTATCAGTCTCAACCTCCTCAAACACCAATTTTGAACTCTCCCCTTTCTCTTTCACTATATTTTTCGAGGTCGAACCGATCTTAAGCTTAATTTTGTTATCATCACTCTCCGATCTTAGTAAAACTTTTGGTTGCTGCTCTGTTTCTGTGTCAACCCCATTTGGCATCACTTGTTCACCTCGCTCAGTTTGCTTCTTAATTTCCTTCTCTTACTTCTCTTCATCGGCCAAATCCGCTCTAATTCGCCATCCGAATTAATTCAACTTCAAATTCACAATTTTCTCAGTTCCAAACACTGATTCGAACCGATAATCTGCCAAGATTTCTACTTTTTAGTGCAATTCCTTTGATGAAAAAGTCAAAAAAATCAAAACCCTAAACTAATTTAGTTAATTTAGGTAAATTCTATGAGTTATTTCCTTTGATGTATTTGGTGAATCTGCGCGGGTTGTGAAATGGATTTGGTGGTGGGAGATGAAGGTTTCCAATGATTTTTGTAGCGACAGTGGAGGAACAAAGGTTTGATTTTTTTTGTGGTGGGTTATAGTGGTGGAATTGTGGGAAGAGGTGGTGTTGTAGTGTTGATGAAAGGTTGTGACGTGGTGTTTTTGTGGTGGTTGTTGTGTTTCATTCATATGCCCCTTTTCAAATCCAACACAAAGAAGAAAGAAGAAAATGATACCATTGATGTACGTACTTCGAAACCTTCGCAATTGACTTAAACAGGAGAAACATGGGAAATTGGTTTGGTTTGGTGAAGAAATAGGAGAGGAATTAGTTGATGAAGAAGATATAGAAAAGACTTAAATACCCCTTCAGATCCACATGTGTGCCTTAGCCTGTCACTTTTGACCGGTTAAGTGAAGAAAATGTATTTTTTGTTAAGTGTAATTGAAGTTTGGGGTGTACTTAGGCACCTTTTTCAGTTTGGGGTGCAAAAATCAACAGTGGTATAAAGTTTGTGATTCAAATTGTCTTTTAGTCTAAATTTTAACTTAAAAATTATATTTAAAATTTTAGTTTAAGTTTCTACTCAACTTTAGTCTCTAAATGACTGCATATTAAAAATATTATGAGTACACAATAATTAATATTAAAAAACATATTATATATGTGACGCCCCCAAAATTAGGTATACATCACCCATCTTGAGTCGTCAGATACATAGTACAGAATACAAATACAACTGATTAATACATCTGTCGTGTACAATACGACAAAACATAAACTGTGAGTTTGAATACAAATATTATCTTCTAGAGAGTATTCATACTCAAAAGGAGTCCTCATTACATTTATTAACACACCATTACATAGAATAGTGAGGACTACTAACTAATACTATCATTCGGACCATCACTCCGTACCCCGACTTGTCCCAGCTACGTTCTCATTTCCTGAAGAGAACAGTGAAAGAAAGGGTGAGCTCAACTAGCCCAGTAAGAAATATTATGACTAAGATAATGCAGAATAAATTATCATTAGCCTTCAACAATGTTAAACTGATAAAATATAATAGACATCAAGTTTAACTGTAGCGGAACAAGCAATCCATTAAAAGAGTCAAGTAGAAAATAAACTCTACTATCTTTTATGATTTAAAAAAGTTTTTCAACACTGTAATCGCTGAGACTCAGCTTAATAAAATAATCCACATCATCGAATCACCCCTGCACTACGGCCAAGGATATTCGTGTATTCATTAATGGTCATGATCATGCCAACAACTGTCCATCAATGCACTACGGGCCAATGAGGACTTTTACCACATCATTTGTAACATTACGGTCATGATTATACCGAATAATCCCTGGTCATAATCATACCAAGTCCATCTATGCACTACAGGCCACAGATGACTTTCAACATTTTATAAACATGAGGATGATGACAATGATATAAGAATTCAATAAAACAAGTTCAAGAATTAATTTATCCAGGAATTAACAACGTCCAAATTGTCAACATGATACTGCATTGTGGAGTAAAATTCAAGAATGCTTAGAAGAATATTTTCTTGAAAAGATACTGGATGAAACGCAACTATCAAGGATATTCCACAAATTTCATGGAGTATAGAAGTCAAAACTTAACCAACTGAGTATAATAAAGAATGGAATAACAAAAGAAATCACCATGCATGCGATAGACCGCACAGACAGGTTATTCCAACAGAATAATAAATAATGGAACCAGGTCCGGCGTAAACGCACAGACAGGATATTCCGACAGAATAATAAATAATGGAACCAGGTCCGGTGTAAAACACACAGACAGGATATTCCAACAGAATAATAATAAAACGGAACCAGGTCCGGTGTAAAACACACAGACAGGATGTTCCAACAGAATAATAAACGGAACCAGGTCCGGTGTAAAACACACAGACAGGATGTTCCAACAGAATAATAGAAGAATGTCACCAAGTATAGGGTAGACCGCGTATACTGGTTATTCCAACAGAATAATAACAAATGGAATAACAGAAGTTCTCTTCATGAATATAAAAGAAATAATATTCCCTACCTTAAAAGAACTGGATATTGGAAAAGTGATGTAGCAGAATACTTTTAGTCTCTCTCTCTCTCTTATTCTCTCTATACTTTCTCTCTCTATAGCTTGAATGAATTCGTGAAAAATAATGAAGCCCTAGGCCTCTATTTATAGAAAAACTGAGGGTGGCTCTTGGTCTTAACGAAGGGTCAAATGACTCTTGGTCTTAACGAAGGGTCAAATGACTCTTGGTAATATTGAAGGGACAACTACTATTGACGAAAGTAATTACTATTGACCAAGGTAAATACTATTGACGAAGGTAATTACTATTGACCAAGGTAAATACTATTGACCAAGGTAAATACTATTGACGAAGGTAATTACTATTGACCAAGGTAAATACTATTGACGAAGGTAATTACTATTGACGACGGTAATTACTATTAACGACGGTAATTACTATTGACGAAGAGACTCTTAGATGATGACATATGGCCCCCCATAAAATAACCAAACTTACCACAACGTCTCAATAATATAACATATTATACAGATGATACTATGACAATAATTTAAGAGATATGATGCAGCAATTACTGTAGCAATAATTGAGTATAGCTGAGTGACTTCTCACGTAAGCATCAATAATCAATACCGTGTGCTACTATGCAACCACGCGTATTACTGTACTTTTACTACCAAGTAGTTCAACAGTTTTAACGATTTTAACGGTAACACCTCAGCTGTTATTTTTATAGAAAGATAATTCTGTCGTTTTCTCAATCCGACAATAATTCCGTTGTGGGGTCCACCAATGATTGTGCCGTCGTACGAATATTCCCCGACAAAAAGAATATTCCCCGACCAAACGAATATTTTATAACAACTTGCTTACTTTGCAAAATTTATAAATATTACCCACAACTATAACATTATATCAAATTAACTCCATAATATTCAAAAATGATATTTATAGAAAATTCATCTTTATTTATAAAAGTTGGGGTCTTACAACCTCCCCTTCTTATGAAATTTCGCCCTCGAAATTAGGGTACGTACCTGGTATGTCGAAGAGGTAAGGATACCTTGATTTCATTTCTGATTCTAACTCCCAAGTCATTTCCTCAACATCGTGGTTTCTCCACAAAACTTTAACTTGAGGTATAACCTTGGAGCGTAGAATATGTTCCTTCTTATCCAAGATTTGAACAGGAACTTCTTCATACGTCAAATCCTCCGCTATTTCGTCCGGTTCTAACTCAATAATGTGGTTCGGGTCTTCCACATATTTGCGTAACATGGATATGTGGAAAACGTTATGAACACGAGACATACTTGGCGGTAAAGCGAGTCTATAAGCCACAGTTCCTACTCGATCGAGGATTAAAAATGGACCGATGAATCGAGGATTTAGCTTTCCTCTCTTTCCAAATCTCGTAACTCCTTTCCATGGAGCAACACGTAAGAACACATGATCTCCTACATCAAATTCCACGTCCTTTCGATGAAGATCAGCATAACTCTTTTGTCGATCTTGTGAGGTTTTTATACGTTGTCGGATCGTTTGAATCTTTTCTGTAGTCATACGTACCAACTCCGGTCCCAACAACGTTGCTTCGCCCACCTCATCCCAGCATACTGGAGAACGACATTTTCTTCCATACAATGCTTCGAATGGAGCCATGCCAATACTTGCTTGATAACTGTTGTTGTAGGAAAACTCCACCAATGGTAAGAACTTGTCCCAACTTCCTTGAAGTCAAAGACACAGAGTCTTAATAGATCTTCAAGAGTTTGAATAGTCCTCTCTGATTGTCCGTCCGTCTGAGGATGATATGCTGAACTAAATCGTAACTCCGTGCCCATAGCTTTTTGTAAACTAACCCAAAATCGTGAAGTGAATCTTGGGTCTCGATCAGAAACTATGGATACTGGCATACCATGCAGTCTTACAATCTCGTTTATGTACATACGAGCAAGACGTTCAAGTGTATAAGTTTCTCGTATCGGTAAGAAATGAGCAGACTTGGTCAATCTATCAACAATGACCCAAATCGCATCAATACCTTGAGAAACCCTAGGAAGACCGGTAACGAAATCCATGGTAATGTGCTCCCACTTCCATTCTGGAATTTCAAGTGGTTGCAATGGACCTTTTGGTACTTGATGCTCCGCTTTGACTCGTTGACAAGTTAGACACCTTGAGATAAACAACGCTATCTCTCTCTTCATATTGCTCCACCAAAATGTATGACGAAGATCATGATACATTTTGGTACTTCCAGGATGGATTGCAAACGGTGTGTTGTGCGCCTCCATCATGATTTCATACTTTAAATCAGGGTTGTTAGGAACACAAAGTCTGGAGTTGACTCGAAGTATTCCTTCTTCATCGATTCTTGCTTCCGGCATAGCACCTTCTTGCACTTTCTTCTTCATACGCATCAGCTCCAGGTCTGTAGCTTGAGCAGCTTTAACTTTATCGATTAAAGTCGGTTCTACTCGTATATTCGCCATCATCACATGGGTCCCTGGAGTCTTTAACTCTATCTCCATCCTTTGCAAGTCACACAAAATGGGTCTTTGTGTTGACAATATCGCACTCGTACTTGCATATGATCTTCTACTCAATGCGTCAGCTACCACGTTCGCTTTTCCAGGATGATATTGAATGGTATGATCATAATCTTTCAACAGTTCAAGCCAACGTCGTTGTCGCATGTTGAGTTCCTTTTGAGTGAAGAAATATTTGAGGCTTTTATGATCCGTAAAGATCTCCACCTTCTCCCCATACAAGTAATGCCTCCAAATTTTAAGTGCAAAGACAACAGCTGCCAACTCTAGATCATGAGTAGGATAATTCCTCTCATATTCCTTGAGTTGTCTTGATGCATAGGCTATGACTTTTCCATGTTGCATGAGAACACATCCCAACCCTTTGCTCGAAGCATCACTGTAGATGACAAATCCCTCCGAGCCAGATGGTATTGTTAGAACAGGTGCTGAAATGAGTCTCCTCTTGAGTTCTTGAAAACTCTGCTCACATTCTTCGCTCCAACCGAACTTTGTATCTTTTCGAGTCAGCTGAGTTAATGGAGTAGCGATTCGAGAAAATCCTTCCACGAATCTCCGATAATAACCAGCTAAACCAAGAAAGCTACGTACTTCGGTCACTGATTTAGGTTGCTCCCAGCTTTGAATAGCTTCAATCTTTGCCGGGTCAACCGATATTCCACGACTTGATACTACGTGCCCAAGGAATGCTACCTCTTCCAGCCAGAACTCGCATTTCTTCAACTTGGCATAAAGTTTGTATTCACGAAGCTTTTGGAGTACCAGCCTCAAGTGTTGCTCATGATCTTCACGGCTTTTGGAATAAACAAGGATGTCATCGATAAAGACGACCACAAAGTGATCCAAATATTCCTTAAATACCCTGTTCATCATATCCATGAAGGCAGCAGGAGCATTAGTCAATCCAAAAGACATAACTAAGAATTCATAATGCCCATACCGAGTTCTGAAGGCCGTCTTTGGAATATCCTCAGTTCTAACCTTCAGCTGATGATATCCAGAACGAAGATCGATCTTTGAAAAGAATTGTGCTCCTTGCAACTGGTCAAACAGGTCATCAATACGTGGCAATGGGTACCTATTTTTGATGGTGACATGATTCAACTCCCGATAATCAATACAAAGTCGCATACTCCCATCTTTCTTCTTCACGAACAGAACAGGAGCACCCCAAGGAGAAGTACTAGGACGAATAAAACCAATGTCTAACAATTCCTGCAGTTGGGTCTTTAACTCCTGAAGTTCAATAGGAGCCATTCGATATGGGGCTTTGGAAATGGGTTTTGTACCGGGTTCAAGGTCGATACAAAATTCAATTTCACGCTCTGGGGGTAGGCCAGGAAGTTCTTCGGGAAATACGTCAGGAAATTTATTAACAATAGAAATATCATTCAAAGCTGACGTATTTTTGTTTAGATCTGTGACATGAGCTAAGAAAGCTTGACATCCGTTTTTCAATAAACGAATAGCTTTATGGCTTGAGATGACAGCGATTGATTTTAATGGTTTGGTTGCTTGAATTCGCATAATAGGTCGATTAGGAATATGAAAGCTAACAACCTTACGAAAACAATCAATTTTTGCATAATGAGTAGTTAACCAATCAATCCCTAGAATCACGTCAAATGCAAGTATTTTTAATGAAATCAGATCGATAGGTAATGTGTGGGTACCAACTTGAACCAAACAAGACTTATAAACCAGTGGAGGTAATGAAGGTTTCTCCCAACGGAGTTTCCACAGATAAGTCAAAGTCTAATTTCTCCGGAATCAAATTTAATCGATGAGCGCAAGTAGGAGAAATAAAAGAATGGGTTGAACCGGTATCAAATAAAGTATAAACTTCTTTAGAGTTTATGATAAGCTTACCCGTGATGACCTCATTCGGGTTCCTTGCTCTCTGGGAGTTCACAACAAACGCTCTCCCTTGCACAACCGGTTTTGACTTTTCTGGGACGGCTTTTGGTGCCTCCATCCTAGCTGAATTTGTTTTCGGTAAACGACAAAATCGGGCTAAATGACCTTCTCTTCCACAATTATAACATGCTTTGGACGGCATCGCGCAGTTTGGACTGATGTGCCCCTCCCCTCCGCATTTGAAACATATGATAGGTGGTCGTTCTCCTTCCTTAACGACAGGTGCTGGTGCTGACGTCTTTCCATCATTGTTGAATCTCCTCTTCTTGAAATGTCCATTCTTATTGTTTTGGCCCTGATTACCACCGAAGTGGTTACCATTTCTGGCCTGTTGATTCCCTCCACGCTTGTTGTCACCGCTTCGATGACTGCTCTCACTGGTATTATCATTTTGCCGGCTGCTCTCTTTTGGTTGCGTTGTCTCGTTATCGCGCTCCACCAACTGAGCCCTATTTACAACATCTGAATACAAACACAGTTTATGAGAAACAAGATGTTGACGTATCTCCGGCTTCAAACCTCTTAAAAACATCCGCGTCATTCTTTCTTCATTATCCACCAGGTGGGACGCAAACCGGGATAACTCCGCAAATTTTGCCTCGTACTGCGACACGGTCATATTATTCTGCTCCAATTTGATGAACTCCACCTCCTTCATGTGACGAATACTCTCGGGAAAGTATTTGTCGTTAAACAGATCTTGAAACTTCTCCCAAGACATCTTCAGTGCGGCAGGTTGAGTACGCTTTATCGATTCCCACCAGTAATCTGCCTCTCCTCGCAACATAAAGGCGGCAAAGGGAACCTTTTGCTCCTCGGAGCAACCCAAGACATCAAATATCTTGGTGATCTGCTTTATCCATGTTTCAGCTACAAGTGGTTTGGGTTCTCCCTTAAACTCCGGTGGTCCCAGCTCCTTAAACTGTTTAGCGGTGACCGCCTGAGAGTTTCCAGTATTTCCACCTACGTTGTGGACAGGAGCCGCTTTCACCTGTTGTTGCATGAATTGCATAAAGCCTCTGAACATTTGATCATTCATCATTTGGTCAGTGTTGTTGTTTGCATGAGGATTGACACCTTCCTGATGCACATTATCCTGATTATTGATATGTGGTGAATCAACAGTCGTCTGTGCTCCATTGCTATTCTCAACATTCTCAGATGCCATTTTCAGATACTGCCACAAAATAAAAATTAATTGATATGTCATATATTATCCTTATATTATGACCGACCAATTAAATACCATGCAAATAAACTTAGGTATGTCATACTAGCGAAGGAATTCCCCGTCTCTCCCCTCCTAGTTCTATTCTCACATCTTAGCCAGGGATCATATCCCTAAGCTCTGATACCAACTGTGACGCCCCCAAAATTAGGTATACATCACCCATCTTGAGTCGTCAGATACATAGTACAGAATACAAATACAACTGATTAATACATCTGTCGTGTACAATACGACAAAACATAAACTGTGAGTTTGAATACAAATATTATCTTCTAGAGAGTATTCATACTCAAAAGGAGTCCTCATTACATTTATTAACACACCATTACATAGAATAGTGAGGACTACTAACTAATACTATCATTCGGACCATCACTCCGTACCCCGACTTGTCCCAGCTACGTTCTCATTTCCTGAAGAGAACAGTGAAAGAAAGGGTGAGCTCAACTAGCCCAGTAAGAAATATTATGACTAAGATAATGCAGAATAAATTATCATTAGCCTTCAACAATGTTAAACTGATAAAATATAATAGACATCAAGTTTAACTGTAGCGGAACAAGCAATCCATTAAAAGAGTCAAGTAGAAAATAAACTCTACTATCTTTTATGATTTAAAAAGTTTTTCAACACTGTAATCGCTGAGACTCAGCTTAATAAAATAATCCACATCATCGAATCACCCCTGCACTACGGCCAAGGATATTCGTGTATTCATTAATGGTCATGATCATGCCAACAACTGTCCATCAATGCACTACGGGCCAATGAGGACTTTTACCACATCATTTGTAACATTACGGTCATGATTATACCGAATAATCCCTGGTCATAATCATACCAAGTCCATCTATGCACTACAGGCCACAGATGACTTTCAACATTTTATAAACATGAGGATGATGACAATGATATAAGAATTCAATAAAACAAGTTCAAGAATTAATTTATCCAGGAATTAACAACGTCCAAATTGTCAACATGATACTGCATTGTGGAGTAAAATTCAAGAATGCTTAGAAGAATATTTTCTTGAAAAGATACTGGATGAAACGCAACTATCAAGGATATTCCACAAATTTCATGGAGTATAGAAGTCAAAACTTAACCAACTGAGTATAATAAAGAATGGAATAACAAAAGAAATCACCATGCATGCGATAGACCGCACAGACAGGTTATTCCAACAGAATAATAAATAATGGAACCAGGTCCGGCGTAAACGCACAGACAGGATATTCCGACAGAATAATAAATAATGGAACCAGGTCCGGTGTAAAACACACAGACAGGATATTCCAACAGAATAATAATAAAACGGAACCAGGTCCGGTGTAAAACACACAGACAGGATGTTCCAACAGAATAATAAACGGAACCAGGTCCGGTGTAAAACACACAGACAGGATGTTCCAACAGAATAATAGAAGAATGTCACCAAGTATAGGGTAGACCGCGTATACTGGTTATTCCAACAGAATAATAACAAATGGAATAACAGAAGTTCTCTTCATGAATATAAAAGAAATAATATTCCCTACCTTAAAAGAACTGGATATTGGAAAAGTGATGTAGCAGAATACTTTTAGTCTCTCTCTCTCTCTTATTCTCTCTATACTTTCTCTCTCTATAGCTTGAATGAATTCGTGAAAAATAATGAAGCCCTAGGCCTCTATTTATAAAAAAATTGAGGGTGGCTCTTGGTCTTAACGAAGGGTCAAATGACTCTTGGTCTTAACGAAGGGTCAAATGACTCTTGGTAATATTGAAGGGACAACTACTATTGACGAAAGTAATTACTATTGACCAAGGTAAATACTATTGACGAAGGTAATTACTATTGACCAAGGTAAATACTATTGACCAAGGTAAATACTATTGACGAAGGTAATTACTATTGACCAAGGTAAATACTATTGACGAAGGTAATTACTATTGACGACGGTAATTACTATTGACGACGGTAATTACTATTGACGAAGAGACTCTTAGATGATGACATATGGCCCCCCATAAAATAACCAAACTTACCACAACGTCTCAATAATATAACATATTATACAGATGATACTATGACAATAATTTAAGAGATATGATGCAGCAATTACTGTAGCAATAATTGAGTATAGCTGAGTGACTTCTCACGTAAGTATCAATAATCAATACCGTGTGCTACTATGCAACCACGCGTATTACTGTACTTTTACTACCAAGTAGTTCAACAGTTTTAACGATTTTAACGGTAACACCTCAGCTGTTATTTTTATAGAAAGATAATTCTGTCGTTTTCTCAATCCGACAATAATTCCGTTGTGGGGTCCACCAATGATTGTGCCGTCGTACGAATATTTCCCGACAAAAAGAATATTCCCCGACCAAACGAATATTTTATAACAGCTTGCTTACTTTGCAAAATTTATAAATATTACCCACAACTATAACATTATATCAAATTAACTTCATAATATTCAAAAATGATATTTATAGAAAATTCATCTTTATTTATAAAAGTTGGGGTCTTACAATATATATACTAAAAGTATATTAAAGATTACTTTAATTACAAATTCTATTACATATGAGGAGACCTTTAGTTAATTAATGTTAGAAAACAGTTATAATTTATATATTAGTTATTAAAATTTAGTTGGCTAGCTTTTAAAACTAAAATCATAATGACAACTCATTTTTTACAACATTTATATTCCTAAATAATTATATATTAAAAATATTATGAGTAAATAATTATTATTATAAAAGAATTATAATGTATATTACAAAATATATAAACGATTAAAATTTAGTAAAGAACTTTATTTCATATAGGAGACCATAAGTTAATTAATGTTAAAAAATCATAACTTATATATTACTAATTAAAATTTAATTACCTTTTAAAACTAAAATCATGATCCTAACTTATTATTTTACAATAATTTTATTTTTTATAGAATTTATTTAGTTAATTAATTATACAATAGAGTATGACTAAACACTATGTTTAGGGGGGTGTATTCAATTAGGATTTTTAAAGATTTTTTTTAAGTGACAGACTTTTGTAGAATTTGTGGGATTTTAATGATTTTCACAAACTTTAAAGACTTTTTTAAAATGACTTTTATAGACTCCATGAAATAAGTAACAGACTTTTATAAACTTTTTATCAAGACTGTGATAGACTTTTGTATACTTCTAATATATCTTGCAACTTATATTAATTATTAATTAGCTCATGTGTACAACCTCTCCCTCTTTTTTCATGAACTAGAGTAAATCTCATTATATTATTGTGGCATGAGATTTTATATATGTTGAAAGCGTTCACATTATTCTACTTATTTCGTGATACATTTGGATACTCAGATACCAATAAAACTTTAGAAACTACAGACGCAATACAAAAATTAAGCTCACTTTTCATTGAACTCTATATACTTTATGCATATGCGTACACTTTTTACTAATAATTGATTGCTTTTTATTATTGATTGTTTTACTAATATATATATATATATATATATATATATATATATATATATATATATATATATATTGTGAAACCCCAGATTTTATGAATAAATATTTAATTTTTCTCGAAATAATTTTTTTTATATTATTGTGTGGATTTGATATAATAGTTATGGGTAGTATTTATAAATTTTGCAAAGTATGCAAGTTGTCATATTATATTCGATTGGTCGGAGAATATTCTTTTTGTCGGGGAATATCCGTACGACGGTACAATTATTGGTGGACCCCACAACGGAATTATTGTCGGATTGAGAAAACGACAAAAATACTTTATAAAAATAACGGCGGAAGTTTTACCGTTGATACTGTTGAACTACTCGGTAGTAAAAGTACAATAATACGTGTGGTTGCATAGTAGCACACGGTATTAATTATTAATGCTTATGTGAGAAGTCACTCAGTTTGATTCCATTATTGTCAGTTAATAATATGAATTATTTAGCGATAATGACGTTTTGTTTTATTCGTATTATTAACGTAATAAAACAGAAACATCTTTTTATATAAAACAGAATACTTTATTAAAGTTATTCTATAAATAGAATATATTATATTTTATTTAAAAGATTTTTCTTTAAATATGGACCGTCAGATTAAAGTAATCAATCTGGACCGTTCATGGATTAGTTACTATGCATTCCATTTTCCTATAAATAGAAGCTCATTCCTTCATTATTTTCTTACGAATTCACTGAACTCTAGAGAGAGAAACTATAGAGAGAGACTATATAGAGATAGAAGAAAAGTTTTCTGCTACTACACTACTCTTATATCCAGTTCTTTTACGGTAGGGAATATTATTTCTTTTATATTCATGAAGAGAACTTCTGTTATTCCATTTGTTATTATTCTGTTGGAATAACCAGTATACGCGGTCTACCCTATACTTGGTGACATTCTTCTATTATTCTGTTGGAACATCCTGTCTGTGTGTTTTACACCGGACCTGGTTCCGTTTATTATTCTGTTGGAATATCCTGTCTGTGTGTTTTACACCGGACCTGGTTCCGTTTTATTATTATTCTGTTGGAATATCCTGTCTGTGTGTTTTACACCGGACCTGGTTCCATTATTTATTATTCTGTCGGAATATCCTGTCTGTGCGTTTACGCCGGACCTGGTTCCATTATTTATTATTCTATTGGAATAACCTGTCTGTGCGGTCTATCGCATGCATGGTGATTTCTTTTGTTATTCCATTCTTTATTGTACTCAGTTGGTTAAGTTTTGACTTCTATACTCCATGAAATTTGTGGAATATCCTTGATAGTTGCGTTTCATCCAGTATCTTTTCAAGAAAATATTCTTCTAAGCGTTCTTGAATTTTACTCCACAATGCAGTATCATGTTGACAATTTGGACGTTGTTAATTCCTGGATAAATTAATTCTTGAACTTGTTTTATTGAATTCTTATATCATTGTCATCATCCTCATGTTTATAAAATGTTGAAAGTCATCTGTGGCATGTAGTGCATAGATGGACTTGGTATGATTATGACCAGGGATTATTCGGTATAATCATGACCGTAATGTTACAAATGATGTGGTAAAAGTCCTCATTGGCCCGTAGTGCATTGATGGACAGTTGTTGGCATGATCATGACCATTAATGAATACACGAATATCCTTGGCCGTAGTGTAGGGGTGATTCGATGATGTGGATTATTTTATTAAGCTGAGTCTCAGCGATCGCAGTGTTGAAAAACCTTTTAAATCATAAAAGATAGTAGAGTTTATTTTCTACTTGACTCTTTTAATGGATTGCTTGTTCCGCTGCAGTTAAACTTGATGTCTATTATATTTTATCAGTTTAACATTGTTGAAGGCTAATGATAATTTATTCTGCATTATCTTAGTCATAATATTTCTTACTGGGCTAGTTGAGCTCACCCTTTCTTTCACTGTTCTCTTCAGGAAATGAGAACGTAGCTGGGACAAGTCGGGGTACGGAGTGATGGTCCGAATGATAGTATTAGTTAGTAGTCCTCACTATTCTATGTAATGGTGTGTTAATAAATGTAATGAGGACTCCTTTTGAGTATGAATACTCTCTAGAAGATAATATTTGTATTCAAACTCACAGTTTATGTTTTGTCGTATTGTACACGACAGATGTATTAATCAGTTGTATTTTTATTCTGTACTATGTATCTGACGACCCAAGATGAGTGATGTATACCTAATTTTGGGGGCGTCACAGTTGGTATCAAAGCTTAGGGATATGATCCCTGGCTAAGATGTGAGAATAGAACTAGGAGGGGAGAGAAGGGGAATTCCTTCGCTAGTATGACCTACCTAAGTTTATTTGGTATTTAATTAGTCGGTCAAAGTGTATGGATAATATGTTAATTAACCCTTGTTTTGTTGCAGTATTTGCAAATGGCATCCGAAAATGTTGAGATAAACAATGAAGCACATGAGACCATTGAATCACCAACGATCAATGCTCAGGGTAATGTGCAACCAGAGGACAATAATCCTCATGAAAATAATAACACCGATGAAATGGTGAATGATGGGATGGTCAGAGACTTTATGCAATTCATGCAACAACAAAATAACTCTCGGACGGTCACCGCTAAGCAGTTCAAGGAGCAATTCATGCAACAACGGGCGAGAGCGGCTCCTATCCAAAATGAAGGAGGAAACAATGACAACCCACGGTTGGTCACCACTAAGCAATTCAAGGTGCTAGGACCACCGGAGTTTTTGGGAAAGCCAGAACCACTTAAGGCGGAGACGTGGTTAAAGCAGATCACCAAGATATTTGATGTCTTGGGATGCTCCGAGGAGCAAAAGGTTCCCTTTGCCACTTTTATGTTGCGTGAAGAGGCAGATTACTGGTGAGAATCTGTAAAACGTACCCAGCCTGACGCACTCAAGATGTCTTGGGAGAAGTTCCAAGAGCTGTTTAACGACAAATATTTTCCCGAAAGTATTCGTCACATGAAGGAGGTGGAGTTCATCAAATTGGAGCAGAATAATATGACTGTGTCGCAGTACGAGGCAAAATTTGCGGAGTTATCCCGGTTTGCGTCCCACCTGGTGGATAATGAAGAAAGAATGACGCGGATGTTTTTAAGAGGTTTGAAGCCGGAGATACGTCAACATCTTGTTTCTCATAAATTGTGTTTGTATTCAGATGTTGTAAATAGGGCTCAGTTGGTGGAGCGCGATAACGAGACAACGCAGCCAAAAGAGAGCAGCCGGCAAAATGATAATACTAGTGAAAGCAGTCATCGAAGCGGTGACAACAAGCGTGGAGGGAATCAACAGGCCAGAAATGGTAACCACTTCGGTGGTAATCAGGGCCAAAATAATAAGAATGAGCATTTCAAGAAGAGGAGATTCAACAATGATGGAAAGACGTCAGCACCAGCACCCGTTGTTAAGGAAGGAGAACGACCACCTATCATATATTTCAAATGCGGAGGGGAGGGGCACATCAGTCCAAACTGCGCGATGCCGTCCAAAGCATGTTATAATTGTGGAAGAGAAGGTCATTTAGCCCGATTTTGTCGTTTACCGAAGACAAATTCAGCTAGGATGGAGGCACCAAAGACCGTCCCAGAAAAGCCAAAGCCAGTAGTTTAAGAGAGAGTATTTTTTTTCGTGACGAGGAACCTGAATAAAATTATCACGGGTATGTTAGTCATAAACTCTTGCGAAGTCTATACCATGTTAGATACCGGTTCTACTCACTCTTTTATTTCACCTAGTTGTGTTAAATGTTTGAAGTTAACTCCGGAGAACTTAGACTTTGATATGTCTGTTTAAACTCAGTTGGGAGAAACTTTCGTTACCTCTACTATTTATAAATCTTGTTCAAATCAACACTTTCACGTTACCTGTCGATCTTATCTCTTTGAAAATACTTGCCATTGATGTGATTTTTTTAAACGATTGGTTCACTACTCATCATGCTTCTCGTAAGGTTGTTAGCTTTCATACTCCTAACCAACCTGTTATGCAAATTCAAAGTAACCAAACCACTAAAGTCAATCATTGTCATATCAAGCCATAAGTAAAAATCCCCGTTCCTTTCGCTGTTGACTTCCTGGTGTGGAATGCACCGAAGCTAGACTTTCCGTAGGAGACGTTGTAAATGACGATGACAAGTTGATAGGTATCAATGTGGCGTGTTATCCAAGTCTTGGATGAGGGTCACAGTTTTGAACGATATTTCTATTGTTAATAAATTTCTTGACGTATTCTTGAAGACTTCTTAGCCTACCCTAGAGCGTAAAATCGAATTTTGTATTGACCCCAGTACAAAATCCATTTCTTAAACCCTCAAATATTTCTTCAACTAAAACGAACGTAACATGCGCCAAAGACGTTGGCTCGAGCTGTTGAAGATTACGATCGTACCATTCAATAACATCGTGGAAAAGTGAACGTGGTAGCTGACGCGTTGTGTAGAAGATCGTATACGGTTACAAGTGTGAATATTCGAACCCACGTGAAGATAACGAATATACGATTAAAATCGACTTTAATCGATAAAGTTAAAGCCGCTCAAGCTACATACTAAGAGCTGATAAATGTGAAGAAAAAGGTTCAAGAGGGCGTTATTCTAGAAGCAAGAATCGACGAAGAGAGGAAATCTCAACTCTCGATTTAATTGGCCCATTTGAAATCCTCGATGAAGTAGGAACTGTGGCCTATAGACTCGTATTACCGCCAAGTATGTTGCGTGTTCAGAACATTTTTTTTTTTTACGTATCGATGTTACGTAAATATGTGGATGACCCGAACCGCATTATTAATTTAGAACCGGACGAAATAGCGAAAGATTTAACGTATGAGGAGATACGTGTTAACATCTTGGATAAGAAGGATCATATTCGATGCTTAAAGGTTATACCTCAAGAGTTAGAATTTGAAGTGAAGTCAAGGTATCCTCACATGTTCGGCATACCAAATACGTACGTAAATTTCGAGGGCGAAATTCTATAAGGAGGGGAGATTGTGAAACCCCAGATTTTATGAATAAATATTTAATTTTTCTCGAAATAATTTTTTTTATATTATTGTGTGGATTTGATATAATAGTTATGGGTAGTATTTATAAATTTTGCAAAGTATGCAAGTTGTCATATTATATTCGATTGGTCGGAGAATATTCTTTTTGTCGGGGAATATCCGTACGACGGTACAATTATTGGTGGACCCCACAACGGAATTATTGTCGGATTGAGAAAACGACAAAAATACTTTATGAAAATAACGGCGGAAGTTTTACCGTTGATACTGTTGAACTACTCGGTAGTAAAAGTACAGTAATACGTGTGGTTGCATAGTAGCACACGGTATTAATTATTAATGCTTATGTGAGAAGTCACTCAGTTTGATTCCATTATTGTCAGTTAATAATATGAATTATTTAGCGATAATGACGTTTTGTTTTATTCGTATTATTAACGTAATAAAACAGAAACATCTTTTTATATAAAACAGAATACTTTATTAAAGTTATTCTATAAATAGAATATATTATATTTTATTTAAAAGATTTTTCTTTAAATATGGACCGTCAGATTAAAGTAATCAATCTGGACCGTTCATGGATTAGTTACTATGCATTCCATTTTCCTATAAATAGAAGCTCATTCCTTCATTATTTTCTTACGAATTCACTGAACTCTAGAGAGAGAAACTATAGAGAGAGACTATATAGAGATAGAAGAAAAGTTTTCTGCTACTACACTACTCTTATATCCAGTTCTTTTACGGTAGGGAATATTATTTCTTTTATATTCATGAAGAGAACTTCTGTTATTCCATTTGTTATTATTCTGTTGGAATAACCAGTATACGCGGTCTACCCTATACTTGGTGACATTCTTCTATTATTCTGTTGGAACATCCTGTCTGTGTGTTTTACACCGGACCTGGTTCCGTTTATTATTCTGTTGGAATATCCTGTCTGTGTGTTTTACACCGGACCTGGTTCCGTTTTATTATTATTCTGTTGGAATATCCTGTCTGTGTGTTTTACACCGGACCTGGTTCCATTATTTATTATTCTGTCGGAATATCCTGTCTGTGCGTTTACGCCGGACCTGGTTCCATTATTTATTATTCTATTGGAATAACCTGTCTGTGCGGTCTATCGCATGCATGGTGATTTCTTTTGTTATTCCATTCTTTATTGTACTCAGTTGGTTAAGTTTTGACTTCTATACTCCATGAAATTTGTGGAATATCCTTGATAGTTGCGTTTCATCCAGTATCTTTTCAAGAAAATATTCTTCTAAGCGTTCTTGAATTTTACTCCACAATGCAGTATCATGTTGACAATTTGGACGTTGTTAATTCCTGGATAAATTAATTCTTGAACTTGTTTTATTGAATTCTTATATCATTGTCATCATCCTCATGTTTATAAAATGTTGAAAGTCATCTGTGGCATGTAGTGCATAGATGGACTTGGTATGATTATGACCAGGGATTATTCGGTATAATCATGACCGTAATGTTACCAATGATGTGGTAAAAGTCCTCATTGGCCCGTAGTGCATTGATGGACAGTTGTTGGCATGATCATGACCATTAATGAATACACGAATATCCTTGGCCGTAGTGCAGGGGTGATTCGATGATGTGGATTATTTTATTAAGCTGAGTCTCAGCGATCGCAGTGTTGAAAAACCTTTTAAATCATAAAAGATAGTAGAGTTTATTTTCTACTTGACTCTTTTAATGGATTGCTTGTTCCGCTGCAGTTAAACTTGATGTCTATTATATTTTATCAGTTTAACATTGTTGAAGGCTAATGATAATTTATTCTGCATTATCTTAGTCATAATATTTCTTGCTGGGCTAGTTGAGCTCACCCTTTCTTTCACTGTTCTCTTCAGGAAATGAGAACGTAGCTGGGACAAGTCGGGGTACAGAGTGATGGTCCGAATGATAGTATTAGTTAGTAGTCCTCACTATTCTATGTAATGGTGTGTTAATAAATGTAATGAGGACTCCTTTTGAGTATGAATACTCTCTAGAAGATAATATTTGTATTCAAACTCACAGTTTATGTTTTGTCGTATTGTACACGACAGATGTATTAATCAGTTGTATTTGTATTCTGTACTATGTATCTGACGACCCAAGATGGGTGATGTATACCTAATTTTGGGGGCGTCACATATATATATATATATATATATATATATATATATATATATATATATATATATATATATATATATATATGTTGATTGTGTGATTGTGTAATTTTGTCAACTCAATTTTTCATCTTAACTGCTGCTAATTTTGTTTGATTGTGTGGATTTTTTTATGCGTCTAACATATATTAAAGCAGTGCGTTTTTTCCTTTTTTATAAGGAAAAGATAACGATTCTGTCAATTTGTCATGCAGGAATACAACCACATGTTACATTATTTCACTATGATACACCAAAGACACTTGAAGACGAATATGGAGGATATCTCAAAAATTAACAGTGATTTTCTTCGTTTAAAATGTCAGAAAACTAAAAAAAAATATACACATACACATACACATCATATATTTTCTATTTTCATATATTATAATACATAATATTTACAATTGATATGAGAGTTTTATGATTTTATCTCACATTTGTTGAACAAATCTCTTTCCTCTTTCTATTGAAAGTTTTCAAACGGCTGCTTTTTCCCTCACCAATTAAGATTATGTCTAGTTATTTGTTTACTTATTAATATATCTTGTTAATTCTTTATAATAAAATTATAATAAATCCCATTATTTTTATGGCCCAAATTTTAACAAATTATTTATCCATCACATATTAATATTTATTAGCCCATATAAAATAAATAACTAGTTTGAACCAATAAAAGACAGTCCAATTAATAACTAGTTTTATCCACCTAGTGTTTATTTGGAAGTCTTTAAAAATCTTTAGAGATGAGGTAAGACTTTGGATATGGGTTGATAGTTATAATTCTTCTTCTAAAGTCTGTCAAACTCTACCATTTGATAGAAATCTTTAAAATCTATGACTTTTTGAATACCAAAATACTTTTATAAACTTTGTAAAAATCTTAATTCAATATCATCTAACTTTTAAAGACATTAAAAAAGTTGTAATTAAATACCACTAAACTTTTATACTCTTTAAATGTCTTGATTGAATACAACTAAACTTTTAAAGTCTTTAAAAGTCTTTAAAAATTTTAATTGAATACACCCTCCTTAGGTTTTTAGGATCCACTCAACTTTGAACTCTAATTAAAAATGCATATATAAATACAAAGGATTGATTATAAAAATTAAATATTAATTTTCAAAATTATATAAAAACTTAGTATTAAATTAAAAATAACAAATGAATCACATTAATAACACTCAATTGAGTATTTGACAATTGTATGTAATATGTAGTCATTCATTTTTTTAAAAAAATAAATAGTAGTAAGCTGATTTAAAATTCAAAAAATATATTTTATAATCACTATATATATAAAATAAGTTAAAACTTGAAAATAATTTAATTTGAAAAATAACTCTTGCTTTGCACGGGGAACTTAACTAATATAATTAAAAGCATGAACTTGGTTTGATTTCACCAATTTTTGGTTTTGCTTTCCTAATTCATATTAGCATAAGTAATATTTAAATTAATTTGTATCAATTAAATACTAGCCAAATTTAAAAATACTAGATTTCTAACTTGTGCGAGACTCCCTTTAAAACTTTATTGGGAGACGGGGGAATCTGTTGGGTTTATGGGACAATTATTATGACCGTATGAAACATGTGACATGCAATTGGTGATCATAAGGTAATTATTATGACCGTATGAAACATGTGACATGCAATTGGTGATCATAAGGTAATTATTATGACCGTATGAAACATGTGACATGCAATTGGTGATCATAAGGTAATTAGGATTCTGTGAGTTGACATTCTCCTAAATAGTTTAGAGGTTATATACTTAATTTTTTTGGACAAGGAAACGAAGAGTAAGTGACAGTTTTGGGAGGAAACGACTATTCGATCTTAAATTGGAGTGTAACTCGTGCGAACAAAAATGACTGTCGTATTTTAACGTATTTAACATAATTGAACTTATGTTCAAACCCAAATTGATTTATTTTTATCGTTAACCCGGTAAAATAAATCGTAAGAATAAAAGCGACTCCTAATTAAATAAGAGTCGACTCAAATTTGGATCTCCTTATTGCTTATTATATATAAGTATATAATTAAATTATTTCCTAATTAATTAAGAGTCGACTTAAATTGGGATTGTCTTACCGCTTATTATTTATAAGTATAGATTCCTATCTCTAAAATAGAAAAAAGAAGAAGATTTTTTTTCTTTCCTATTCAAATTAGTAGAAGTAATATAAAAATTTATAATAATTAATAATTAAATATATAATATCTAAATTTATAAAGTATTCAAAAGAAGCACAAGTGTTAGTGCAGTACATGTTTTTAGATTTGATGATGATATGCGAAAATAATGTATATTTGTAATCAATAGCTTTTGTACAGTCCTTATAATGAAATTGCTACAAAAGGACTACAAAAGGACTGGGTTTAGAAATCGAACTTGTTAGTTAGGTTGATCTATTTCGTAAAGTGAATCTGATGTATAGGTCTTAAGTTAAAAGACGATCGTAAATCAAGTAGTTGAAAATCGTAGAGTCTATTGATCGTAGTGTTGAAGATCGTAAAGTCTGTTGAGCGTTGGCTATGAATCGATCCCCATATATTTGTTATGGATAAAAAATGGGCAGACACTTTCTATATCGTTTAGTATAGTAATCAACGGTTGAAATTAATTCACGTCCGCTACTAATAGTAACGGATGACGCTAAAAATAGTATTATCGTCCGCTACTATTAGTAGCGAATGTCGACTACTAATAGTAGCGGACGTTGATTTTCAGTTTCTAATCATGGTCATTCCTTCTTGTTTTCAATTGTATTGATGATGTATGCTCTATAAGAATCCGTAGAATACAAAATAGGTGAAATTCACTCATGTCCGCCCAGAGCTCAAGTTTTATTTTTGTCACTTCCCATCTATATAAAAAAAAGTCCTGCCTTCCACGTAGATCCGCCACCAACTTGAAGAATAATCATCCAAAAATACTCTCTGCATCAACGTTAGAAAAAAATAAGAGAGAAAGAAAAAAAAATTCTATCTTTTAAAAAATAAAATTAAATAACATAGTCAAAGTGTTTATTCCATATTTCTATAAACATATTAGATATTAATTCCAGGGTTGTATGAGATGATATATTTTATGGTGAAACAAGGAACACCATGTGTACACACACACACACACACACACACATATATATATATATAGGGATTCCATCTACAGCAACCAGTTGCTGTGGAGCAATCCCTTTTTTGGCCTGTTGAAATTTTGGCTGGAGCAACAAAAAAAAATATTCAACAGGCCAAAAAATGGGTTGTTCCAAAGCAATCGGTTGCTGTGGATGGAACCCCATATATATATATATATATATATATATATATATATATATATATGGTTTTAGCATAATTACACAAGAACAAAAAATAAAAATAAATTAAGTAGAACAGAAGATTCCTTTTTGAAAGCGAAAAAATTGTGGATAAAATAGGAGGGAAATCAACCAATTCAATTTGCATGACAATAGCTATCATACTAAAAAAAAGTATCAATAATCAAAAATATGGGTGACTATTAATATAAATAACAAAGAGATAAGGATTAGTTTGATTTACCGATATGTTTATGAACAAATAATCATTGAAACAACATTTATGGACATTAAGCATACGCTTCATGATCCTAACAAAACCACCAGCCCGATTCAATAGTACGGGTGGTATGAGGATTAATACCCCAATTTGCAAGAGACATGATGCTCTTGACTGTTGTTTTACTGTATTGAATCGGGCTGGTGGTTTTGTTAGGATCATGAAGCGTATGCTTAATGTCCATAGATGATGTTTCAATGATTATTTGTTCATAAACATATCGGTACTGATTAAAACGGGGAGGAGACTGTTGAGTCGTTAAATAACGTCTCTTTATCTCCCATGGATCTTTCATCCATTTTTCATCATTCTGTTCAATGAATAATACTGTTTCATCCACATTTATGTTTGGGATATACTGTTCTGGTAAAAGGAGAACATCCTTTACGGTAGGTTGGCTAGAAGAAGCCGAAGAGTTGCTGGTCTGAGAATTCAAAGTAGGAAATTCTGTATAGTACAGATTTGCTCTGCCTCGGCCTCGCTGACCGCGGCCACGGCTTCTACTGGTCATTCCTGCAAGTATTCTCTGGTTAGAAAATTCGGTAAAGAATTCTGTTTTCCTTTGATATATTCAATATCAAAGTCGAATACTGATAAAATACTTTGCCAAGTGGCAAATATCTGTTTAGAAGCTAGATTTTGTACATCCTTTTTAAATATCTGTTTTGCAGCTGAGCAATCAACTCGAATTAAAAAGTGCTGATTTAAAAGATCATCTTGAAATTTTAAAACACATTTAACAATGGAAAGACATTCTTTCTTTATGGTAGGATAATTCAAAGAAGGTCCTTTCCAAACTCCTGAAGTAAAATGGATAAGATCCTCTTTGTTACTGTTAGGATTAAATTGCTTTAAAATACCACCATATCCTGTATTAGAAGCATCAGTTTGAACAATCTTCTTTCATTCAGGATTGGGTAAAGAGAGGCAAGGTAACTGTTTAACTCTAGTTTTAATTTTTTGGACTGCATCAGTATATTCAACAGTCCAAGGCAAAGGGTTTTTTCTTAACCGGGTGTACAGTATAGCAGCATCCTGGGAAAGATTAGGATAATAGTCTCTAATATAATTTAGACTTCCCAAAAATCTTTGCAGTTGATTAATATCTTTAATTTCATCCGGAAATTTAGATGCAAATTCAATACATCTATCAATAGGAATAATAGTTCCATTGAAAATATTATGTCCGAGAAATCTGATTTTTGTTTGGAAAAGTTTCATCTTAGGAGCAGAAACTACCAAACCATTTTTTATGATAACATTTTTAAAAATGTTTAAATGCTTAATATGCTGTTCAATTGATGAAGAGAAAATTAAGACATCATCAATATAGCAGATAATAAATTCAGTAAAAGGATTAAAAATATCATTCATGATATGTTGAAATTCAGAAGGTCCATTTTTGACACCAAATGGAAGAACATTCCATTCATAATGTCCAAAAGGTACAGTAAAAGCAGTTTTATAAGTATCCTGATCTCTGATTTGTATTTGCCAAAATCCTGATTTCATATCAAATTTAGAAAAAATATTGGCATCATGAAGTCTGTCGAGGAGGTCCTTCTTATTCGGAATTGGATATCTAATCCATTGAAGGGCTTCATTCAGTGGTTTATAATTAATAACAAGGCGGGGAGTTCCTCATTCAATTTCGGAATTTTTATTGACATAAAAAGCTGTACAACTCCAAGGGGAAGTACTGGGTTTTATTAGCTTTTTCTGCTGAAGAGACTCAATTTCAGTTTTGCAAAGAAGTAAATATTCCTTCTTCATTTGGCTGGGTCTAGATTTAGTAGGAATATTCTTTTCATTGAAATTAGGAATATAAGGAAGAGAAATAATATGTTTCTTCCTATTCCAAAAGGCATTCGGGACATCACTACAGATTTCTGTTTGAAGAGTTTTGTAAATTAATTTTATTTTTTCCTGTAAAGAGGGTTGTAAAATTCTTTGTTCTGTAGAAAGAAACTTTATTTCTTTTTGGATGAAATTTATCTGTTTTTCTTTTGAATAAATCATGTCCTTGACTTGATTTAATTCTTTAGTATAAGGTTCTGTTATGAATTCAAAAATAATATGCCTGTTATTAAGAGTAGTGTGAATACCTAAAGTATCTATCTTCGAGATAGGCATCAAAAGACAAAGGAAAGGTGTGCCTAAGATGATACTTTGATTCATATTACGGATAAGAACAAAAGAGGTAGGTAAACAAAGACCTTGATTACAGATTAAGGCTTCTGGAATTTTATATTTAATGTTCATAGTGTTACCACTAGCACTAGTTAATGATTGAGTGGTTTTCTGGAAATATTTGGTAGGAATTAATCCTTCCTGAATACAGTTCATATCAGCGCCACTATCGACTAAGGCAATTGCATCTTTAATGATAAAATTCGGTTTGATAACAAGAGTAATTCTAATATACCATTTTTGGAAAACCACTTGATTCATAAGCATTAAATACTGTTCAGAAGATTCTGGTTTGTCAGAAGATCCAGTTTTTGAGGATTCTACATGATTATCATGTTTATTGTTTAACTGTTGTTTGATACTATTTAAATCATGGAAGATGATAGTATTAGTATTTTGTAACTGTTTTATTTCAGATTTTAAAATATTAATTTCGGTTTTAAGGTCCTGAATAGTAGTAGGTTTTTCAGCAGTAGAAACATCTTTTATGCGTCTCATAACCTCACGCATACTATACTGATCAATTGGAAGGTTTTCTTCGGTTTTTTGATTTTTATAACAGATCTCTAAAAATTTTAGTTTAATTTCGGGATCTTTTATATTTTCAGCTAAGTCAAGGAGAGATTTCTAGGTATCAGTTAAGACATTGATGCTGGGACCTCCAACATCTAAACCATTCATCTCTACGATGGCTTTCCAATAATCAGCTTCAGTGCTTGTTTTACAGTTATTAATTGTGCAGGTTTGACAATGCCCGACATCAGAATCATTATCAGATTCAGAATAGACCTCAGCTAAACCATCTTCGGAGCCAGACGCAGAACTGCTGGTAGCTAAACAATTAATAATTTACTGTTGGATATCCTCATCAAGGGACATCTCATTGAGTTTTTGTTTCAATTTAGATTTGCATTTATTAGCAAAATGTCCTGTTTTACCGCATTTATAACATTCAATTTTAGACTTATCTTTTTTCTTACTACTCTTCCTCTTCTTTGTAGATTTTTCAGGGGTTTTGTTATTAGAAGAAGATTTTTTAGAAGAGCGTTTCTGATAAGGTCTAGAAGTTTTAGATCTGTGCTGTTTTCTAGTCTTATGAGGATACTGTAATTTTGTATCATAAGAGAATTGATCGCAAAATTCTCCTATCTCATGTTTTTTAGTGAGATTCTATTTTTTCATTAATTGTTGAAGTTTCATGTCATTACATAAGGATAAACTTTCTTCAATAATTACTGAAATGAGATGACCATAGGAATACTGATCATAAGGGATACTCATACGGTCGTGCTTATCTCTAAGCTTTTTTCGAACTTTTTCAGCAAAGAAAGTAGGAAGGCCATCAACAAACTTGCCTTTCCAGTGTTCACTGTTAGCGTCTGATCTCTGCATGACTTTCATTAAAAAGACATCTTTGTACCATCTAAAATGGGTTAAAGATGGGCAACGAAGGTTCTGAAGGAGCTCACGACTTCTGTCAGTGTTCATCTGACCAGGTCCAACAAAATGGTGAAGGATAGCTTGAACAAGAGTGTAACAAGCATCCTCTCTTCTTGTGAGAAGACTGGTAATAGGGTCAAGTTCTTCTTTGTAGGATTGAAGAACTTCGGTTCTTTGGATTGCAGTTAATACATTATCCCACCATCCCTTAAGGATGCCAGTAAATCCATTAACTAAGAAACGACAGATTTGGTAGTCTGTGTTATCGTTCTGTTTACAGACAGTTGCATACATCAAGATATGATGGATGGTTTCGAAGATTTGATATTCTGTCTTACTATCAATATTCCATTCATAAATGGTTTTCCCATGGTAAGATTTTTGAGTATGAAGAAAGTCTTCTTCATAAAGAATATCCTGGGGGGTAAGTCTAGGATAGTAATACCTACTAGGTCCGGTTAGTGCCATACGATTAACAGGCTTTTGACTGTAAGTAGTTTTATTAATATTCTGTATATCCTGAAAGTTATTCTGGATTTCTAACAAATGACTAGGAGACATATCATTAGAGTTATCTGTATCACTGTCAGTATTATTACTGGTGGAAGAGGAATGTCCAGAAATAACATTAATTTGAGATGAAGAAGTAGGTGCAGATGTGAGTTTTAAATCTTTCATTTTATTTAAAAGATTGTCAATAAACTCATTGTCAGGTTTAGAAGATTTCATTCTAAAATTACTGACTTCTAATGGCGGTTTTATAGTTACAGGTTGAAGTTCAGGCTTGTGGGGAACAACTTGACAGTTTTCATTAATATTATTAATATGTTCCTCAATTCTAGTTAACTGTTTTCCTACAGTTTGAAGGAATAGATTAGTCTAATTATTCTGTTTAGACAAGGGTAAAATATCTTTTATTTTAACCTCTTCTTGTTGATGGGGTATTTCAGATATATCAACATACGGATTAATGATTAAAGGTTTTAAATTATCATTTCCCGGACTAAGTTCAAGGGACTTAGGAGGGGGGTGAATGGATTGAATGATATTACCATTAGTGGTGATCCAGTCCTTTTGGATTCCAGTTAAAACATTCAGTTGACTTTCAGGGTAAAATTCTGATTTTAATAAGAAATCATAATACCATTTAACAAATGATAAGATACACTGATTCTTATTCAGATAAGCATAATAACTATCTTCAATTTCTGCTAATTTTTTACTTTCATGATTTTTAAAATACCAATTACTAAAATTCTGGTATTTATCCTGCATAAATTCCTGGTTTAAATATTGACGAATTTTACTATTGGGAGAAAAATCCATTAACATTCAAAATTCATATCACTAGCAGTTGGACTATAAGGTCTTCTGTTTTGAGGAGTATTTGTTTCATAAATACCATGGGGTATTTGATTTTCAGAAACATGAATCTCTCTAATCAAGTCTTCATTTTTAACAGACTCATTCTTGGATTCTTGATAGACAGTTTCTATCGGATCGGACACAGATTGTATGGAGGATTCAGGAAAATCAATATTATAGGAAATATTATTAATAGACCGACTACGAGTAAAAGGTCTCTGGAATTTTAAATAAACATTTTCATTACTGGTTTGGATGACATCCTCTATGGACTGTCTAATTATAGGCCTGGTAGGAACAGCATTAGTAATTTGCCATTGTTTTGAGAAAGTAATCTCTTCCCAAGGAATCATTCTGGGGATAGCCACTTGACTACTAAAAAGATTAGTGTCAATTAGGACAGTATGTCCTTGATGGCTTTGCTTACGGATATAAGGGTTTAAAGTAGTTAAAACTTTAAGATGAATACGGAATAATATGGCAAAAGGAGGAGATCCTGGCAGATACTCATAACCATGAGATATAATTCTCATCTCTAACACTTTTGACAAATTATTATCAGTTAAGGCTACACTTAGATTCGGATAAATATTGAAATATACTGGTCCATGAGCAAGACTAGTTTCAATATCTCCCATAAGAGAGGCTTTCCAGTTGAGACACCTACCATCACGGAGGGTGCATTGTCATATAATAATGATTATTTTCCAAATATATAACTAAACTCACTTTTTATTTATTTATTATTACTTTAAGATATTATTCCTCCAATTCAAACTACAATAATTCTTTAAATCATAATCAAACCCCAACACCCAACATCCAGCCAAGCCTAATAACTTATATATTTTGGTATGTATCTTCTTAGCATGATGTTGATAATCTTCAAATTATTTTGGTATATGTAAGTGTTAGTTTTTTTTTGTGGTTTTAATGATAACAATATACTTGTGTATGTGATTTATTTAATGGTCTAAATTGATTTTGTTTGGACTAATTTAATAATGATTTATTGAAAATGATAGAATCTGCTTGGTTCATGATGACCCAATTTGAATATAAGTCCAATTCATATATCCTATAGGATTGCATGAAGTATTTCTAGTCCAAGTGTTTTAAAATCCATATCATTATTATTATTGGAAATTCTCTCTTTAAAATATCTTGTCAAATCAGTTTTTAAATTGGAATATATTAAAGAATCTGTTTAACTGTCCTTTATATAAAACTAGATACAAACCCGCACGTTGCGGCGGAATTATTTAGTTTTTTAATAATAAATGTGTACGTACAATTAATAAATTAAATTATAATAAGAAGATAGTAGATTGTTGTGTAATGATCAAATTTTACACAGAAAAATAAATGAATATATATTGTAGGGGATAGTATTGAGATTTTACCGGTTTGTGCATTACACTCTAAGTATGTGACTATTATTTTTAGGCTAATAGCAAAGTAAGTGACATCAACTTGTGGACAAATCATTTTTTATACTCTTCCCTTTTTCTATTCAAGACATTATGGAAGTGAACCGTATAAAATTTTTGAAAGAAAAAAAACATTTGTTACAGTTACTTGTCAATAATTGGTACAGATCGATAATTTAAATTTTGATATCTTATATGCACCACACTCCTCTCAAATGTAACTTGAATCTCTGTATTAATCACAATAGTTGACTGTGTACTATATTTGCTCTTTTTCCATATATACATCAGGTTCGGTGGTTATGCAATTGATTTCTTTTAAGACGTTGCAAACACTGAGCGAGAATGGTAAGAGTAGAGTAAAACGGATTTTGAAAATTGAATGATGAACACATGGTTGACCTCAAGTAGTTGTGAGCGGAGCTAAAGTTTTGTTCATTAATTCATTTGAGTTGAGGAGAAATCCGAGCCTAATTTCTATGAACATCAAAAAAAATTCAACCGTCACATTTATCATGCAGACTCCATTTGTCGTTAATAGTTGAAGACATTGATTACTGAAAATGTCACTTTTTGAATTTTGAAGTTTGAAGTTGTAAACTCCATCCATATCACGTAAAATGTTGGTAATTAAAGTTCAACCCCAAATCACCAATGGTGGTGCCAGTTTGGCAGGTATAAGTACTCATGCAGTACTGAGTGCGGACATCTCGATTACCATAGACACCCTTTGTTTATCTGCACCCCAACTTTACCGTTTTAAATAAAATTCTAAGTTGTAAATTTGTGAAATTGATAATGAGAATGGACCTAAAAAGACAAAAGAAGCAATGAAGGAGATATAAAAGCCAAAAGTAAGAGACTAACTGAAGTGCTCAATGATTTATCTCTGTATCATATTATTTTGTTTTAGAGCCCATACTCAAGAAAGTACCAGTATGACCTCATAAGAAGACAAATTGAAGGTACTAAGTAGCTAACCGAATAAATATATGGCATTGTAAGAAGATAAGTAGATACCCTGAGCACTAACTGAAAAAAAAAATTCAAAAAAAGAAGCAATCAACGTCCAACATATTTTTAGATTGTAGAGATTTCTCAGTACATGAAAAATGAAACAAATTGGAAATGAATAAAGCAATCACCAAAGTATCACATACTCAATAGCTCCACCGTGGACACCAATTGAATAAAGTTCCTCTGGTACTCTCCCATCCAGTGAATAAATACACCACGAAATAAAAGTAGAAAGAGCACAACATCTCCTTCACAACTGGGGAACCAAAAGGGCAGTTCAGTAGTTTATCATCACTGCGCGCTCCACAAATATCATACATTGCACAATAATCTACAGTGTTTTTGCCTACAACATTAAGTCAACTTTATAAGAGAGATTAGAATTTCCTATCCTAAGAGATTGCCCACACAACAAAATTAGGAATCAATTTCTTTAAAGCCATAACCTGATAAATAATAGTTACTTATCAGAAGGGGGGTGAGTGGGCAGGGGGAGATGTAGTGAATGCACCCAACATTGCATTTTAAAACCCCTTCACATGTGACCGTACTCACTAAGCAAGCAGATAGGATCAACTTCATCCAAAATAGATAAAAATAAAAAACTAATGTGCACAAACAGAAGTGGGAACCAAATGCAGATAGAGTGACAGAGACTTGGAGTCAAAAAAGTGCAAAAATCAAAGCTCTAATATTATGTTATGCAACTTATTGCTCCAAATTTAAGTTCTTGCGAGAATGGCCTCACCAATGGCATCAAGACCTCGCATAGATAATTGTTAGAATCAAAACTATAATAACCGTACTATTTTCTTAATTTGGTGATGATAAGAAGTAACATAGAAGCTTGCAAATTTAAACACTATGTAAGCAATCCTTGGTACACATAACTGCATTATGATGTTAGAAAACAACTCAATTTATTGGGACACATACAATATTGTTTTATTAGGTAGATATTGGAAATATACAAATACATTCCTGCTATGTATGGCAACTCAATTCAAGCTTTGAATTAAAATTGAAATCACATTTGCAATTCTCTAGAATTAAAATTTAGTTAAAATTTGGCACTCAATTCCAATTTCAAGGGTTGAAATTTTCTTGCCAAACATTGCTTCAGGAAAAATCTACACCTACTAACATGGAAAAGTCCAAATGGAAATCACATAAAAAAACAACATAAATAGATATTCATATGATGACGACAAATATGTGGCATGTTTAGAACTTACATAGGACCCGTATGGTAGGCGAGACTTTGTCCCATTCACGAAAACGGGATTATGAGAGGATGATGGGTAAGGAAGATAATGTTGTATTTTGTGCCATGAATGAGGTGCAAAAACGGGTTTATCAGAGGATGTTACAACTACCAGACGTCTAGTGACTCATCAATAAAGACCTCCTGTGTAGTTGTGGGAGCCCTCTCAAGCAAGTTGAATGTTGCAAAAGAATTGTTCCAAATGGAATCATATGGTCTTACCTTTACAGGGACAATCCAGATGGTTGTGACTCATGCCCCTTTTTCCTTGTTCTTCCTTGCCTTGTCAAGCTTCAGCAAGTTATCAAACTTTTAAACATATTAATTTTTAATGCTGCTTAATAATATATACTATTCAATAAAGTAATTCACTGTTGTCAACAAAAAGTACTGGAGACCTGTTATTCATCATGTTATTGTGCTTGGTTTACATACAATGTAATTGATCTAAGTAATTCCGTTTTAGAATATAGGCACAAGAAAGGATGATGGAATAGTGTGTAATATTAGCTATGTGTCACATTAGTTGGTAGATAGAGGATGGTGTCTACAAATCTACAACTTTTTTATGTTCGTGAAATAAATTTGGCTCAACCTTTTATGCTTCATGAATCTACATCAGCAATCATGTTGTCAATAAAAAAACTACACGCATTTAAACATTTTACAAAAAATTTAAAAAAAAATGTAAAAATGGGACTGATATGGTTACACAGCCACATTACCTTTAAGAAAACTAAGAGTATTGCTTTACAAATTAATAATAAACCACTTTTTGGAGAGGATATGAGAGATTAAAAGAAAGGTAGACAAAGCATCAAATTTGTATGAAATCAGTTATTTAGGTGGTTTGGTAATATTTTGTTAGCACTGAAGATGATTCATACATTGCAGTCTTATATTTTTAGTTTCCAGTCCGACCTCTTTATTGTTATAGTCATTGTTGTTAAAGGTGCACAATGCCCAGTGAGGTGCAGATTTGGGGCGTCGCCATACATTTTGGCAAAATCTTAAGAACTCGAATAATTACAGACTGAAGCTTAAGAACTCGAAAAATTAAATCAATTGAAGGTGATAATTTCATATCGTTTTAAACTTAGTGACAAAATGCAGTGTCATGTCAAGGAATGCGAAGCATTAAGAGACATCCAAACTGAAAGGCAATAGTAATGACTTCTACAATAAGCATCTAAATAAGCAGCACAAAAATAAGCAACAATTAGCATGATCAGCTTGATACATAACAAACCTTGTAATTCCTTTCTTGTAATTAATTCAGTGTTATAAATATGAAGACACTTCAAAAATGCCTAGTAATCATCTGTGTTTCGCAGTCTCTCTTTCACTATCTCACATAAAGCGAACTCTTGCTTATACACAACTGGACTGATTAAGCAAAGAATGTTAGCACAAATATAAAATTGTTGATGACACAAGAAGTAATATTGAGTTTATGACTTCAAGATATTGGCATATGAATTTAAAAATGATATTGACATAAGATCTTTCATGCTATTGACAACCTCAGATATATATATATATATATATATATATATATATATATATATATATAAAATTAATTACTTACGTTACACTTGGAGGAATGATGTTGAGCTTTTTTTTAATTGGCCCATTCATCAAGGTTGGCAGGTCAAGAGCTGATGAAGCTTTGGTCGATATTGTGGTACTAAGATAAGTGGAGTACCTCCTCACTTATCTACTCCTTTCGATTTCTTGCTTGTAGCAATTGCTTCTTCTGAAGCATCCAGAATGAAGTTATAGAAGTCCTGCAGTATTACCATTATAATTTTTATGAGCTTTTTGTTAATTAGCAAACTAAATCAAATTTATAAATATGTTCTCATGAATTATCTTAATTAATATTAGTACGTGAATGGGTAACGTCCAAGTACATATAGTAATTACTATTAAAGTGTCTCTATAAATAGTCTATTGTATGTGAGTGAATCAAATCACATCATTAAAATTTATTATCTTCCATATATTTCCAACCAAAAATAAAAGAGTAGAAAACTTAAATCAAGATGAAAAGAAAAAAAATTAAGTAATCCTACTTTGGAAAAACAGTTTAGAAAAATAAATAGAATTCTAAAAATTTATCAGAGCTTTCTATAGAATCTCCACTATCAATTACACTACATTATTTTAACAATATACTATTAGTAAATCATGAGTGAGAGAATAATTCACCAAGTTTTTTTAAAATAAACTTCAGATCACTACTATTAGTAAGCTAAAATAGCAAAATTGAACAACAAATGAATTATTCTCTATCAATATGGCAAATCAATTCAGCTGTATAAATGAGGCAATCTATGCTGGTAGACACAAATGTTCAAGTTTATAAAGATAGAGCATAACACCAAATAACCACTCATTACAATTGAGTTTAATGATATTATCATACCTTGGAAGTGGTAAATTCTAGAGAGTGATACTTTTCATTCTTAGTAAAAATACGCGAGTGAAGCATAGGGGTATAAGCAGCTTCAGCACCGTACTTTCTTGATACACGTAGCATTATATTTAAAAAAATATTACATATTTAATTTCTTTTGAAGAGAAAAAAAAACACAGACAAAATTGGAGTTGAGTTGAGAAATATTATTAAATTTGAGAGCATAAAGATGAAAAAATAATTGAATTAATTGAGTTACAAAAACGAACTAATTTGCTAAAGTTCGATGAAAAAATAAAGAGAATAAAAAGTAAGTTGTAAAACATTTGCATCCGTTCATCCGTTTTTAAGGCTGTGAATATTTTAAAAAAATTTATTTTGTAGAAAAACAGAGAAAATAAAGATTCACATGCCCATCTGACTTCTTCTAGATCTCAAATCAAGAATATAAAGAAAATGAAATTCAAGCATTAAAATCATAACAAAAAATCAAATTCAAACAGGTAAATCAAAATTAAACTCCTTTATTCTTTCCAATTCAACAATGTGTTTACATCCAACATAATAAATCACCAAAATGCACTATACCCCAAACCCAAAACTCGCAAGAAATCAACATCTCTTCACCACATTGACACAAATTCCCAAAAAAACATCACTTATTAAATGACCGAAATCAAAAATGATGAAATTGAATGAACGCCCACTAACCTTCGACAAGAGGCAGAGGAGGAGAGATCGTCATTGAATTAAAAGGGTAGTAAAATCAATCTCTCTCCAGCCGCATTCACCAAATCGTTAGGCTTCAAAAATATCAGCTACCGAAAATTCAGATACACAAAATGCAACAGACCTGAAAGCAGAAGGTATTTTAGATGATATGAATTCATCGTTTAGGTTTTTTAGAATCTGAGTTGTTATTTTATGGGGGCATTTTTGTTAAGGGTATTTTTATCAAGGGCAAAATGGAGCACTAAATAGGATAGACAGGTGTTAAAATTGTAGAAAGACATATGTCAATTTATTGTGCTATGTATTGTAATTTAGTATATATAATAGATAATAGATTGTTTAGTGATTGGAATGAAACAAACCTTATCAGATATACTCCTTTATTCCTTTATTTAAGATCTTTCTGTTTGACTTGGAAATCATATCTTTGATAGCTGATTTAAGAAATATCTTGTATCCGTTGGACATAATTAGTTGCTAAAATCATATGACTTTCTTGCTAACAATTTTGATAACCTAACGGCTGAAAAGGGGTAGAACACTCGAAGCTTATATCAGTGGTTATACAAAGAAAATTTTATCAAGAGCTTTAAAAGTTTATTTCCAATAATTCGTTGTATTAATTTTAATTTTTTTTGTCTAGAAAAAAATATAGTTCATTGTAATCATATTTCCTTTTATTAAAATCTGAGTTCAAGCCTTAGTTGGCTTGGTCGATCCAGTAGTGAATAAGAACTGCTCAAAGGAAGTTTTCAAGGTTGCAGAGGTGCAAAGGTCTCAATGGTGAAAAATGTTGCAAGGGGGCTGTCGTGTCCATCTCTGTGGAAAGCTACTTTGAACAGGGAGTTATTTTGTAATCAATTAATTATTAAGTTTAATAAAAAGAGTCTCCAATAATAATTGGTTTTGGACATGGATTAATCCACTAGAATAGAGGATAGAGGCTGAACCATGTAAAAATCTTGGTGTGATTTTTATTTTGTTATCTCTCTTATTCTGTATAATAACATAGAGCATGCATGCTGTGACGCCCCCAAAATAGGTATACAACACCCATTCTGAGTCACCAAATACATGGTACAAAAAATAAATTACAACTTCAATAATACAATTGTCGTGCAAAATAAGACAACACATACTGTGAGTTTAAATACAAATATTGTCTTTTAGACAATATTCACACTCAAATAAGTCCTCATTATAATTATTCAAATACTATTTTACAGAAATAGTGAGGATTGCTAAAACATCTTTCTAGAACCATCACTCCATACCCCGACTAGATCCTGCTATGTTCTCACCTCCTGAGAAGAAAAATAGAACAAAAAAGAAAAGGGTGAGCTCAACTAGCCCAGTAAAAAATATTATGACTAAGATAATATACAACAAATTATCATTAGTATTCAACAGGGAAAAATCTGATAGAATATAATCGACAACAAGTTTTAGATCAACAACTACAGCGAAAACAGCAAACCATTAGAAGAGTCAAGTAGAGAATGAATTCTACTATCTTCTTAAAAGTCCATCATCAATATTTTATCCTTGTAACATCAATTAATAATCATCTTTAACCAAATATTCATCTTTGCACTATAGGCCAAAGATATTCATTTGTATCACCAGTCAGTCATGTTCATCTCAACACCTATTCATCTTTGCAGTAGAGGCCAAAGATATTCATCAGATAATCATACATATTTGCACTACATGCCAAAGATATTCAGTAATATCATCATTTAGGACTGAGGATGATGAAACATATCTTAAAGAAAACGAATCCAGTGAGACAGGAGGACAAATAGTAGGGATTCGTATAACAGTTTATCCAAGATCAATAATACTTCATAATAATCAATTGTGAAGCAGAATTTAAAAATAAATATCAAAACATGGATACAATCAAAGATAGTAACCATAATAGACATATGGGACAAAAAGGGAAAATTTTATTTTTCGGTGAATAGTGCCGTATTCGTGAATAGTAATCCCGACACAAAAAGTTCTAAATTTGATTAAAAAAAAACTCATATCAATATTTCAGCATAATGATATTGAAGAAAATAATATCATTTAAGAAGAAAATAATATCTCTTACCTCAAAATATCAATACTTTTGGTCGGAATACCGGTATAAGGCTGAAAGAAACTTGCTCTGATGAATAGAAACTCTCAAAGTATCTAAATACTCACAAAATACACTCAATAATCTAGAGAGAGAAAGAGAGAAAACTTGTTTTTGGTGTGATTTTTAATTTTAACTTAGCCCTCTATTTATAGGAAAATGTTAGCACGCCGAAGCAGACTTAACCTGCAACCTGATTACTTTACTTGCTACTATTCAAGCCTACCACATTTGAATAAAAATTTCAGCACATTTCTTCACCAACCAAGAGTGGGGCCCACCAATTCTAGAATTTTCCACCAAAATGATAAACTCCAAAAATTCAATAATTTCTGAACCAGTCATCTCGTAAAATTCATAATAAATCATACGTTCATTTTTAACGGTTCAAAATTTGTGGACATATACTCAACTTATATATGTATAACATATCCAAAAATTACCACGATCCAACGGTCGGATTAAAAATTATAACCCCCGCAAAATATCTCAAAAACCCTGATTTTTAATACCTTCATTCCGACAAAAATACTGATAAAAACCTCAACATTAACTCCTTCATTTTTAACCACAAAAATATATCCCTCATTTATATCCACATAAAATAAATATTTCCTTATCATATGAATCAATAATTAATTATTCACAAATAATATTACAGAATCACATTTATGACAACTAGGACGTTCCCAGGAAAGAGGAGGCTTTCCAATAAGGATTTCTCCTTACTGGCGCGCAATTAGGTGACCAAACCCCTCCTTAGACAGAACTTTCTAGATATTGCCAATAATGTTATCTAATAATATTATTCAAATAATATGAATTATCGATCTGATAATGGAAAATATTGTGCAGTAACAATTATTGAAACAACAATAATATAAAATATCAACGCAGCAATTATTGAATCAATAAAATAAAATATTGAACAGTAACTACTGTAACAATTATTGAGTAGTGCTTTCTTACGTAAGAATCAATAATTGGTGCAATACCGTGTGCTACTGTATTTTAACCACCAGGTATTCCAACGGTATTAACGGTAACAACTATGCCGTTAATTATAAATAACTTATACTTGTCGTTTTATTCATCCAATCGCTTCCGTTATGGGGCCCACACAAGGCTGCGACGTCGTACGAATATTCTCCGACAGCAAGAATATTCCACGACCAAACGAATATTCACCGACCAAAAATAAATATTTTATAATCACTTGCTTATTTGAAATATTTATGCATTTTACCCATAACTAACCACATTAATCAAATCAACCCTTTCTATTTCAAAATAATAAATAGAGGAAATTTAATTTTATTTATTAATAAGTTTGGGTCTTACACATGCAGCGGATATAAACCAGAAAATTAAATGTTTTCCAGTTACCTCTTGAAGCGTATGCCCACAACAACGAACGATTAGAATCATGAGCTCTACAAACAATAATCTCAGCGATAATTTGGACTACGTTATCACGAGTACCAAATATATATTCCACAGTTTGAATAGCTACAAAGCTTTCAAGTTTTTCGAAAGACTTGCAATGGCTTATAGAGAATACATGTTAATTTGCTTTGTGTGTCTAGTTTCTTGCTAAATTATCAGCACTATCTCCATATATATACAAGTGTAACATAGATATAAATTAAACAAGTAATAATATTGTCAATTATATAATTCATTTGTAACTCCCAAATAAATTACACTAATTACAATATATATAACTCCTAATGTATGTAACTCCCAAATACATAAATGGATAGATATTCCTCACATGTTTATTGTATCTAGATAATGAACTATGTGGATATCCACCGGGTCGTCCTCTTCATTGGCACTCCGGTTGGGTCCATTAACCAACATTCTGTAATTTATTATTCTACCTTTAAAATGTTCTGCATAATATTGTTCTGCTGATATACGAAGTGAACTAATCCAGACACCAACTTTTACTGGTTTTTTCTGTCTACATTATAACTAAAGTAGAATTTAGTGTAAAGCAAACACCAAAAGTCATAGGCATCATCTGTCTGTTTTAAACATGTATTAGAAAAATAAAATTGGTCATTGTCCATCACTTCTAGCTTAAACACATATTCACCCCCCCTCTAGGTGTGCACACAGATACATAATTACATTTGGTATCAGAGCAATGTTCTACTAATATTAATCTTTGTAGGTCGTAGGAAAAGATCCTATGACACACCTCAACTTTCAAGAAGGTCAGTCCACAAGCAGGCCACCATTGTTGCTCGGGAGCAAGAACTTCAACTTCTGAAAATTCAGAATAAAAATTTATCTCAAAAGTTACCTATGGGGCTCTCATGAAGATAGATGAAAATGAAAGATACATGTTTTCCTACGACTCAAGAGTCGTGAACACCTTGCTAAGCGGAATGGTCAAAGCTGAAATTGATAAAGTTTCAGCATGTAACACGACAAAAGAAATCTGGGATGCTGTGAGACCCCAGATTTTATGAATAAATATTTAATTTTCTCGAAATAATTATGGTGTGGATTTGATATAATATTATAGTTGTGGGTATTATTTATAAATTTTGCAAAGTATGCAAGTTGTCATATTATATTCGATTGGTAGGGGAATATTCGTTTTAACAGGGAATATTCGTACAACGACACAATCATTGGTGGACCCCACAACGGAATTATTGTCGGATTGAGAAAACGACAAAAATATTTTATTAAAAATAACGGCGGAAGTTTTTGCCATTGTTACTGTTGAACTACTTGGTCGTAAAAGTACAGTAATACGTGTGGTTGCATAGTAGCACACGGTATTGATTATTAATGCTTATGTGAGAAGTCACTCAGTTTGATTCAATTATTGTCAGTTAATAATATGAATTATTTAGCGATAATGACGTTTTGTTTTATTCGTATTATTAACGTAATAAAACAGAAACATCTTTTTATATAAAACAGAATATTTTATTAAAGTTATTCTATAAATAGAATATATTATATTTTATTTAAAAGTTTTTTCTTTAAATATGGACCGTCAGATTAAAGTAATCAATCTGGACCGTTCATGGATTAGTTACTATGCATTCTATTTTTCTATAAATAGCAGCTCATTCCTTCATTATTTCTTACGAATTCACTGAACTCTAGAGAGAGAAACTATAGAGAGAAACTATAGAGAGAGAGAGAACAAGAGTATTCTGCTACTTAACTACTTCCTTACTTCAGCTCTTCTTTAAAACGGTAAGGGGTGTTATTCTTTCTTATTCATGAAGAGAACTGTTGTTATTCCATTTCTTATTATTCTGTTGGAATAACTTGTATACGCGGTCTACCCTATACTTGGTGACATTCTTCTATTATTCTGTTGGAACATCCTGTCTGTGCGTTTACGCCGGACCTGGTTCCATTATTTATTATTCTGTTGGAATAACCTGTTTGTGCGGTCTATCGCATGCATGGTGATTTCTTTTGTTATTCCATTCTTTATTGTACTCAGTTGGTTAAGTTTTGACTTCTATACTCCATGAAATTTGTGGAATATCCTTGATAATTGCGTTTCATCCAGTATCTTTTCATGAAAATATTCTTCTAAGCATTCTTGAATTTTACTCCACAAAGCAGTATCATGTTAACAATTTGAACGTTATTAATTCTTGGATAAATTAATTCTTGAACTTGTTTTATTGAATTCTTATATCATTGTCATCATCCTCATGTTTATAAAATGTTGAAAGTCATCTGTGGCATGTAGTGCATAGATGGACTTGGTATGATTATGACCAGGGATTATTCGGTATAATCATGACCGTAATGTTATAAATGATGTGGTAAAAGTCATCATTGGCCCGTAGTGCATTGATGGACAGTTGTTGGCATGATCATGACCATTAATGAATACACGAATATCCTTGGCCGTAGTGCAGGGGTGATTCGATGATGTGAATTATTTTATTAAGCTGAGTCACAGCGATAACAGTGTTAAAAAACCTTTTAAATCATAAAAGATAGTAGAGTTTATTTTCTACTTGACTCTTTTAATGGATTGCTTGTTCCACTGCAGTTAAAGTTGATGTCTATTATATTTTATCAGTTTAACATTGTTGAAGGCTAATGATAATTTATTCTGCATTATCTTAGTCATAATATTTCTTACTGGGCTAGTTGAGCTCACCCTTTCTTTCACTGTTCTCTTCAGGAAATGAGAACGTAGCTGGGGCAAGTCGGGGAACGGGGTGATGGTTCGAATGATAGTATTACTTAGTAGTCCTCACTATTCTATGTAATAGTGTGTTAATAAATGTAATGAGGACTCCTTTTGAGTATGAATACTCTCTAGAAGATAATATTTGTATTCAAACTCACAGTTTATGTTTTGTCGTATTGTACACGATAGTTGTATTAGTAAGTTGTAATTGTTTTCTATACCATGTAAGTGGCGACCCAAGATGGGTGATGTATACCTAATTTTGGGGGCGTCACAGTTGGTATCAGAGCTTAGAGATATGATCCCTGGCTAGGATGTGAGAATAGAACTAGGAGGGGAGAGACGGGGAATTCTTTCGCTAGTATGACCTACCTAAGTTTATTTGGTATTTAATTGGTCGGTCAAAGTATATGGATAATATGTTATATGTTAATTAACCTTTGTTTTGTGGCAGTATTTAAAAATGGCAGCTGAAAATGTCAACAATAGAGTGAATGAGACCGTGGCACCTCTAATCACCAACCAGGATAATGTAATATCAGGCGAAGAAGAAATTAGAGATATCTACGTGGTAAGTGAAGAACTAATAGTTGCACCTGAGTTAGTGGCAGAGGTAGCAGCTGAGAGTGAGGAGGAAGAGGAAGAAGAGGAACCTGAGGAGAATTGGTTAGAAGAAATCTATGATCAAAACTTAGAATTACAAAATCGTGTTCATGAGTTAGAAGAGCAGGCTGAAGAACGACAGGCGGTCGTGGAGCAAAGAGATGTAACGATTCAAAATTGTGTTACCCGATATGTGTTGCTCGAACAAAATCACGCTTTGGCAGAGTGTAAGATATTAAAGTTGGAATCTGAGAATTCAAATATCAAGGATCAGCTGAAAGAAGAAACAACTGAACGAGTGAGAATGAAGGATGCGTGGGTAAAAGCCGCACGACGTGTTGATATTGTAGAAAGAGACGTCCGATCCAAAAAGGCTAAAATAGATGATATACATTTCTCTTTTTGGACAGTAATTGGGAGAACCCAACATCGAGTTTTGAATTACCCTGTACAGAGCGGTCAATCTGAACTCGATATGGATCGAAGATTGATGATTCAGATCATGAAGCAGGAGTACGATGAAGCAGTTGAGGGTGGAATATGCCCTATATTAAAGTTAATTCCAACGATAGTAATGACACCAAATGCTACTCCAGACAAGTCAAAGCCGGGTAGTTCAAGGGAGAGCGGTTGTCATGACTTTCCAACAAGTGAGGAACCCAAATGAAGTTATCGCAGGTAAGCTAATCATAAACTCTTGCGAAGTTTATACCGTGTTAGATACCGGTTCTACTCACTCTTTTATTTCACCTAGTTGTGTTCAATATTTGAACTTAACTCCGGAGAAGTTAGACTTTAATTTCTCTGTTAAAATTCCGTTAGGAGAAACCTTTGTTACCTCCACTATTTATAAATCTTGTTCAAATCAACACTTTCACGTTACCTGTTGATCTTATCTCTTTGAAAATACTTGCATTGATGTGATTTTTGGAAACGATTGGTTAACTGCTCATCATGTTTTTTGTAAAGTTGTTAGCTTTCATATTCCTAACCAATCTGTTATGCAAATTCAAAGTAACCAAACCACTAAAGTCAATCATTGTCATATCAAGCCATAAGTAAAAATTCTCGTTCCTTTCGTTGTTGACTTCCTGGTGTGGAATGCACCGAAGCTAGATTTTCCGTAGGAGACGTTGTAAATGACGATGGCAAGTTGATATGTATCAATGTGACGTGTTATCCAAGTCTTGGATGAGGGTCACAGTTTTGAACGATATTTCTATTGTTAATAAATTTCTTGACGTATTCTTGAAGACTTCTTAGCCTACCCCAGAGCGTAAAATTGAATTTTGTATTGACCCCAGTACAAAACCCATTTCTTAAACCCTCAAATATTTCTTCAACTAAAACGAACGTATTATGCGCCAAAGACGTTGGCTCGAGCTGTTGAAGATTACGATCGTACCATTCAATAACATCGTAAAAAAATGAACGTGGTAGCTGACGCGTTGTGTAGAAGATCGTATACGGTTACAAGTGCGAATATTCGAACCCATGTGAAGATAACGAATATACGATTAAAATCGACTTTAATCGATAAAGTTAAAGCCGCTCAAGCTACATACTAAGAGCTGATAAATGTGAAGAAGAAGGTTCAAGAGGGCGTTATTCTAGAAACAAGAATCGACGAAGAGAGGAAATCTCAACTCTCGATTTAATTGGCCCATTTGAAATCCTCGATGAAGTAGGAACTGTGGCCTATAGACTCGTTTTACCGCCAAGTATGTTGCGTGTTCAAAACATTTTTTTTTTCGTATCGATGTTACGTAAATATGTGGACGACCCGAACCACATTATTAATTTAGAACCAGACGAGATAGCGAAAGATTTAACGTATGAGAAGATACGTGTTAACATCTTGGATAAGAAGGATCATATTCGATGCTCAAAGGTTATACCTCAAGAGTTAGAATTTGAAGTGAAGTCAATGTATCTTCACCTGTTCGGCATACCAGGTATGTACGTAAATTTCAAGGGCGAAATTCCATAAGGAGGGGAGATTGTGAGACCCCAGATTTTATGAATAAATATTTAATTTTCTCGAAATAATTATGGTGTGGATTTGATATAATATTATAGTTGTGGGTATTATTTATAAATTTTGCAAAGTATGCAAGTTGTCATATTATATTCGATTGGTCGGGGAATATTCGTTTTAACAGGGAATATTCGTACAACGACACAATCATTGGTGGACCCCACAACGGAATTATTGTCGGATTGAGAAAACGACAAAAATATTTTATTAAAAATAACGGCGGAAGTTTTACCATTGTTACTGTTGAACTACTCGGTAGTAAAAGTACAGTAATACGTGTAGTTGCATAGTAGCACACGGTATTGATTATTAATGCTTATGTGAGAAGTCACTCAGTTTGATTCAATTATTGTCAGTTAATAATATGAATTATTTAGCGATAATGACGTTTTGTTTTATTCGTATTATTAACGTAATAAAATAGAAATATCTTTTTATATAAAACAGAATACTTTATTAAAGTTATTCTATAAATAGAATATATTATATTTTATTTAAAAAATTTTTCTTTAAATATGGACCGTCAGATTAAAGTAATCAATCTGGACCGTTCATGGATTAGTTACTATGCATTCTATTTTTCTATAAATAGCAGCTCATTCCTTCATTATTTCTTACGAATTCACTGAACTCTAGAGAGAGAAACTATAGAGAGAAACTATAGAGAGAGAGAAGAAGAGTATTCTGCTACTTAACTACTTCCTTACTTCAGCTCTTCTTTAAAACGGTAAGGGGTGTTATTCTTTCTTATTCATGAAGAGAACTGTTGTTATTCCATTTCTTATTATTCTGTTGGAATAACCTGTATACGCGGTCTACCCTATAGTTGGTGACATTCTTCTATTATTCTGTTGGAACATCCTGTCTGTGTGTTTTACACCGGACCTGGTTCCGTCTTTATTATTATTCGGTTGGAATATCCTGTCTGTGTGTTTTACACCGGACCTGGTTCCGTCTTGTTATTATTCTGTTGGAACATCCTGTCTGTGTGTTTTACACCGGACCTGGTTCCATTATTTATTATTCTGTCGGAATATCCTGTCTGTGCGTTTACGCCGGACCTGGTTCTATTATTTATTATCCTGTCGGAATATCCTGTCTGTGCGTTTACGCCGGACCTGGTTCCATTATTTATTATTCTGTTGGAATAACCTGTTTGTGCGGTCTATCACATGCATGGTGATTTCTTTTGTTATTCCATTCTTTATTGTACTCAGTTGGTTAAGTTTTGACTTCTATACTCCATGAAATTTGTGGAATATCCTTGATAATTGCGTTTCATCCAGTATCTTTTCATGAAAATATTCTTCTAAGCATTCTTGAATTTTACTCCACAAAGCAGTATCATGTTGACAATTTGGACGTTATTAATTCTTGGATAAATTAATTCTTGAACTTGTTTTATTGAATTCTTATATCATTGTCATCATCCTCATGTTTATAAAATGTTGAAAGTCATCTGTGGCATGTAGTGCATAGATGGACTTGGTATGATTATGATCAGGGATTATTCGGTATAATCATGACCGTAATGTTACAAATGATGTGGTAAAAGTCATCATTGGCCCGTAGTGCATTGATGGACAGTTGTTGGCATGATCATGACCATTAATGAATACACGAATATCCTTGGCCGTAGTGCAGGGGTGATTCGATGATGTGGATTATTTTATTAAGCTGAGTCACAGCGATAACAGTGTTGAAAAACCTTTTAAATCATAAAAGATAGTAGAGTTTATTTTCTATTTGACTCTTTTAATGGATTGCTTGTTACACTGCAGTTAAAGTTGATGTCTATTATATTTTATCAGTTTAACATTGTTGAAGGCTAATGATAATTTATTCTGCATTATCTTAGTCATAATATTTCTTACTGGGCTAGTTGAGCTCACCCTTTCTTTCACTGTTCTCTTCAGGAAATGAGAACGTAGCTGGGGCAAGTCGGGGAACGGAGTGATGGTTCGAATGATAGTATTACTTAGTAGTCCTCACTATTCTATGTAATAGTGTGTTAATAAATGTAATGAGGACTCCTTTTGAGTATGAATACTCTCTAGAAGATAATATTTGTATTCAAACTCACAGTTTATGTTTTGTCGTATTGTACACGACAGTTGTATTAGTAAGTTATAATTATTTTCTGTACCATGTAAGTGGCGACCCAAGATGGGTGATGTATACCTAATTTTGGGGGCGTCACAGATGCTATCTTGACAAGCCACAAAAGTACTTCCAAAGTCAAGAAGATGAAGTTAAGTATGCTAATGCAAGACTATGAGTTATTCAAGTTAAAAAAGGATGAAACAATCAATAAAGCTCAAGTGAGGCTTCTCACACTAATGAACTCTCTCAGCATGCTAGGGAGAAAAATTGATCAATAGAAAGCTGTTGAGAATCATGGTAAAAAGATTTGCTCCAAAAATTACAACCCTCCAAGTCTCTCCATCAATTAGCACTATGGAGACTTTCACCCTCTTTGGTGAATTTAAAGAGTTTGAAAATCAACTCAAGAGGTATGATGATGAAGATGAGGCACCAATAAAAAAGGCATTGACACTTCAAGTCGAGAGCAACAATGAAAGTGATCATGAATATTTTGATGAAAAAATTGAAACACTCTCAAGAAAACTCGAGACACTATTTCAAAGAAAAAAACAAAGGAAGAATCAAAAAGGTAACTCAACTCTAATGAGTAAGTCCAAAACAGGACAAGAAGAAAAAATTGGTCAACTCTGTTTCATGGGACTAGAAGATGGTGACTAACTTGAGGTAACAAATTTTCATGAAGTTTTTGAAATATTTACATCTGATTATCTTGCTTTAGAAAATAAAAATCAACATCTCAAAAAGAAAATTGCTTATTTTAAAAATTGCGTAAATGAGTCAATGAATGAAGTTGAGTCTCTTATTAAAGAGAGAAAAGAAAATGATTATCTCAAAAATGAAAATGATATTTTAAAAGAAAATTTAAAAATGAAAGATGTATGCATAGATGCTTTTAATAATGAAAAAATAATGAATGTGCAAAATGATAATAATGAAAGAAATAATATCTTTGAAAAATACCTTGCAAAATTTGTACAATGAGAAGAAAATTTAAATATAATGTTAGGTGCAAGACCCCAAATTATTAATAAATAAAATTTAATTTCCTCTATTTATTATTCTGAAATAGTAAGGGTTGATTTGATTAATGTGGTTAGTTATGGGTAAAATGCGCAAATATTTTAAATAAGCAAGTGGTTATAAAATATTCATTATTATCGGGGAATATTCGCTTGGTCGTGGAATATTCTTACTGTTGGAGAATATTCGTACGACGGCGCAGTCTTTTGTGGGCCCCATAACGGAAAGCGATTGGATGAAAAAAATGACAAAAATAAGTTGTTTATAAATAACGGCGTAGTTGTTACCGTTAATACTGTTGGAATACCCAGTGGTTAAAACAATGTAATACGCGTTGTTGCACAGTAGCACACGGTATTGCACCAATTATTGATTCTTACGTAAGAAGGTACTACTCAATAATGGTTACAGTAATTACTGTTCAATATTTTATTTTATTGATTAAATAATTGCTACGTTGATATTTTATAATTGTTACTACGCAGTATTTTCCATTATCGGAGCAATAATTCATATTATCTGAATAATATTATTAGATAATATTATTGGCAATGTCTAGAAAGTTATGTCTAAGGAGAGGTTTGGTTATCTAATTGCGCGCCAGTAAGGAGAAATCCTTATTGGAAAGCCCCCTCTTTCTAGGAACGGCCTGGTTGCCAGTACTGTGATTCTGTAATATTATTTGTGTATAATTAATTATTGATTTATATGATGAGAAAAATATTAATTTTATGTGGATATAGATGGAAAAAAATTTTAATGTGACAATTGTTAAAAATTAATATTTTATCTTTTTTTGATAAAATAATTCATTTAAATATATTATTTTATTAATATATTGATGGTGATATTTTTACAATAAATGTGGGATATATGAGTATATGAGAAGGAAGAGTATTTTTGTAGCATTAAATGATTAACACATGTTTTGTGTGTTGGTGGACACAATTCTTGACCGAAAATTTATTATTGACTGTAAAATCGCCCGTTTATGGATTTCGGTCAATTTTTGTTTGGAATTTGGAAAAACTTTCTTCTGCAAAGTTGTAGAGAATTGAATTTTCTATAAAAAATCGCGAGATTCGAATTTTCTGATAAAAGGTCTATTTATTATGAATTATTGAAGTTCTGAAGTTCTGAAATAATTGATTTTTGGAAGTTTTATTTATTATTTTGAAGAAAAACATTTTTTGGCATTTAAGTGGGCTAACATGTGATATAAATGGGCTGAAATCAGATGTCTAGAGGTGGGCTAAGGAAAATTTGATAAATATATTAATATTATATTAAATTTTCTGCTTTGGTGTTCTAAGCATTTTTCTATAAATAGGGTGCTTAGGTTAGAATTGAAAAACACACCAGAAACACAAGTTTCTCTCTATTTCTCTCTCTATATCGAGCGTATTCTTGTGAGTATTTGATACTTTGAGTGTTGCTATACGGTGCAAGTTTCTTTCAGTACTATATCTAGTATTCCAGTCAGAAGTACCGTCTTTCCGAGATAAAGGATGTTATTTCTTCTTAAATGATATTATTTTCTTCAATATCATTATGCCGAAGTATTGATCTGAACTTTTTATCAAATTTGAAACTTTTCATGTCGGGGTTACTATTCATGAGTTACTATTTACGAGTTACTATTCACCGAAAAATAAAATTTTCTTCTTTTTGTCCAAAATATCTATTATGGATACTAGCTTTGATTGTATCCATATTTTGATCATTCTTGAATTTTACTCCACTATGATTATTTATGAGGTATTTTTGGACATGGAATAGCTGAAATACGAATCCTTAATATTTATTATTTTGTTTCACTGGATTCGTTTCCTTTAAAATATTTTTCATCATCCTCAGTCCTAAATGATGATATAATTGAATATCTTTGGCCTGTAATGCAAAGATTAATGATTTCTGATGAATATCTTTGGCCCGTAGTGTAAAGATGAACAGGTGTTGAGATGAACATGACCAACTGATGAATATCTTTGGCTTGTAGTGCAAAGATGAATATTGATTGATGTTACAGGGATAAAATATTGATGATGGACTTTTAAATTCATAGATAATAGTAGATTTCATTCTCTACGTAACTCTTCTATGAATTATTATTTTTCGCTGCGAATATTGATTTAAAACTTGTTGTCTATTGTATTCTATTATATTTTTTTCCTGTTGAAGACTAACGATAATTTGTTCTATGTTATCTTAGTCATAATGTTCTTTACTGACTAGTTGAGCTCACCCTTTTTCTTTTTGTTCCATTTTTCTCAGGAGGCGAGAATGTAGCGAGTACTAGTCGGGGTATGGAATGATGGTTCTAGAAATTATTTTAGTAGTCCTCACCATTTTTGTGAAATAATGTATCAATAATTGTAATGAGGACTTATTTGAGTGTGGATATTGTCTAGATGACAATATTTGTATTTAAACTCACAGTTCTTATGTTGTAATAGTAAAGATGTATTTGTTTCTGTACCATGGTATTGACGACTCAGAATGGGTGTTGTATACCTGTTTTGGGGGCGTCACATTAGGTGCTCAAAGATCTAGCATTGATAAGCAAGGGATTAGGTATAATCCTATTAAAAACGTGGAAAATAGAAATAATGATAATATTAGAACGATTAATAGTAAACCAAGGTATAAGTCACTTTATTGTTCACTGTTTGTTACTTGTAAAAAATGTGATTTTAAATGTCATTTTAATTTAATTGTAAGAAAATTAAAATAAAACAAATTTTGGTAAATAATGTGAGTTATATGTTACTAACCCAAAATAACCCAAGAAGATTTGTGTACCAAAAAGGTTGAGACTATTTGTTTGTTTTGTAGATTCCTCGAGGTCAAAAAGGAGATGGATAATACTTTAATTTAATAGACTAAGTTACCTATAAATTATTTAGCTGAATCTGTAAGTATCTCATGTTGTTTTTTAAATAGAGTATTAATTAGATATATTATTATGAAAACTCTATGAATTCGTAACACAAGGGTTCATAACATCATTTATTCTAAAGTTTTTATTGTGCTAAATGCTCTGTATTTAATACAAATTACAATATTAATGAGAAATCAGTACATATTATTTTTGATGATTTTAACCATGATCTATCAAAAGAAGAGAATGAAGATTCTGTAGGGAAAAGAAATCTAGAACGTGGAAATCAGACAGCCTAACCCGTCTTCATTAGAAGTACTAAAAGCATATGAACTTGAAAAGCAGACAAGACACCCTAACCCGTCTACTTTTAGAAGAAAACTAAGGCATGCAGACAACTGATTCCAGAAAAGTTTACCCGTCTGCTTTAGAAGTCGGAATAGACATTTCTGAGCACGATCCAGAGGAATAAATAACTGAAATTAAGAGTCCTTGAACAACCAAATCAATGAAAAATTATCCTTCTATCCTAAGCATTATAGACCTCAACATTGGGATGACCAAAGAAGAGCTTTTGAAGAGATTAGGTTATAAAAATACAAAATTCAAAGCTACACTAAGGTACTGATAATAACAATGTTGATATATGAGTAACAAATTACAAAGGTATGACCTTTTTGTTTTCTTACTATATGTGTTATCGTTATAAGCTTGCTCCAGTGTCATTCTTTATCCTTGAGCTTATTTCTTTTAATGTTGACAAAAGGGGTGTGCTAACTAAATTTAGTTAAATTGATATGAATTATTTTTTGTTGATGACAAAGGGGTAGAGATATAACTAAATTGATGATTTATTTCTTTTTGATAATGACAAAGGGGAAGAGATATTTGGATATATTTGAATTGGTATTCCTACTGGTATTGAGATACTATATTGTGCTGGAATATGCAAATGATAGTTATTTGGATCAAGTCATTTTTTGCTCCTTAATATCCATAATCTTAGGGGGAGCTTTATATTGTCATCATTAAAAAGGGGGAGAATGTTAGTTTTTATTCTTTGTGGTTTTAATTATGACAATATGCTTGTGTATGTAATTTATTTAATGGCCTGGATTGATTTTGTTTGGGTTAATTTAATAATGGTTTATTGAAAATGATATAGTCTATTTGGTTCATGATGACCCAATTTAGATATAAGTTCAATTGATATATCATGTAGGATTGCATGAAGTATTTCTATTCCAAGAGTTTTAAAGTTCATATCATTATTATTGCTGGAAATTATTTCTTTAATATATTTTATCAAATCAATTTTTGAATTGGAATTAATATATTAAAGACTTTGTTTAGTTGTGAATTCTGTTCCAATTTGAAAAGGAGTCTAATAAGGTAATTTTCCTTGATATACAAATTGTTTAGTGATTGGAATGAAACAAAACTTATCAGATATACTCTTTTATTCTTTTATTTAAGCTCTTTCAGTTTGACTTGGAAATCATATCTTTAATAGCTGATTTAAGGAATATCTTATATCCATTGTACATAATTAGTTGCTAAAATCATGAGACTTTCTTGCTAACAATTTTGATAGTCGTTAGTTTCTTCAGTATATATGTTCTTCCTCACGGCTGAAAAGGGGTAGAACACTCGAAGTTTATATCAGTGGTTATACAGAGAAAATTTTATCAAGAACTTCCAAAATTTATTTCCAACAATTCATTGTATTGGTTTTAATTCCTTTTGGCTGGAAAATATAGTTCATTGTAATCATATTTTCTTGTATTAAAATTTAAGTTCAAGCCTTGTTTGACTTGGTTGATCCAATAGTGGATAGGAACTGCTCAAATGAAGCTTTCAAGGTTGTAGAGGTGCAAAGGTCTCAATGGCGAGAAAGGTTGCAGAGGTGCAAGGGGCTGGCAGTTGTGTCCATCTCAGTGGAAAGCTACTTTGAATAAGGAGTTCTTTTGTAATCAATTCAGTATTAAGTTTAATAAAAAAAAAGTCTCCAATACCAATTGGTATTGGACGTGGATTAAGCCACTAGAACAGAGAATAGAGGTTGAACCACGTGAAAATTTTGGTGTGATTTTTATTTTGTTCTCTCTCTTATTCTTCAATTTATTATTCTGCCTTTAAAATTTTTTGCAAAATTTTATTGATATACGAAGTGAACTAATCCAAACACTAACTCTTACTGGTTTTTCCATTATAACTAAAGTAGAATTTAGTCTAAAGCAGACAGCGAAAATCTTAGACATCACCTGTCTATTTTAAACATGTATAAGAAAAATAAAATTAGTCATTGTCGATCACTTCTAGCTTAGACACCTATTCACCCTCCTCTCTAGGTGTGCACACATATATATAATTACAATAAGTAACGTAATTTAGGAAAATGATATATATTCCGACTTTACCTGTCGACTTTTTTATTGAGATAACATTATGAAGTATTTTAATAGGATAGTGTTGGTTGATTTTGCAATCAATGAATACGTGCAAGTATACACGGTCATCAAGTAATACAATGATAAGAAAAGTATCGTTCCCACGAGAAAATATGTTAATATTTATCGATTATCAATTCCAATTCAATTAATCCTACTTTAAACTACGAAATATTGGTTTTGATATGAAATCTAAAATTAACAAAACTAATTAATAAGATCAAAGTTTCGCAAGATTAACTGCAGACTTAACAGGTTAAGATTACAACTTCCTTTGGTATTTCATTTAAATCAATTTACTTCCCATTTAACTCAGTTAATTAATACAAATCATTATCCAAGAATATTTTATAGTATTCACGCACTTCTTCCAAAGACACGTGAACAAATCCTCCTAAATCCAATCATTAAGACACAAAATTACAAGGAACACTCTAGTCAATCAATTCACTATATTCCTATTTGAATCAAGTTAATTAGGATTTTAAGCACAAATTCTTTCAATGGTTACAAAAGACACATGTATATTCTTATCCTACATGTTAACCGTATTAACCTTATACAAATTATATGAACAGATGTTATTATATCTATATCTAAGTCTATACTCCATTTTCCAGTTTATATATATTATAACAATAATTGTTGGTCAAATGATTAATCAATAAATACAAGATATAATAAACGATTCAATAAAATCAGCTTTCATTCAATAAGAATGTTTAATTTAAACTACATACCAAGTTCAGTTGCAATCTTAATTGAAATTTAGTTCATAATGATAAAGGAAAATAACATCAAAGTTAATAATCCAAACATCCCAAATAATTACAAAGAATAAGAATTAGAGAAAATATTAGAAGAACTTGTCAGATTGCAACTAATCCTCCACTTGAACTTTAGCCTATAAAATTTCCTTTGTGTTCTCCTTGTTGTTCTTTATGCAAATCACTTGATAAAATCCTTGATATGTCTTTTCTGAAGTCTTCTATTATTTGTATTGGTCCAAACACTTATCAAGATTCCTATTTTACTTCAAAATCAACTTAGCATCAAAACATGTCAACCCTAGTCATGCATGAGCGCCTAGGCGCTCAACCTAGTGCATTTCCAAGCACCTAGGCGTTTGATCAGAACCAAGTATTTATAAAAATATCAATCAACTCCAATTTTAATAAATTTTAATTATTTTCTTCTCCAAAATGACCTATATGCCCCTCCAACTCCATCCTGTAGGAAATAAACACTAAAAATAAATTTAAAAAAATACTAAAACACTCAAAGATAACAATAATTAAGTTTAATAATACCGAATTCGTAGGTATGAAACCCACTCATCAGATAGTATGATGAAGTATCAGTTATTAGGGTTAAAAAAATTAACTAAAATTTATGCAAAGAGAAAAAAGAATACAGATGAAGATGTAACCTTCAGCAAATGATGAAATTTGCTATTTATTTAATCCTCATATCAAAGTTCAAAATTTATTAATTTATCACTTTGGGGGGAATTTTGTATATTTTGCTTAATTAGTGATTTATGGTTTCGTAATCCCTACCCCTAGCTTATGGTCATTCACATGTTATGCGGCTCTCACCTATTTATATTTCAAATAAACACAGATTTTCAGTCTAGGTGATTATGAACTGCTTAAGCCAACAACTAATGTGGTGCAGTTGGGAATTTCTTGATGTTTCAAAAAAATAAATTAAATGTGATCACAAGGACTGCTACCTTGAGCATATTTCAAGTCTTTCTATAATAATAAAAAATATATATATATACCATCAAGGTTGCATGCCTATATTTTAATCGTCCAGAAATACCCTTTGCATCAATGGTAGCAAAAAAAAAATAAAAGTACAACACTAAAAATAATGATAATAGTAGTTTATTCCATGTTTATTTCCATAAACATATTAAATGCTTTGTTTTTATGAGATCCGATTATCATGCAATTAATTTATATTAATACAGAGAAATCACGATCCCGACCTCGTGTTAATACTTTATGACCAAAATTTAATTGCAGGATGCTACCCAAAATTATGGCCATATGTTTTAACCAAGAATAAAACTTAACGCTCTATTTCTGAGTTTTAAAATGGACAGAAAAGAAAAGAAATGGGCGAAAAATTTAAGTTTTCTTTCTAATTCTTATGTTTCTGAGTTTTTTAATAAACGGAAAAGAAAAGAAATGGATAGAAAACTTGGCCACTTTACCTGCCAAAGTTTTCCGTCCAAAATTGACATTATTTGGACGGAAAAGAAATTAGAATAAGTAATATTTTTATAATTCCCATATTATCCTCAACTTTTAATATAATAAATTTTAAATTACAACCCATGTCCTCAATTTTAAATTTTCTATCATTTTCCTTTAAAAACTCAGAAACAACACAAAAGAAATCTTTAAATTTTCTATTCTTTTCTTTTCTGTTCTAATTTAAATTTTCTTTTCTTTTCTTTTCTGTTCAAAATTCAAAAACATAGTGTAAATCTTTCAACACCCAATTCTTCATACAAACAAACCATCATTCCTACTATACATATATTTTTTTGGATTATTATACATCAGTTTTCTGTAACCAATACATCACCATACACTCGCTGTTAAAAGGGGGGGAGAAAACATAACCCAAGATTTGAAAGAAGAAAAAAAAGGTTAAGAAATGGCAATTATGGAAGGAAAACAAAAAAATCAATCAATCAATCACACAAATCGGTTAAATGGTTTCCTCCCAAATGCAGCAGGCATAGATACAGCAGAATCGACGCTTCGATCGCCTGTAGAATGCAGAGGCTGGTGTTTCTCCACAACTTTTTGAGAAGTGGAATCCTTGCTAGACCCTTTATTCCACTTGAAAGAACCAATGCTTGGAGCCAGAGGGAATGAAAATCTCCTCTTGGATGCCTCGCTTCCCGTTGGAGTCCCCGGAAACCTCTCCTTGAGGTTGCTATTTGGCCTCACTTTTGCTATAGCTGAAACAGTAGGTGACATGTAATTTGGGACAGAAAATGGGGGGCAGCTCATTAGGCTGTCATCATCTTTTATTGATCCATCAAAAGTTGAATCAGCTGCACTGTTTCTTGCTCTTGAATATTTCATCATGTTTGGTGGTGGTGTTCTTCTAGGAGTAAACATTTGTCTTGTTCTTACGGGTGCAGTTGATCTTGATGATCTTGGTGTGGGGGTTTCGAGATTATCGTACCCGAAACTATGTTGTCTGTAGTTGACTGATTGAGGTCGAGGGCTCGGCTTCTGCTCGGGAGTTGGCCTTAAGGGGGTTTGAAGAAAACGCTTCATGGTTTGGCTTTCAGAAGGTACTTTTGTGGAAGGGAGCTGACGGTCAAGCCAGGTCCACCACCAAGGAAATGCACCTGATCTCATGTCCACCACCAGAGGTGTTTGACCTGCTTTTGGATTGCCTTTCCACAACTGATGGCAGAGAAATTAAAAAAAAAAGAAGAAACGAAATGTTAGTTATATATGCGTGAAAGTGTGTGAGATGTGCTCGAGTTCATGTCAACATGAGCTTAATTAGTGACTTTTGTTCTCTCATATGTGACCAAATTCATTTTCTAATTTCTTTGCTCATTGACCTTTTACAGTAGCATCTGTGCAAATTATATGTAATGTTTCCAAATTTAATCCTAAAATTGTAGTATTAGAGAAAAAGAACACAACCTCTAGTTTAAACAGTTATGACCATCACCATTCAAATTATACATAACATACTTGTATAATATATGAGCTCTTTTATTTGGGAAAAAGAAAAGGTTCTATTATATTTGCATAAGCACAAAATAATATAAAATACAGACCAGCACCAAGAAATTTTAATGACTGCTGAAAACTGATACTGGAAATTAAAAGGTTTTCAAAAAAATTCTCTAGGAAAAACTCATATAGTGCGGTTTGGGAATCACCAGAATTAGTTCAATCCAGGACATCTCATTATAAAATTGGGTTTACCTAAAAGCTGGTATAGTATTAGTCAACATGAAAGCCCATCATTGACTTGGTCTTAAAAAAGACTTGTTTTCTCCCCCAAGTTTAATCTAAATGTGTATGCAAAGATCTAGAAGTTGTAATGAGTCAGTCTAGTCCTTGAATGATCCATTTGTGAAGTTTTGGGTGCAAAGAGGCAATTGTGTTAACGTGGGCACTCAAAGACTCAAACTTAGTGAAAGACCAATTTATGGAACCTTCGCTGCACGCACCTTTTTTCTTTTGGTTTTTTTTTTTTATGAGTGGAACCGTTTGTGCACTTAAAGCTCAGTTTCAAAATGAAATGAAGGTAAAGATCAACCGCACTAGTGTAGCCTCTATTATGTGATGCAATCAGTGATGACTGGCCAAAACAAGGTGTACAGTACCTGGTGGGAATAAGCATATGCCATGGCTCTTTCTCTCTTGATCGCTGCCTCCACCTTTTTCTGAATCCTTGCCTCAATTTCCTCTTTCGTTAGCAAGCTATTATCCCAGTCTTCGTGGTCACCTGCCTGGGACTATACACAATGTTCCCGGTCAGTAATTGCACTTAGTTTGCAATAGATATTTAAGAGCAAATATTTGAAAACAGGTATTCTATGTACCTAACTTCAGTGTTGCAATTTGCTCACTTTCAATAATCAAATGGTCTTTGAGAATATTGTAAATAAAATTGTTACAAAGATTGTATGATAGCCTAAATGTTCAAGGGTCAGATCAATATGATCACTTTAGTTTTACTACGTTTGTCTTGTAACAGAAGATGACACCATAAATTGAGCAAAAATGGGCTGTGTGTAGAATAATCATTTCAGCCTTTTCAGGTCAGTTCTACAACTCTTCACTTTATTATAAGCCTCATTTATGTCAAAACTTGAAAAAGTCCAGAAAAAATGACTTCATCATTATATAGGCAAGGTTTCTTTTTCTTCCTTTTCTTTCCTTTATTGGGTTGAATTGGGATGGTCAACTATTCAACTAGGCTATGAAATATATCATTAAGTTGAGATCTAAACTATAAATCCAAAGCTCGATGATGGACCAACAATGGGGAACACTGAAATCATCAAATTTGTGGGTGTCTATACTCAGATTGCCACATTAAGTATGTAAAATATTTATGCAATCATAAATAAGAAGATATGAAAGCTTACATTCAAGGTCCATTTGCCCAAGGTACTCTCGGCCTCCCCGTCATTTTTGAAGGCTTGGTGTTGGAGTGCCTGGTTCTCTAACATTTGGATTCTTCGAGACTGAATTTGAGTTTGAACCCTCACTAGGAGCTGCATATGTTTCATGGCATTAATCGTCTGACGCTTCACGTTCTGACCTCTCACAACTCCTTGAAGCCTCACAAGACCCCTCAAAGCTCTGAAGCTTCTCCTTGCCTATTGAAAATAAACAAATTATGTCAAAATGTCAATAAATTAAGGGCATTCTTCACAGTACCTATACAGAAATTTCTAGTTCTGCCTATTTTTCCCCACAATCAACAGTTTTAACTATGAAAACTTTGATCCCAGACATAATAAAAGCTCAAATTTTTGGAACTTTAATTTTGTCCAACCACAACTTAACAGGCTGATCATCATATCAAAGTAGGTTTTGTGCCCTACTGAAGCACAATAAGAACCAGAACAAAGAAGTTGAATTGGCCGGCGATATTTAGTCTAAGCTCAAATATGCTTTTAGCAACAACCTCTCAAGTGGTATCATAGCATTTCTTATTGGAAAATGGTCATGGATTCGACACACAATTATAGCATTTATGGGCTTGAGGTTTTATGCCCAGGTCAATTTATGGGCATTTATATTGGTTTCAGTGACAAAGAGGCAAAAGCCACAATATGACAGTAGTATATAGATCTCAACTCAGCCCACTCCAAACTAATATAAACAATATACATATTATATTTTATTGTGGTAATCCTTATATTTAGAACATAATGCACAGGAAAAGAAGCGCAAATTAGAATTTACAAAAACCAATCCCCAATACTATTAAACAATAAGATTTGTTTTCTCTATGAAAATATAAATCAGGCACGAAAGTCCATGATTAACCTTTTATGGGACATTTTTTCCCAAAAATCCAACAAGTTAGAAGCTTACCGCATGACCTCTATACGCTGCCTGGATCTTGGTGGCGGAAAGGTGATGGTTTCTTAAAGTTGGTTCTGGTCTGGGACGATAAACTCTAGGGGAAGCAGCCCTTGGAGTAGCAGCCCTAGGTGAGGTGACCCTTGGAGAAGCAACCCTAGGAGAAGTGACCCTTGGAGAGGTGATCCTCTTAGATGCATTCCTCGGAGAAGTGATCCTCTGATGAGATGCATTCCTCGGAGAGACAGGCCTTGCAGAAAATGAAGGCGGTGTTATTGGTTGCTCATACGGTGTAGAAGGCCTGAACTGTATTTGCTGTTTGTCTACTTCCCCCAATATTTTCTCAATACTGCTTGGTTCCCTAAATAGCGGAATAAATGATCTGGTCTCTCCGTGTTTCAATATCCCTTGCCCCTTCTTCTTTTCCCTAGAACTTTTTTTCTCTGATCCCTGCAACAATAATTGCTCATTAGGAGAAGCTAAAAGATGAATGGGGTAGTATTTCAGAAGCATATTTGACCCTTTGGAGTAAAAATCTACAAGAATTTTGGTCCACAATTAGTGAAAGTATTTACTATGTGCTATAATATATACAGACTTATAGTTAAAATCAGAAACATGTTCTACTATATGACATTTCTGTGTTGTGAAATGATTTTCCTGAATTGTATTTAACACAACCATGATTTTTGTGTTTTGAATAGATTTATTATCAACAGCAATATATCTAACTACTCGAGCTTTCACCATTCACAGAAAATAACATGAAAAATTAAGAAGAGCTAAAATAGGGAACAAAGGAAAATCATACGACTATGCACCAGTGTTACATGAACTTGTTTAAAATCCAGAAGTACCTGTATCAACACCACACGACACAGGTACGGGTGTCGGACATGGTAGTGTGGTGGAAAATGAACAAGAATGTTCAAAAATAGGCATGTCCGTATCGTGTCCTTTAAGGATCCTTTTTATGGGTTTCCGAGTCCATATAACATAGCTATGCACCGCATAGCACCATCATATTGTTCTTTATAAAAAGGAAATAGAAGAATAAACTGAAAACCGAAGCAAATAATCTGCAGTAGCAATTTAAAATTTATTTTGAGGTGTTGAATATTCTTAGCTATTGCTTTTTTCCTATTTATTTGCCAGCAATTGAATTCATTGCTGCTGGAAGAAAGATGTCCACCTACTTTCTCTAGCTTCTCTCTGGAGTTGGGCACGAAAACCCTCTTGATTGCAGAAAACCAACTCCCTTTCTTCCCCATGTACCTAGCATTACTGTTTCACCCTGAAAAGTAAGAAAGAATAAATAATTTTAAAAAAAAAACTGAGTATACCCAGATCCAACCAAAAAACTGAATTCATATAATCTAGATTTGATAAAAGTATGCTCTATGTGATTTCAAAACTAAAATTCTATGTGATTACAGAAACAATCTTCCAAACATCTAATTACTGAAAAATCTTACAAATATGTACAATTACAATTTATTTACTACATATAAGGCTCTTGTGAAGATCTTTGCAATTCACAACTTAGGAAATAGTCAAAGCACAGTTCTTGAGAGTTGAGACAGAAACATAAAAAAGACAAATATCAAGATCCCAAAAGAATCCCATAAAAAAAATATGATGTTGGCCTTTAGTTAGTAGTTGGAATTTTTTTTAATAAAAAAAAACAGTAAATAGAGAAACAAACAGCCAAAGAGAAGAAGAAAACAGGGGAATTTTACATAAATTTATAAGAGTATCCAACAAAGAAACAGGATGTGGTTAGATTACAAATCATCAACAACATAGAATTATTTATTTTTTTTCAAACATTACCCAGTAGCCAAAAAGGCAATTTTAGTCTCAAAATTACTTTAAAACACATTTTACACACTAATATTAACTCACATAAACAGATAATTTGAGGCCGCCATTTCTAGTTAAGTGCTTATGAGAGAAATAATGTAAATTATTTGGAGAATTCTTCAATAAGTGACCAAGATACTTTTCAGAAAGAAAAGGAGATAGAGGAGGCTTAATCACTATTAAAATTCAGCAAATTTATTAAGAAAATAAAATCTACCACCATAAAAGAGAAGAACTGATAAAAGAACAAATATGACAAAAAATCCCTCAACCCAGAAAAGGGGGAAAAAATTACTTAATACCCAGTAGCATAAAATGCCAATCCTTTCAGAAGTACAATTCCTTATCAATTATTACCACAATTACACAGATCCCCACATGATTATACACCTATATTTAGTAGTTAATAGCACTAATCAAGAAAGATTTGTACCTTATGAATTTGTGCCAATTTTCCAAACCCCTTTCAGAAAGCTGCACCAAGTAAAAAGCTATGCAAGAAGGGAGAGATGAACTAGCCCTCTTTCTCTCTCTAGAACTATTCCTCTATTTCCCTAAATCTAATTAACCATAGCATGCTTCTTTCTTTCAATATATTCATATACTAATACTAACTTTTTGGAAAGACAAAAAGCAGAGAAAAAAATTGGTGTTCAATGTTAGTGGGCTTTTTATTTTTGCTTATTTTCTCTGTCTAGAACTTTGAATCATGTTCTTCAAAATTCCTTGCAAGGATTTTACTTTACTTTTTCTTGCTACCTTGTTTCTTCACCTTTTGTGTTTTTATATATATTATTTTTGGCTCTGATCATTGATTGTGATTTGTGAAGGGTGAGAGACAGAGAGGTGAGAGGGAGGGGTTGGCCATTTTCTCACTCAATGGCTCTTGGCCACCTTCAACTAACTTTGCTTGAATGGGAAGACTAATTTGGGTCACCAATCCATTAGGTATGTAACAAGTGTCCCCTCCCTTCTTCTCTTTCTAGTTTAGTATTAACATTAATGTCAGGGTCAGGTACTTGTACTAGTGCTGTAGTGCATGACAATGTCTTTCATTATTGTTTATTGAGAAATTGGGGAGTTTTCTTGTGTCAATCCAAAAAATATTCAACGATTCTCTATTTAATGTATATGTAGTTTATACAAAATAAATTAGATATGTATTTTGTAGTTTTTAAAAATACCTTTGTAAGAGTTTGCCTAAACATGTATCAATATTATATTAAACATGAAATAAATTTATCATAAAATTTATTTCAATCTATCACAAACATTTATAGCCAAACAAACACTAGGTTTGCTTTTTGTTTACTTTGAGAAACAAGGTTTTTAATGCCACTACATCATTGAAGTAACACGTGAGAAGCACACCACATGGTACTATATAAAACGAGGCAGGAGCAGGACAAGGTCACAGGAGTCGAGAATGTCGGTTGAATGAACGGATGATAAAAGGGAATACGTGTGGAGATGGTGGTCCAAAGGGTATTTGGGCCCCCTTTGCACCCAAAAATAACTTGGCCAGGTCCTACAAATTTTGTCAAATAAACTTAAATCTGGTAAAATCATATTAGGGTTCAAGGCTTCACAGAATAATAACCACAGTCGAAGTGAAGTGAATGATGCCGATATTGCCATAATAAAAATAATATTATAAAAAATAATAAATGTCATTCGAATAATTATAAGAGGTGTTACTAAATTTATACGTATAATAATATTACTTTTGGTGGTTCATCACCAAAACAATAATTATACTACCAGAGTAGGTATAAACACTAATATGTTATTATCCATTATTTTATTTTTATTTTAACAATATCTATCTTAATAACATGTCTACAAGTCTATAAATATAAAAAAAATGATATATACTGTTAATATTTAAGTCGATTTTTTGATTGTCAATCACGTGAATAAATATTAATAATAAATTTTTTAAATTGATATGTAACAAGTAAGGCCCTCTTACAAACTAACAAAAGTTGTGGTCTCAATTTCGAGCCTTGAGTGAGGTCCTTGCTTCAGCGCCTAAGCGTACCTTGACAAAAAAAAATACACCTCATATTACCAATGCTTTGAATCAGACAAGAATATTCAACACTAAGTGATTGTTTGTTTATGGCTGAATATATTTGAATAGTTGAATCGGTCAGTCATTAAGTGCGTTTGTTTTGGAAAAAAATCGTCTGAATAGCTGAATCGGTCAAATGATTGAGCTGAATTGCTAAGTCAAAATTTTTTAACTGAATGAGCGGTTCAATAAAATAAAAAAAAATTATTAACTATTATATTAAGTAAATTTATAACAACTTTAAATTTTTTCAGGAAGGTAAAATAATAAAATTTTGTAATTTAAATATTTAAGATATATTAATTATTAAATACTTTTTTTTTATTTAAATTCATTCAATTTTTATTAAACAGTTCTTAAATAATGCTACAAACTTAAGAATTCAATACTTTGAGCTTAAAGACAACATAATTTCTCTTCAACTAGTTTGACCGTCTTGGAATTTAGAACTAGTCATTGTTCGCGTCGTTTCCAAGTCAAATAAACCTAATGAGTAATGAGGGTTCAAGGAGAACGTGTTTTTGACAATAAATGTTTAACAACGGTCAATCAACACAGTAATTATTTTTTGGAAAAATATACTCTTCTTTTCCATTTTTTTAACCACATTTTGACTTTAAACTCTCAATTCAAAAAAATTTAAAATTTAATATTTATATAAATTCATTTATATTTTTAAAAAAATGTAATTATTTTATATAGCTTATTTATTAAATAAAATGAATTCATAACAATTTTAAATTTAAAACGTTGCAAATTAACTTGACTAAGTCATTTGAGAGCGGAGAGAGTAATATAAATCCTCTATTATTCGTATCAAGAAACAACTAAAATACTTCATTTATGAAAAGGATCAACATATATATATATATATATATATATATATATATATATATATATATATATATATATATAGAGTTCGGATCTTAAGCTCACCCCTTATCCAACTCATTCGGGCTAACCTCCCCTTTAGGTCGTACTAGGCGACGGTTCGGTCATACAACCGTTGTCTATACTTTTAACGACGCTATATGTTATCCAGACTCAGGACCGTATATATATATATATATATATATATATATATATATATATATATATATATATATATATATATATATATGACGATTAATGGAATGCAAGCTCGAAAATTTAGTGTGCAGAACTTTTTTTTCCAAAATAATTGCAATAGAATTAATATCCTATAGGATGGCCCCAAAATATGAGAGCAGATCCTCTGTCTTCAAATTTTTTGTCCCTCTTGTGTCCCTCTACTTAAATCTTAACACATGTCCTTTTATTTAATGTTAGAATTAATTAGTGTTAAGTAAGAGACTATGTGTCAAGATTTAAGTGAAAGGACATAAGGGGACAGAAAATTTGAGGACAGAGGATCTGCTCTCCCAAAATATGTGATTTTAATAACATTGGGGTATGAGACACAATGAGTTAAGAATGGCAAGAGATCCAACATAGGAGACATTAATACACAATATCTATATTATAATGATTTTGTGCCACACTTAATTTTATTTTTATTTTTTTAACTTTTTGTGCCTTAGATATATTATTATTATTATTATTATTATTATTATTATTATTATTATTAATTTAAATTTTGTATATCTTTTATTTAATCCTCGAAATTTATAAAATTTTAATTTTATTTTATATAATTTTATATATACAATCCATATACCACCTGTTGCTAGTACACAATATATATATGCAAGACAAATATAAATAGCGACAGATGATGCAGAATTGTTTCGAACGATGTGGGCCTAAATAATTGAAAGTGATTTCACCATCTGATGTTCAGAAATTCAGGATCTCTTATCATGAAATTAATTTTATGATAAATTAATCAATTAATCAATACAGTACTAACACGCAGACAGACAGATTACCTTCTGATTTATGTGTCGACACTGTATTAGTCAATTGATCAAAGTTAACTTTATGTTAATCACTCCTCAAAAATTCATATGGCAAAATATAAAGTTTTACTATATTTTAAAAGAAATTGATATTTTCACGTGTGTTTTTGATATTTCCACATAATTCTCTCTCATATGAGAAGAAAGTGGGTCCCACCTTAATGTGAGAGGCGACCATATGAAAATATCAAAAACTCGTGTGAAAATAATGCTCCACTATTTTAAAAAAAATACGACATTCGCCCTGCGATAAAAGTTCTTATTACTAGTTTAGTTAGTCCTATATTAAATATCTACTTACCTTAAATAATTTATTTTTATAATAATTTACTTATAATATTCTTAGTATTAATTGTCATATTTATATTATCTATCCATATTTATGTAGCATCACTAGTAATTAATTTATCCTCTTTTAAATATGGACTATTTTTTATTTTTTTTAATATACGTAAAAAACTAACTGACAGTTTTATTTTGAAATGGAGAGAATATTATTTTTAAAAATCTGTTGACTTTAATCATCTTATAAAATCTATTATCTATACTAAACTGCAGTACATAGCACCAATGAATGACATGTGCCTTTCCCACATTGTAACACATGTTCTATATAAATAATGTGCATCCCACACTAATTTAATTATATTACAACATAATATTATATCATTTATAATTATATTACAACATAATATTATACAGTTTAAAATATTTAAAACAATTATATCCTAAAATCACTACTTTTCTAATATTATACCATTCATAATTATACCATACATTATATCATACATTTATGGTATAATATTATGTAAGACCCCAAATTATTAATAAATAAAATTTAAATTCCCTCTATTTATTATTTTGAAACAGTAAGGGTTAAATTGATTAACGAGGTTAGTTATGGGTAAAATGCGCAAATATTTCAAATAAGCAAGTGGTTATAAAATATTCATTGTTGTCGGGAAATATTCGTTTGGTCGTAGAATATTCTTTCTGTCGGGGAATATTCGTACGACGGCGCAGTCTTTTGTGGGCCCCATAACGGAAAGCGATTGGATGAAGAAAACAACAAGTATAAGTTGTTTATAAATAACGGCGTAGTTGTTACCGTTAATACTGTTGGAATACCCGGTGGTTAAAACACAGTAATACGCGTTGTTGCACAGTAGCACACTGTATTGCACCAATTATTAATTTTTACGTAAGAAGACACTACTCAATAATGGTTACAGTAATTACTGTTCAGTATTTTATTTTATTGATTCAATAATTGCTGCGTTGATATTTTATATTACTGTTGTTTCAATAATTGTCACTACACAGTATTTTCCATTATCAGATCAATAATTCATATTATTTGAATAATATTATTAGATAATATTATTGGCAATGTCCAGAAAGTTCTGTCTAAGGAGAGGTTTGGTCATCTAATTGCGCGCCAGTAAGGAGAAATCCTTATTGGAAAGCCCTCTCTTTCCTGGGAATTGCCTGGTTGCCAGTACTGTGATTCTGTAATATTATTTGTGAATAATTAATTATTGATTTATATGATGAGGAAAATATTAATTTTATGTGGATATAGATGGAGAAAATTTTTAAGTGACAATTATTAAAAAAATGATATTTTATCTTTTCTGATAAAATAATTTATTTAATAATATAATAATGGTGATAGTTTTACTGTGACGCCCCCAAAATAGGTCCAATCCATCCAACCCATTCTGAGTCGCCAAATACATGGTACAGAAAATAACTACAACTTTATTATTACAATTGTCGTGCAAAATACGACAACACATATACTGTGAGTTTAAATATAAATATTGTCATCTAGACAGTATTCATACTCAAATAAATCCTCATTACAATTATTCAAACACTATTTTACAGAAATAGTGAGGACTGCTAAAACATCTTTCTAGAACCATCACTCCATACCCCGACTAGATCCTGCTATGTTCTCACCTCCTGAGAAGAAAAATGGAACAAAAAGGAAAAGGGTGAGCTCAACTAGCCCAGTAAAGAATATTATGACTAAGATAATATACAAACAAATTATCGTTAGTCTTCAACAGGGAAAAATCTGATAGAATATAATCGACAACAAGTTTTAGATCAACAACTGCAGCGGAAACAGCAAACCATTAGAAGAGTCAAGTAGAGAAAGAATTCTACTATCTTCTAAGATTTAAAAGTCCATCATCAATATTTTATCCCTGTAACATCAATTAATAATCATCCTTATCCAAATATTCATCTTTGCACTACAGGCCAAAGATATTCATTTGTATCACCTGTCAGTCATGTTTATCTCAATACCTGTTCATCTTTGCACTACAGGCCAAAGATATTCATCAAGTAATCATACATCTTTGCACTACAGGCCAAAGATATTCAGTAATATCATCATTTAGGACTGAGGATGATGAAAAATATCTTAAAGAGAACGAATCCAGTGAGACAGAAGGACAAATATTAGGGATTCGTATAACAGTTTATCCAAGATCGATAATACTTCATAATAATCAATTGTGAAGCAGAATTCCAAAAATAAAGATCAAAACATGGATACAATCAAAGATAGTAACCATAATAGACATCTTGGACAAAAAGAAAAAATTTTATTTTTCGGTGAATAGTGCCGTATTCGTGAATAGTGTCGTATACGTGAATAGTACCGTATACGTGAATAGTAACTCCGACACAAAAAGTTTCAAATTTGATAAAAACTCATATCAATATTTCAGCATAATGATATTGAAGAAAATAATATCATTTAAGAAGAAAATAATATCCCTTACAAATATCAAACGAAAATAATATTCATTACGAATATTAAACGAATATAATATTTCTCACGAATATTGAAAGAAATAAAATTTCTTATGAATATTGAACAGAAATAATATTCATACGAATACGAAAAATAATATCTCTTCAGAATGTGAAATAAATAATACCCCTTACCTCAAAATATCAGTACTTCTGGTCGGATTACCGGTATAAGGCTGAAAGAAACTTGCTCTGAGGAATAGAAACTCTCAAAGTATCTAAATACTCACAAAATACACTCAATAATCTAGAGAGAGAAAGAGAGAAAACTTGTTTCTGGTGTGATTTTCAATTCTAACTTAGCCCTCTATTTATAGGAAAATTTTAGTAGGTTTGACCTGCAACCTGATGGCTTTACCTGCTACTATTCCCACCCACCACATTTGAAATATAATTCAGCACATTTCTTCACCAACCACAAGTAGGGCGCACCAATTCTAGAATTTTCCATCAAAATGATAAACTCCGAAAATTCAACAATTTCTGAACCAGTCATCTCGTAAAATTCATAATAAATCATACGTTCATTTTTAACGGTTCAAAATTTGAGGACATATACTCAACTTATATATGTATAATATATCCAAAAATTACCACGATCCAACGGTCGGATTAAAAATTATAACCCCCGCAAAATATCTCAAAAATCCTGATTTTTAATACCTCCATTCCGACAAAAATACTGATAAAAACCTCAACATTAACTCCTTCATTTTTAACCACAAAAATATATCCCTCATTTATATCCACATAAAATAAATATTTCCTTATCATATGAATCAATAATTAATTATTCACAAATAATATTACAGAATCACATTTATGACAACCAGGCCGTTCCCAGGAAAGAGGGGGCTTTCCAATAAGGATTTCCCCTTACTGGCGCGCAATTAGATGACCAAACCTCTCTTTAGACAGAACTTTCTAGACATTGCCAATAATGTTATCTAATAATATTATTCAAATAATATGAATTATTGATCTGATAATGGAAAATACTGTGCAGCAACAATTATTGAAACAACAATAATATAAAATATCAATGCAACAATTATTGAATAAATAAAATAAAATATTGAATAGTGCCTTCTTACGTAAGAATCAATAATTGGTGCAATACCGTGTGCTACTGTATTTTAATCACCGGGTATTCCAACAGTATTAATGGTAACAACTACGCCGTTATTTATAAATAACTTATACTTGTCATTTTCTTCATCCAATCGCTTTCCGTTATGGGGCCCACACAAGGCTGCGTCGTCGTACGAATATTCCCCGACAGCAAGAATATTCCACGACCAACCGAATATTCACCGACCAAAAATAAATATTTTATAATCACTTGCTTATTTTACAAAATTTGCACATTTCACCCATAACCAAAGTATTATATCAAATTAGCCCCTTATTATTCACAATAATATTTAGAGAAAATTTGATTTTATTCATTAATAAGTTGGGGTCTTACAACCTCCCCTCCTTATGAAATTTCGTCCTCGAAATTGACGTACGTACCTGATGTTTCAAAAAGGTGAGGATACCTCGCTTTCATTTCTGATTCCAACTCCCAGGTCATTTCTTCAATAGCATGGTTTCTCCACAAAACCCTAACTTGTGGTATAACCTTCGTGCGTAGGACATGCTCTTTCCTATCCAAGATCTTAACAGGTACCTCCTCGTACGTTAAATCTTCAGCTATCTCGTCTGGTTCTAACTCAATAATGTGGTTCGGGTCTTTAACATATTTACGAAGCATAGATATGTGAAAAACATTATGAACACGAGACATGCTTGGAGGTAATGCGAGTCTATATGCCACATTTCCTATTCGCTCAAGAATCTCAAATGGACCAACAAATCTTGGATTGAGCTTTCCTCTCTTCCCAAATCTTGTAACTCCCTTCCATGGTGCAACACGTAATAATACATGATCCCCAATATTAAATTCCACGTCCTTCCGATGAAGATCCGCATAACTCTTTTGTCGATCCTGTACCGTTTGTATACGTTGTCGAATCGTTTGGATCTTCTCTGTAGTAATGCGTACCAACTCTGGTCCCAACAATGTTGCTTCACCCACCTCGTCCCAGCATACTGGAGAACGACATTTTCTTCCATACAACGCCTCGAATGGAGCCACACCTATGCTCGCCTGATAACTGTTGTTGTAGGAGAATTCCACCAATGGTAGGTACTTATCCCAACTCCCTTTGAGATCTAGGACACAAAGTCTTAATAGATCTTCAAGAGTTTGAATAGTCCTCTCTGATTGTCCGTCCGTTTGAGGATGGTATGCCGAACTGAATCGTAAATCCGTGCCCATAGCTTTCTGCAAGCTAACCCAAAATCGTGAAGTGAATCTTGGGTCACGATCCGAAACTATGGATACTGGCATGCCATGCAATCTCACAATCTCGTTCACGTACATACTAGCAAGACGTTCAAGAGAATAAGTCTCACGTATCGGCAAGAAATGAGCGGACTTGGTTAATCTATCAACAATAACCCAAATCGCATCTATGCCTTGAGAAACCTTGGGAAGACCCGTAACAAAATCCATAGTAATGTGTTCCCACTTCCATTTCAGAATCTCAAGTGGTTGCAATGGACCCTTTGGTACTTGATGCTCCGCTTTTACACGTTGACAAGTTAAACATCTCGAGATAAACTCCGCGATCTCTCTTTTCATATTGCTCCACCAAAATGTATGTCGAAGATCGTGATACATTTTGGTACTCCCAGGATGGATTGCAAACGGTGTGTTGTGTGCCTCCATCATTATTCTATGCTTCAAGTCAAAATCGTTAGGAACACAAAGTCTGGAGTTGACTCGAAGTATTCCTTCTTCATCGATTCTTGCTTCTGGAATAGCACCTTCTTGCACTTTCTTCTTCATACGCATCAGCTCCATGTCCGTAGCTTGAGCAACTTTAACTTTATCGATTAAAGTCGGTTCTACTCGTATATTTGATATCATCATGTGGGTACTTGGAGCCTTCATCTCTATCTCCATCCTTTGCAAGTCATACAAAATGGGCCTTTGTGTTAACAACATTGCACTCGTACCCGCATATGATCTTCTACTCAATGCGTCAGCTACTACGTTTGCTTTTCCAGGATGATATTGGATGGTATGATCGTAATCTTTCAACAGCTCGAGCCAACGTCGCTGCCGCATGTTGAGTTCCTTTTGGGTGAAGAAATATTTGAGGCTTTTATGATCTGTATAGATCTCCACTTTCTCCCCATACAGGTAGTGTCTCCAGATCTTCAACGCAAAAACGACTGCTGCCAACTCCAAATCATGAGTAGGATAATTCCTCTCATATTCTTTGAGTTGTCGCGAGGCATAGGCTATGACTTTCCCATATTGCATGAGAACACATCCTAACCCTTTGCCTGAAGCATCGCTGTAGATAACAAATCCATCCGAACCAGATGGTATTGTCAGAACAGGTGCCGAAATGAGTCTCCTCTTGAGTTCTTGGAAACTCTTCTCGCATTCCTCACTCCATACGAATTTTCTATCTTTCCGAGTCAGCTGAGTTAACGGAGTAGCGATTCGAGAAAATCCTTCCACGAATCTTCGATAGTAACCAGCTAAGCCCAGAAAGATACGTATTTCGATTACCTACTTAGATTGCTCTCAACTGTGACTCATATCCCAACCTTGGATAGCACGTCACAATGACACCTATCAGTTTACTACCGCACGAATATGGCGTCCCCTACGGAGAGTTTGGCTTCAGTACATTCCGCAAAGGAAGTCACCAGATAGAGGCTCGGTTATCAACTTCTATAGTTGGGTTTTTAACTCCTGAAGTTCAATAGGAGCCATTCGATATGAGATTTTAGAAATGGGTTTTGTACCAGATTCAAAGATGATACAAAATTCAATATCACGCGCAGGCCAAGAAATTCTTCAGGAAATACGTCAGGGATTTTACTAACAACAGAAATATCATTCAATTCTGACGTATTTTGTTCAAGTCCATGACATGGCTAAGAAAGCTTGACATCCGTTTTTCAATAAACGAATGACTTTACGACTTGATATGAAAGAGTTTGACTTCAATGGTTTGGTTGCTTGAATTTAAATAACAGGTTGCTTAGGAATATGAAAACTAACAACCTTACGAAAGCAATCAATTTTGGCATGATGAGTAGTTAACCAATCAATTCCTAAAATCACATCAAAAGCAAGTATCTTTAAAGAGATAAGATCAACAGGTAATGTGATAGTGCCAACTTGGATCATGCAAGATTTATAAAATGTAGATGTAACGAAGGTTTCACCCAACGAAATTTCAACAGATAAATTAAAGTCCAATTTCTCCGGAGTCAAGTTTAAACGTTGAGCACAAGCAGGAGAAATAAATGAATGGGTAGAACTGGTATCTAATAAGGTATAGACTTCGCAAAAAAATTTATAATTAACTAACCTGTGCTAACTTCGTTCGGGTTCCTCGCATTCTGGCCAGTCACGAAAAACGCTCTTCCAGGAACCGTTGACTTTGACTTATCCGGGACAGCTTTTGGAGTCACCATCCCCGCTGAACTTGGTTTTGCTACAGAACACTCTCGAGCTATATGACCCTCCTTTCCACAGTTATAACATACCTTAGATTGTTGTGGGCAGTTTGGGCTGATATGTCCCTCTTTCCCACATTTGTAACATACGACCGGTGGTCGTTCTCCTCCCCTAGAAATAGTTGATGTTTGTGCTGACGTCTTCACGTTATCATTGTTGTACCTTCTCTTCTTGAAATCTACTCCCGACTCGCTCCTTCTACGACCACGATTACCACCAGAGTGGTTACCGCTTTTGTCCGAATGTTTTCCTCCCTGCTGATTTTCATTGCTTCGATGACTGCCGCCACCGGTATGACCCTGGTTGTGGTCCCTCGGTTGCACATACTCATTATCTCGCTCTAATAATTGAGCCCTGTTTACAACATCTGAATATAAAGAAAATTTATGAGAGATAAGATATTGCCGAATCTCGGGTTTTAGACCTCTCAGAAACATCCTTGTCATTCGTTCCTCATTTTCGACCAAATGAGGTGCAAACCTGGATAACTCTGCAAACTTCGCCTCGTACTGGGACACCGTCATGTTGTTTTGTTCCAGTCTAATAAACTCAACCTCCTTCATATGACGAATACTTTCAGGAAAGTACTTGTCATTGAACAGTTTTTGAAATGTTTCCCAGGACATGTTGAGTGCGTCAGGCTGGGTACGCTTCACAGACTCCCACCAGTAGTCTGCCTCACCGCGGAACATAAATGTGGCGAATGGAACCTTCTGTTCCTCCGTGCATCCCAAGACATCAAATATCTTAGTAATTTGCTTGACCCACGTTTCCGCCATGATCGGATCCGGCTTTCCCTTAAATTCTGGTGGTCCCAATTCTTTGAACTGCTTAGCTGTGACAAACCGCGCGTTGTTATCATTTCCACCCGTATTCTGCACACGAGTCTCCCACGTTTGATTTTGCATGAACTGCAAAAAGCTCCTAAACATTCCATCATTCATCGTTTGCTCGGTAACGTTGTTTACAGGAGAAATATTGCCTTCCTGTTGCACGTTCCCCTGGGTGGTGATCAAAGGTGTCTCCACGGTCTGATTTACTCCATTATTAACGTTCTCAGCTGCCATTCTTAAATACTGCCATAAAACAAGGGTTAATAGTCATGTCATATATTATCCCTATACTCTGACCGACCAAATAAACACCAAATAAACTTAGTCAGGTCATACTAGCGAAGGAATTCCCCGTCTCTCCCCTCCTAGTTCTTGTCTCACATCTCAGCCAGGGATCATATCCCTAAGCTCTGATACCAACTGTGACGCCCCCAAAATAGGTCCAATCCATCCAACCCATTCTGAGTCGCCAAATACATGGTACAGAAAATAACTACAACTTTATTATTACAATTGTCGTGCAAAATACGACAACACATATACTGTGAGTTTAAATATAAATATTGTCATCTAGACAGTATTCACACTCAAATAAATCCTCATTACAATTATTCAAACACTATTTTACAGAAATAGTGAGGACTACTAAAACATCTTTCTAGAACCATCACTCCATACCCCGACTAGATCCTGCTATGTTCTCACCTCCTGAGAAGAAAAATGGAACAAAAAGGAAAAGGGTGAGCTCAACTAGCCTAGTAAAGAATATTATGACTAAGATAATATACAAACAAATTATCGTTAGTCTTCAACAGGGAAAAATCTGATAGAATATAATCGACAACAAGTTTTAGATCAACAACTGCAGCGGAAACAGCAAACCATTAGAAGAGTCAAGTAGAGAAAGAATTCTACTATCTTCTAAGATTTAAAAGTCCATCATCAATATTTTATCCCTGTAACATCAATTAATAATCATCCTTATCCAAATATTCATCTTTGCACTACAGGCCAAAGATATTCATTTGTATCACCTGTCAGTCATGTTCATCTCAACACCTGTTCAACTTTGCACTACAGGCCAAAGATATTCATCAAGTAATCATACATCTTTGCACTACAGGCCAAAGATATTCAGTAATATCATCATTTAGGACTGAGGATGATGAAAAATATCTTAAAGAGAACGAATCCAGTGAGACAGAAGGACAAATATTAGGGATTCGTATAACAGTTTATCCAAGATCAATAATACTTCATAATAATCAATTGTGAAGCAGAATTCCAAAAATAAAGATCAAAACATGGATACAATCAAAGATAGTAACCATAATAGACATCTTGGACAAAAAGGAAAAATTTTATTTTTCGGTGAATAGTGCCGTATTCGTGAATAGTGCTGTATACGTGAATAGTACCGTATACGTGAATAGTAACCCCGACACAAAAGGTTCCAAATTTGATAAAAACTCATATCAATATTTCAGCATAATGATATTGAAGAAAATAATATCATTTAAGAAGAAAATAATATCCCTTACAAATATCAAACGAAAATAATATTCATTACGAATATTAAACGAATATAATATTTCTCACGAATATTGAAAGAAATAAAATTTCTTATGAATATTGAACAGAAATAATATTCATACGAATACGAAAAATAATATCTCTTCAGAATGTGAAATAAATAATACCCCTTACCTCAAAATATCAGTACTTCTGGTCGGATTACCGGTATAAGGCTGAAAGAAACTTGCTCTGAGGAATAGAAACTCTCAAAATATCTAAATACTCACAAAATACACTCAATAATCTAGAGAGAGAAAGAGAGAAAACTTGTTTCTGGTGTGATTTTCAATTCTAACTTAGCCCTCTATTTATAGGAAAATTTTAGTAGGTTTGACCTGCAACCTGATGGCTTTACCTGCTACTATTCCCACCCACCACATTTGAAATATAATTCAGCACATTTCTTCACCAACCACAAGTGGGGCGCACCAATTCTAGAATTTTCCATCAAAATGATAAACTCCGAAAATTCAACAATTTCTGAACCAGTCATCTCGTAAAATTCATAATAAATCATACGTTCATTTTTAACGGTTCAAAATTTGAGGACATATACTCAACTTATATATGTATAATATATCCAAAAATTACCACGATCCAACGGTCGGATTAAAAATTATAACCCCCGCAAAATATCTCAAAAATCCTGATTTTTAATACCTCCATTCCGACAAAAATACTGATAAAAACCTCAACATTAACTCCTTCATTTTTAACCACAAAAATATATCCCTCATTTATATCCACATAAAATAAATATTTCCTTATCATATGAATCAATAATTAATTATTCACAAATAATATTACAGAATCACATTTATGACAACCAGGCCGTTCCCAGGAAAGAGGGGGCTTTCCAATAAGGATTTCCCCTTACTGGCGCGCAATTAGATGATCAAACCTCTCTTAGACAGAACTTTCTAGACATTGCCAATAATGTTATCTAATAATATTATTCAAATAATATGAATTATTGATCTGATAATGGAAAATACTGTGCAGCAACAATTATTGAAACAACAATAATATAAAATATCAATGCAACAATTATTGAATCAATAAAATAAAATATTGAATAGTGTCTTCTTACGTAAGAATCAATAATTGGTGCAATACCGTGTGCTACTGTATTTTAATCACCGGGTATTCCAACAGTATTAACGGTAACAACTACGCCGTTATTTATAAATAACTTATACTTGTCATTTTCTTCATCCAATCGCTTTCCGTTATGGGGCCCACACAAGGCTGCGTCGTCGTACGAATATTCCCCGACAGCAAGAATATTCCACGACCAACCGAATATTCACCGACCAAAAATAAATATTTTATAATCACTTGCTTATTTTGCAAAATTTGCACATTTCACCCATAACCAAAGTATTATATCAAATTAGCCCCTTATTATTCACAATAATATTTAGAGAAAATTTGATTTTATTCATTAATAAGTTGGGGTCTTACATTTACAATGAATGTGGGATATATGAGTATATGAGGAGGAAGAATATTTCTTTTGTATTAAATGATTAACACATATTTTGTGTGTCGGTGGACCCTATTTCTTGACTGAAATTTGATTATAGCCTGTAAAATCGCCCGTTTATGGATTTCGGTCAATTTCTGTTTGGAATTTAGAAAAACTTTCTTCTGCAAAGTTGTAGAGAATTGAATTTCCTATAAAAAGTCGCGAGATTCGAATTTTCTGATAAAAGAGTTATTTTCTATGAATTATTAAAATTTTGGAAAATAAAATAATTTTTATTAATTATGGGTGGGACCCACTTTTATTCTAACACATGTGGGCTGCTAATTTGGGTCAAGGATGGCTGGTGGCTAAATTGGCCTGCGTAGAAATGAGTTTTGTAATTATAATATTTTATTATTTAGTCTCCTTTGGCGTTCTAGCATTTTTCTATAAATAGTTGCTTAAGTTAGAATTAAAAATCACACCAGAAACAAGTTTTCTCTCTTTCTCTCTCTAGATTATTGAGTGTATTTTGTGAGTATTTAGATACTTTGAGAGTTTCTATTCATCAGAGCAAGTTTCTTTCAGTCTTATACTGGTATTCCGACTAGAAGTACTGTCTTTACGAGGTAAGGGATGTTATTTTATTCGAAAATGATATTATTTCTTCAATATCATTATGCCGAAATATTGGTTGGAAATTTTTATCAAATTTGGAACTTACCACGTCGGGGTTACTATTCATGAGTTACTATTCATGAGTTACTATTCACGAGTTACTATTCACCGAAAATGAAATTTTCTTCTTTTCGTCCAAAATATCTATTCTGGGTACTAGCTTTGATTGTATCCATGTTTTGATCATTCTTGAATTTTACTTCACTATGAATAATTATAAGGTATTTTTGGACATGCATAAATCGAAATACGAATCCTTAATATTTGTTATTTTGTTTCACTGGATTCGTTTTCTTTAAGATATTTTTTCATCATCCTCAGTCCTAAATGATGATATTACTGAATATCTTTGGCCTGTAGAGCAAAGATGAATGATTAACTGATGAATATCTTTGGCCCGTAGTGCAAAGATGAACAGGTGTTGAGATGAACATGACCGACTGGTGATACAAATGAATATCTTTGGCCTGTAGTGTAAAGATGAATATTTGATTAAAGATGATTATTGATTGTTGTTACAGGGATAAAATATTGATGATGGACTTTTAAATCTTAGAAGATAGTAGAACTCATTCTCTACTTGACTCTTCTAATGGTTTGCTGTTTCCGCTGCAGTTATTGATTTAAAACTTGTTATCTATTGTATTCTATTAGATTTTTTCCTGTTGAATACTAACGATAATTTATTCTGTATTATCTTTGTCATAATGTTCTTTACTGGGCTAGTTGAGCTCACCCTTTTTCTTTTTGTTTCATTTTTCTCAGGAGGCGAGAATGTAGCGAGTACTAGTCGGGGTATGGAATGATGGTTCTAGAAGTTATTTTAGTAGTCCTCACCATTTTTGTGAAATAATGTATCAATAATTGTGATGAGGACTTATTTGAGTGTGGATATTGTCTAGATGACAATATTTGTATTTAAACTCACAGTTCTTATGTTGTAACAGTAAAGATGTAGTTGTTTCTGTACCATGTATTTTGGCGACTCAGAATGGGTGTTGTATACCTATTTTGGGGGCGTCACATATTATAATACACGTATATAATAAAATAACTACCTATTTAAACTGTGCGAATATTATCATTACTAATTTAATTATATTACAGCATAATATTATACTATTTATAATTATATTACAACATAATATTATACAGCTTAAAACATTTAAAACAATATTAAAATAACAAATAATATCTGTGACGTCCCCAAAATAAGTATACAACACTCATTCTGAGTCGCCAAATATATGGTACAAAAAGTAAACTACAACTTTAATAATACAATTGTCGTGCAAAATACGACAACACATACTGTGAGTTTAAATATAAATATTGTCTTCTAGACAATATCCACACTCAAATAAGTCCTCATTACAATTATTCAAACATTATTTTACAGAAATAGTGAGGACAGCTAAAACATCTTTCTAGAACCATCTCTCTATACCCCGACTAGATCCTGCTATGTTCTCATCTCCTGAGAAGAAAAATAGAACAAAAAGGAAAAGGGTGAGCTCAACTAGCCCAGTAAAGAATATTATGACTAAGATAATATACAACAAATTATCATTAGTATTCAACAGGGAAAAATCTGATAGAATATAATCGACAACAAATTTTAGATCAACAACTGCAGCGGAAACAGCAAACCATTAGAAGAGTCAAGTAGAGAAAGAATTCTACTATCTTCTAAGATTTAAAAGTCCATAATCAATATTTTATCCCTGTAACATCAATCAATATACATCTTGAATCAAATATTCATCTTTGCACTACAGGGCAAAGATATTCATTTGTAACACCAGTCGGTCATGTTCATCTCAACACCTGTTCATCTTTGCACTACATGCCAAAGATATTCATCAGGTAATCATACATCTTTGCACTACAGGCCAAAGATATTCAGTAATATCATCATTCATGACTGAGGATGATGAAAAATATCTTAAAGAAAACGAATCCAGTTAGACAGAAGGACAAGTAGTAGGGATTCGTATAACAGTTTATCCAAGATCAATAATACTTCATAATAATCAATTGTGAAGCAGAATTCAAAAATAAAGATCAAAACATGGATACAATCAAAGATAGTAACTATAATAAACATCTTGGACAAAAAGGAAAAATTTTATTTTTCGGTGAATAGTGCCGTATACGTGAATAGTAACCCCGACACAAAAAGTTTTAAATTTGATAAAAATCATATCAATATTTCAGCATAATGATATTGAAGAAAATAATATCATTTAAGAAGAAAATAATATCACTTATCTCAAAATAACCGTACTTCTGACTGAATATCGGATATGAGGTTGAATGAAACTTGTGTTGAATAACAACTCTCAAAGTATCTAAATACTCACAAAATACACTCAATAATCTAGAGAGAGAAAGAGAGAAAACTTATGAATTCTGGTGTGATTTTCAATTCTAACTTAGCCCTCTATTTATAAGAAAATGTTAGCACGCCGAAGCAGACTTAACCTGTAACCTGATGGCTTTACCTTCTACTATTCCCACCCACCACATTTGAATAAAAATTTAAGCACATTACTTCACCAACCAAGAGTGGGGCCCACCAATTCTAGAATTTTTCTCCAAAATGATTAACTCCGAAAATTAAACAATTTCTGAACCAGTCATCTCGTAAAATTCATAACAAATCATACGTTCATTTTTAACGGTTCAAAATTTGTGGGCATATACTCAACTTATATATGTATAACATATCCAAATATTACCACGATCTAACGGTCGGATTAAAAATTATAACCCCCGTAAAATATCTCAAAAGCCCTAATTTGATTTTCAATACATCCGTTCCGACAAAAAAAATACTGATAAAACACCTCAACATTAACTCCTTCATTTTTAACCACAATAAATATATTTTATTATTTAGTCTCCTTTGGCGTTCTAGCATTTTTCTATAAATAGTTGCTTAAGTTAGAATTAAAAATCACACCAGAAACAAGTTTTCTCTCTTTCTCTCTCTAGATTATTGAGTGTATTTTGTGAGTATTTAGATACTTTGAGAGTTTCTATTCATCAGAGCAAGTTTCTTTCAGTCTTATACTGGTATTCCGACTAGAAGTACTGTCTTTACGAGGTAAGGGATGTTATTTTATTCGAAAATGATATTATTTCTTCAATATCATTATGCCGAAATATTGGTTGGAAATTTTTATCAAATTTGGAACTTACCACGTCGGGGTTACTATTCATGAGTTACTATTCATGAGTTACTATTCACGAGTTACTATTCACCGAAAATGAAATTTTCTTCTTTTCGTCCAAAATATCTATTCTGGGTACTAGCTTTGATTGTATCCATGTTTTGATCATTCTTGAATTTTACTTCACTATGAATAATTATAAGGTATTTTTGGACATGCATAAATCGAAATACGAATCCTTAATATTTGTTATTTTGTTTCACTGGATTCGTTTTCTTTAAGATATTTTTTCATCATCCCTAGTCCTAAATAATGATATTACTGAATATCTTTGGCCTGTAGAGCAAATATGAATGATTAACTGATGAATATCTTTGGCCCGTAGTGCAAAGATGAACAGGTGTTGAGATGAACATGACCGACTGGTGATACAAATGAATATCTTTGGCCTGTAGTGCAAAGATGAATATTTGATTAAAGATGGTTATTGATTGTTGTTACAGGGATAAAATATTGATGATGGACTTTTAAATCTTAGAATATAGTAGAACTCATTCTCTACTTGACTCTTCTAATGGTTTGCTGTTTCCGCTGCAGTTATTGATTTAAAACTTGTTGTCTATTGTATTCTATTAGATTTTTCCCTGTTGAAGATTAACGATAATTTGTTCTGTATTATCTTAGTCATAATGTTCTTTACTGGGCTATTTGAGCTCACCCTTTTCCTTTTTGTTCCATTTTTCTCAGGAGTCGAGAATGTAGCGAGTACTAGTCGGGGTATGGAATGATGGTTCTAGAAGTTATTTTAGTAGTCCTCACCATTTTTGTGAAATAATGTATCAATAATTGTGATGAGGACTTATTTGAGTGTGGATATTGTCTAGATGACAATATTTGTATTTAAACTCACAGTTCTTATGTTGTAACAGTAAAGATGTAGTTGTTTCTGTACCATGTATTTTGGCGACTCAGAATGGGTGTTGTATACCTATTTTGGGGGCGTCACAGTTGGTATCAGAGCTTAGGGATATGATCTCTGGCGGAGATAGAAGAATAGAACTAGGAGGGGAGAGACGAATAAATCCTTCGCTAGTGTGTCCTACCTAAGCTTATTTATTGGTCAGTCATAATATAGGGGTATTATGTGATTTGTTAATTTATTTAATTAACCCTTGTTTTATGGCAGTATTTGAGAATGTCGACTGAGAATGTTAACAGTGGAGTAAATGAGACCGTGGAGACACCGGTGCTTACCAATGAGGAGAACGTGCAACAGGCTGGCAATGTTTCTCCTGTGAACAACACCAATGAGCAGATGATGAACGATGGAATGTTTAGAAGTTTTTTGCAATTCATGCAAAACCAGACGAGGGAGACTCGTGTTCAAAATACAGGAGGAAATGGTAGCAATTCACGGTTTGTCATAGCCAAACAGTTCAAAGAATTGGGACCACCAGAATTTAAGGGAAAGCCAGATCCGATCATGGCGGAAACGTGGGTCAAGCAAATTACCAAGATATTCGATGTCTTGGGATGCACGGAAGAACAGAAGGTTCCATTCGCCACCTTTATGTTTCGTGGCGAGGCAGACTACTGGTGGGAGTCTGTGAAGCGTACCCATCCAGCCGCACTCAACATGTCTTGGGAGACATTTCAGAACTGTTCAATGATAAGTACTTTCCTGAAAGTATTCGTCATATGAAGGAGGTAGAGTTTATTAGACTAGAGCAGAATAATATGACGGTATCTCAGTACGAGGCGAAGTTTACAGAGTTGTCCAGGTTTGCACCTCATTTGGTGGAGAATGAGGAACGTATGACGAGGATGTTTCTGAGAGGTTTGAAACCCGACATACGTCAATATCTCATTTCTCATAAATTTTCTCTCTATTCAGATGTTGTCAACAGGGCTCAATTATTAGAGCGAGATAACGAGTACGGTCAACTGAGGGACCACAACCAGGATCATATCGGTGACAACAGTCATCAGAACAATGATAACCAGCGGAGAAAGAAAAATACAGACAAGAACGGCAACCACTCTGGTGGTAATCGTGGCTATGAAAATAGAAGAAGCGAGTCGGGAGGAGATTTTAAAAAGAGGAGATTCAACAATGACAATACGAAGACGTCAGTACCAGCAACAACTGGTTCCAAGGGAGGAGAACGACCACCGGTTATATGCTATAAGTGCGAAAAAGAAGGACATATCAGCCCAAACTGCCCACAACAGTTTAAGGTATGTTATAATTGTGGAAAGGAAGGACATATCGCTCGAGATTGCACTGTAGCAAAACCAAGTCCAGCGGGGATGGTGACTCAAAAAGCTGTCCCAGAAAAGATAAAGTCAACGGTTCCTAGAAGAGCGTTTGTCGTGACTGGTCAAAATGCGAGGAACCCAAACGAGGTGATTACGGGTAAGCTAATCATAAATTCATGCGAAGTTTATACCTTATTAGATACCGGTTCTACCCATTCTTTTATCTCTCCTGCTTGTGCTCAACGTTTAAACTTGACTCCGGAGAAGTTAGACTTTGATTTATCTGTGGAAACTCCGTTAGGAGAAACTTTCATCACATCCACCGTTTATAAATCTTGTTTGATCCAAGTTGGCACCATCACATTACCTGTTGACCTTATCTCTTTAAAGATACTTGCTTTTGATGTGATTTTAGGGATTGATTGGTTAACTACTCATCATGCCAAAATTGATTGTTTTCGTAAGGTTGTTAGTTTTCATATTCCTAACCAACCTGTTGTACGAATTCAAGCAACTAAACCATTAAAATCAATCACTGTTATATCAAGCCATAAAGCCATTCGTTTATTAAAAAATGGATGTCATGCTTTCTTAGCCCATGTTATGGATTTGAATAAAGACACGTCAAATTTGAATAATATTCCTGCTGTTATTGACTTTCCTGACGTATTTCCTGAAGAACTTCCCGGTCTACCCCCGGAACGTGAAATTGAATTCTTTATTGATCTTGAACCTGGTACAAAGCCCATTTCTAAAACCCCATATCGAATGGCTCCTATTGAACTTCAGGAGTTAAAGGTCCAACTACAAGAATTGTTGGACATCGGTTTCATTCGTCCTAGTACATCTCCTTGGGGTGCTCCTATTTTATTTGTAAAGAAGAAAGATGGGAGTATGCGACTTTGTATTGATTACCGGGAATTAAACCATGTCACTATTAAGAATAGGTATCCGCTACCTCGTATTGATGACCTGTTTGACCAGTTACAAGGAGCACAATTCTTTTCAAAGATCGATCTTCGTTCTAGATATCATCAGCTGAAGGTTAAAACTGAGGATATTCCAAAGACTGCCTTCAGAACTCGATACGGGCATTATGAATTCCTAGACATGTCTTTTGGATTGACTAATGCTCCTGCGGCTTTTATGGATATGATGAACCGAGTATTCAAGGATTATTTGGATCAGTTCGTTGTTGTCTTTATTGATGACATCCTCATATATTCCAAAAGCCGTGAAGATCATGAGCATCATTTGAAGCTGGTACTCCAAAGGCTGCGTGAAAATAAGTTATATGCTAAGTTGAAGAAATGCGAGTTTTGGCTTGAGGAAGTGGCATTCCTAGGGCATGTGGTGTCAAAACATGGAGTATCTGTTGACCCGGCGAAGATTGAAGCAATACAAAGTTGGGAGCAACCAAAGACGGTGACTGAAGTACGTAGCTTTCTGGGCTTAGCTGGTTATTATCGGAGATTCGTGGAAGGGTTTTCTCGAATCGCTACCCCGTTAACTCAGCTAACTCGGAAAGATATCAATTTCGTATGGAGCGAGGAATGCGAGAAGAGTTTTCAAGAGCTTAAGAGGAGACTCATTTCGACACCTGTTTTGACCATACCATCTGGTTCGGATGGATTTGTTATCTACAGCGATGCTTCAGGCAAAGGGCTAGGATGTGTTCTCATGCAACGTGGAAAAGTTATAGCCTATGCCTCGCGACAACTTAAAGAATATGAGAGAAATTATCCTACTCATGATCTAGAGTTGGCAGCAGTCGTTTTCGCGCTAAAGATCTGGAGGCACTATCTATATGGGGAGAAAGTGGAGATTTATTCAGACCATAAAAGCCTCAAATATTTCTTCACTAAAAAAGAACTCAACATGCGGCAACGACGTTGGCTCGAGCTGTTAAAAGATTACGACCACACTATTCAATACCATCCTGGAAAAACAAACGTGGTAGCTGACGCGTTGAGCAGAAGATCTTATGCAGGAACGAGTGCGATGATGTCAAGTATACGCATAGAACCAACTTTAATTGATAAAGTTAAAGTTGCTCAAACCACAGACCCGGAGCTGATGCGTATGAAGAAAAAAGTGCACGAAGGTGCTATTCCAGAAGCAAGAATCGATGAAGAAGGAATACTTCGAGTCCACTCTAGACTTTGTGTTCCTAACGATTCTGATTTAAAGTACAAGATCATGATGGAAGCACATAATACACCATTTGCAATCCATCCTGGAAGTACCAAAATGTATCGTGATCTTCGACATACATTTTGGTGGAATAATATGAAGAGAGAGATTGCAAAGTTTATCTCGAGGTGTTTAACTTGTCAACGTGTAAAGGTGGAACATCAAGTGCCAAAGGGTCCATTGCAACCACTTGAGATTCCGAAATGGAAGTGGGAACACATTACCATGGATTTTGTTACGGGTATTCCCACGGTTTCTCAAGGCATAAATGCTATTTGGGTTATTGTTGATAGATTAACTAAGTCTGCTCATTTCTTGCCGATACGGGAGACTTATTCCCTTGAACGTCTTGCTCGTATATACGTAGATGAGATTGTGAGACTACATGGCATGCCAGTATCCATAGTTTCGAATCGTGACCCAAGATTTACTTCAAGATTTTGGGTTAGCTTGCAAAAAGCTATGGGCACAGATTAACGATTTAGTTCGGCATACCATCCTCAAATGGATGGACAATCAGAGAGGACTATTCAAACCCTTGAAGATCTATTAAGACTTTGTGTCCTAGATTTCAAAGGGAGTTGGGATAAGTACCTACCATTGGTGGAATTCTCCTACAATAACAGTTATCAGGCAAGTATAGGTGTGGCCCCATTTGAAACATTATATGGACGAAAGTGTCGCTCTCCAGTATGTTGGGATGAGGTGGGAGAAACAACGTTGCTAGGACCAGAGTTGGTACGAATGACTGCAGAGAAGATCCAAACGATTCGACAACGTATACAAACGGCACAGGATCGACAAAAGAGTTATGCGGATCTTCATCGAAAGGACGTGGAATTTGACATTGGGGATCATGTATTGCTGCGTGTGGCTCCATGGAAAGGAGTTACAAGATTTGGGAAGAGAGGAAAGCTCAATCCACGATTTATTGGTCCATTTCAGATTCTTGACCGAGTAGGAAATGTGGCCTATAGACTCGCGTTACCTCCAAGTATGTCTCGTGTTCATAATGTTTTTCATATATCTGTGTTACGTAAATATGTGAAAGACCCATACCACGTTATTGAGTTAGAACCGGACGAGATAGCTGAAGACTTAACGTACGAGGAGGTACCTGTCAAGATTTTAGATAGAAAGGAGCATGTCCTACGCACGAAGGTCATACCACAAGTAAAAGTTTTGTAGAGAAACCATGCTATTGAGGAAATGACCTGGGAGTTAGAAACAGAAATGAAAGCGAGGTATCCTCATCTTTTCGAAACACCAGGTACGCACGTCAATTTTGAGGACGAAATTTCATAAGGAGGGGAGGTTGTAAGACCCCAAATTATTAATAAATGAAATTTAAATTCCCTCTATTTATTATTTTGAAATAGTAAGGGTTAAATTGATTAACGAGGTTAGTTATGGGTAAAATGCGCAAATATTTCAAATAAGTAGGTGGTTATAAAATATTCATTGTTGTCGGGGAATATTCGTTTGGTCGTGGAATATTCTTTCTGTTGGGGAATATTCGTACGACGACGCAGTCTTTTGTGGGCCCCATAACGGAAAGCGATTAGATGAAGAAAACGACAAGTTTAAGTTGTTTATAAATAACGGCGTAGTTGTTACCGTTAATACTGTTGGAATACCCGGTGGTTAAAACACAGTAATACGCGTTGTTGCACAGTAACACACTGTATTGCACCAATTATTGATTCTTACGTAAGAAGACACTACTCAATAATGGTTACAGTAATTACTGTTCAGTATTTTATTTTATTGATTCAATAATTGCTGCGTTGATATTTTATATTACTGTTGTTTCAATAATTGTCACTACATAGTATTTTCCATTATCAGATCAATAATTCATATTATTTGAATAATATTATTAGATAACATTATTGGCAATGTCTAGAAAGTTCTGTCTAAGGAGAGGTTTGGTCATCTAATTGCGCGCCAGTAAGGAGAAATTCTTATTGGAAAGCCCCCTCTTTCCTGGAAATTGCCTGGTTGCCAGTACTGTGATTCTGTAATATTATTTGTAAATAATTAATTATTGATTTATATGATGAGAAAAATATTAATTTTATGTGGATATAGATGGAAAAAAATTTTAAGTGACAATTATTAAAAAAATGATATTTTATCTTTTTTGATAAAATAATTTATTTAATAATATAATAATGGTGATAGTTTTACAATAAATGTGGGATATATGAGTATATGAGGAGGAAGAGTATTTTTTTATATTAAATGATTAACACATGTTTTGTGTGTCGGTGGACCCCATTTCTTGACTGAAATTTGATTATAGCCTGTAAAATCGCCCGTTTATGGATTTCGATCAATTTCTGTTTAGAATTTGGAAAAACTTTCTTCTGTAAAGTTGTAGAGAATTGAATTTCCTATAAAAAGTCGCGAGATTCGAATTTTCTGATAAAAGGGTTATTTTCTATGAATTATTAAAATTTTGGAAAATAAAATGATTTTTATTAATTATGGGTGGGACCCACTTTTATTCTAACACATGTGGGCTGCTAATTTGGGTCAAGGATGGCTGGTGGCTGAATTGGCATGCGTAGAAATGAGTTTTGTAATTATAATATTTTATTATTTAGTCTCCTTTGGCGTTCTAGCATTTTCCTATAAATAGGTGCTTAAGTTAGAATTGAAAATCACACCAGAAACAAGTTTTCTCTCTTTCTCTCTCTAGATTATTGAGTGTATTTTGTGAGTATTTAGATACTTTGAGAGTTTCTATTCATCAGAGCAAGTTTCTTTCAGCCTTATACCGGTATTCCGACCAGAAGTACTGTCTTTACGAGGTAAGGGATGTTATTTTATTCGAAAATGATATTATTTCTTCAATATCATTATGCCGAAATATTGGTTGAAAATTTTTATCAAATTTGGAACTTTTCACGTCGGGGTTACTATTCATGATTCATGAGTTACTATTCACGAGTTACTATTCACTGAAAATGAAATTTTTTTCTTTTCGTCCAAAATATCTATTCTGGGTACTAGCTTTGATTGTATCCATGTTTTGATCATTCTTGAATTTTACTTCACTATGAATAATTATAAGGTATTTTTGGACATGGATAAATCGAAATACGAATCCTTAATATTTGTTATTTTGTTTCACTGGATTCGTTTTCTTTAAGATATTTTTTCATCATCCTCAGTCCTAAATGATGATATTACTGAATATCTTTGGCCTGTAGAGCAAAGATGAATGATTAACTGATGAATATCTTTGGCCCGTAGTGCAAAGATGAACAGGTGTTGAGATGAACATGACCGACTGGTGATACAAATGAATATCTTTGGCCTGTAGTGTAAAGATGAATATTTGATTAAAGATGATTATTGATTGTTGTTACAGGGATAAAATATTGATGATGGACTTTTAAATCTTAGAAGATAGTAGAACTCATTCTCTACTTGACTCTTCTAATGGTTTGCTGTTTCCGCTGCAGTTATTGATTTAAAACTTGTTATCTATTGTATTCTATTAGATTTTTTCCTGTTGAATACTAACGATAATTTATTCTGTATTATCTTTGTCATAATGTTCTTTACTGGGCTAGTTGAGCTCACCCTTTTTCTTTTTGTTTCATTTTTCTCAGGAGGCGAGAATGTAGCGAGTACTAGTCGGGGTATGGAATGATGGTTCTAGAAGTTATTTTAGTAGTCCTCACCATTTTTGTGAAATAATGTATCAATAATTGTGATGAGGACTTATTTGAGTGTGGATATTGTCTAGATGACAATATTTGTATTTAAACTCACAGTTCTTATGTTGTAACAGTAAAGATGTAGTTGTTTCTGTACCATGTATTTTGGCGACTCAGAATGGGTGTTGTATACCTATTTTGGGGGCGTCACATATTATAATACACGTATATAATAAAATAACTACCTATTTAAACTGTGCGAATATTATCATTACTAATTTAATTATATTACAGCATAATATTATACTATTTATAATTATATTACAACATAATATTATACAGCTTAAAACATTTAAAACAATATTAAAATAACAAATAATATCTGTGACGTCCCCAAAATAAGTATACAACACTCATTCTGAGTCGCCAAATATATGGTACAAAAAGTAAACTACAACTTTAATAATACAATTGTCGTGCAAAATACGACAACACATACTGTGAGTTTAAATATAAATATTGTCTTCTAGACAATATCCACACTCAAATAAGTCCTCATTACAATTATTCAAACATTATTTTACAGAAATAGTGAGGACAGCTAAAACATCTTTCTAGAACCATCTCTCTATACCCCGACTAGATCCTGCTATGTTCTCATCTCCTGAGAAGAAAAATAGAACAAAAAGGAAAAGGGTGAGCTCAACTAGCCCAGTAAAGAATATTATGACTAAGATAATATACAACAAATTATCATTAGTATTCAACAGGGAAAAATCTGATAGAATATAATCGACAACAAATTTTAGATCAACAACTGCAGCGGAAACAGCAAACCATTAGAAGAGTCAAGTAGAGAAAGAATTCTACTATCTTCTAAGATTTAAAAGTCCATAATCAATATTTTATCCCTGTAACATCAATCAATATACATCTTGAATCAAATATTCATCTTTGCACTACAGGGCAAAGATATTCATTTGTAACACCAGTCGGTCATGTTCATCTCAACACCTGTTCATCTTTGCACTACATGCCAAAGATATTCATCAGGTAATCATACATCTTTGCACTACAGGCCAAAGATATTCAGTAATATCATCATTCATGACTGAGGATGATGAAAAATATCTTAAAGAAAACGAATCCAGTTAGACAGAAGGACAAGTAGTAGGGATTCGTATAACAGTTTATCCAAGATCAATAATACTTCATAATAATCAATTGTGAAGCAGAATTCAAAAATAAAGATCAAAACATGGATACAATCAAAGATAGTAACTATAATAAACATCTTGGACAAAAAGGAAAAATTTTATTTTTCGGTGAATAGTGCCGTATACGTGAATAGTAACCCCGACACAAAAAGTTTTAAATTTGATAAAAATCATATCAATATTTCAGCATAATGATATTGAAGAAAATAATATCATTTAAGAAGAAAATAATATCACTTATCTCAAAATAACCGTACTTCTGACTGAATATCGGATATGAGGTTGAATGAAACTTGTGTTGAATAACAACTCTCAAAGTATCTAAATACTCACAAAATACACTCAATAATCTAGAGAGAGAAAGAGAGAAAACTTATGAATTCTGGTGTGATTTTCAATTCTAACTTAGCCCTCTATTTATAAGAAAATGTTAGCACGCCGAAGCAGACTTAACCTGTAACCTGATGGCTTTACCTTCTACTATTCCCACCCACCACATTTGAATAAAAATTTAAGCACATTACTTCACCAACCAAGAGTGGGGCCCACCAATTCTAGAATTTTTCTCCAAAATGATTAACTCCGAAAATTAAACAATTTCTGAACCAGTCATCTCGTAAAATTCATAACAAATCATACGTTCATTTTTAACGGTTCAAAATTTGTGGGCATATACTCAACTTATATATGTATAACATATCCAAATATTACCACGATCTAACGGTCGGATTAAAAATTATAACCCCCGTAAAATATCTCAAAAGCCCTAATTTGATTTTCAATACATCCGTTCCGACAAAAAAAATACTGATAAAACACCTCAACATTAACTCCTTCATTTTTAACCACAATAAATATATCCAACATTTATATCCACATAGAATAAATATTTCCTTATCATATGAATCAATAATTAATTATTCACAAATAATATTACAGAATCACATTTATGACAACCAGGCCATTCCCAGGAAAGAGGGGGCTTTCCAATAAGGATTTCTCCTTACTAGCGCGCAATTAGATGACCAAACCTCTCCTTAGACAGAACTTTCTAGACATTACCAATAATGCTATCTAATAATATTATTTAAATAATATGAATTATTGATCTGATAAAGAAAAATACTGTGCAGCAACAATTATTGAAATAACAATAATATAAAATATCAACGTAGCAATTATTGAATCAATAAAATAATATATTGAACAGTAACTACTGTAACAATTATTGAGTAGTGTCTTCCTTCGTAAGAATCAATAATTTTAAAATACTGTGAAATTCGTGTGCTACTGTGTAACCACGCGTATTACTGTATTTTAACCACCGGGTATTCCAACAGTGTTAACGGTAACAACTACGCCGTTATTTATAAAAACTCAATTTTTGTCATTATCTTCATCCAATCGTTTTCCGTTATGGGGCCCATAAATAGCTGCGCCGTAGTACGAATATTCCCCGACAGAAAGAATATTCCACGACCACACGAATATTCACCGACCAAAAATGAATATTTTATAACTACTTGCTTATTTGAAATATTTGCGTATTTTACCCATAACTAACCACATTAATCAAATCAACCCTTTCTATTTCAGAATAATAAATAGAGGAAATTTAATTTCATTTATTAATAAGTTGGGGTCTTACAACCTCCCCTCCTTATGAAATTTCGTCCTCGAAATTGACGTACGTACCTGGTGTTTCGAAAAGGTGAGGATACCTCACTTTCATTTCTGATTCCAACTCCCAAGTCATTTCTTCAATAGCATGGTTTCTCCACAAAACCTTAACTTGTGGTATTACCTTCATGCATAGGACATGTTCTTTCCTATCCAATATCTTAACAGGTACCTCCTCGTACGTTAAATCTTCGGCTATCTCATCTGGTTCTAACGCAATAATACGATTCGGGTCGTTCACATATTTACGTAACATCGATACGTGAAAAACGTTATGAACATGCGACATACTTAGCGTTAAGGCGAATCTATAGGCCACAGTTCCTACTCGATCGAGGATTTCAAATAAATCAAAGGCTTGAACTTTCTTCTCTTCATCGACTCTTACTTCTAGAATAACACATTCTTGCACCTTCTTCTTTATATTCATCAGCTCCAGGTCTGTAGCTTGAGCCGCTTGAACGTTATCGATTAAAGTCGATTTTACTCGTATATCATCACGTGGGTCCCTAGAGTCATTAACTCTATCTCTATCATTTATAAATTATACGAAATAGGTCTTTGTGTTCAACAATATCGCACTCGTACTCGCGTACAATCTTCTACTCAACGCGTCAGCTACCACGTTCACTTTTTCAGGATGGTATGGTCAGAACAGGTTCCGAATGAGTCGCCTCTTGAGCTATTGGAAAATCTTCTCGCATTCCTCGCTCCATACGAATTTTGTATCTTTCTGAGTCAGCTAAGTTAACGGAGTAGCGATTTGAGAAAATCCTTCCACGAATCTCCGATAGTAACCAGTTAAGCCCAGAAAGCTACGTACTTTGGTCACCGACTTCGGTTGCTCTCAATTATAATTCATATCCCAATCTTGGATAGCACGTCACAATGGAACCTATTATTTTGCCACCACACAAATATAGAGTCCCTTACGGAGAGTCTAGCTTTGGTGCATTCCACAAAGGAAGTCACCAGATAGAGGCTCGGGTACCAACTTCTATAGTTGGGTTTTTAACTCCTGAAGTTCAATAGGAGCTATTCAATATGAGATTTTACAAATGGGTTTGTATCGGGTTGAATATCAATACAAAAATTCAATATCACGCTCTGGGTTAGGCCAGTAAATTCTTCAGGAAATACGTCAAGAAATTCACTAACAACAGAAATATCATTCAAATCTGACGTATTTTTGTTCAAGTCCATGACATGGGCTAAGAAAGCTTGACATCCGTTTTCTAATAAACGAATGGCTTTATGGCTTGGTATGACAGCGATTGATTTTAGTGGTTTGGTTGCTTGAATTCGCATAACAGGTTGGTTAGGAATATGAAAACTAACAACCTTACGAAACTAATCAATTTTGGCATGATGAGTAGTTAACCAATCAATTCCTAAAATCACATCAAAAGCAAATATCTTTAAAGGGATAAGGTCAACAGGTAATGTGATTGTGCCAACTTGGATTAAGTAAGATTTATAAACTGTAGATGTAATGAAAGTTTCTCCTAACGGAGTCTCAACAGATAGGTCAAAGTCTAATTTCTCCGGAGTCAAGTTTAAACGTTGAGCACAAGTAGGAGAGATAAAAGAATGGGTAGAACCGGTATCTAGTAAGGTATAAACTTCGCAAGAATTTATAATTAACTAACCCGTTATACCTTCGTTCGGGTTCCTCACGTTTTGGGCAGTCAGGACAAACGCTCTTCCATAAATCGACGACTTTATTTTGTCCGTATCCGCCTTTGGTGTCACTGTCCCAGCTGGACTTGGTTTTGCTATAGTACAATCTCGAGCGATATGTCCTTCCTTTCCACAATTATAACATACCTTGAACTGTTGTGGGTAGTTTGGACTTATATGTCTCTCCTCTCCGCATCTGTAACATCTAACTGGCGGTCGTTCTCCTCCCCTAGAATTTGTTCCTGGTGCTGGTGCTGCTGTCGACGTCTTCCTGTCATCGTTAAATCTAATCTTCTTGAAATTTCCACTTGACTCACCTCTCCTATTATCATGGCCACGATGACCACCCGAGTGGTTACCACTTTTGTTTGTATTTTTCCTTCCTCGCTGGTTCTCATCGCTCCGATGACTGCTGTCACCAGTATGACCCTGGTTGTGGTCCCTCGGTTGAACATACTCATTATCTCGCTCTAACAATTGAAACCTGTTTACAACATCTGAATATAAAAAAAATTTATGAGAGATAAGATATTGCCGAATCTCGGGTTTTAAACCTCTCAGAAACATCCTTGTCATTCGTTCCTCATTCTCGACCAAATGAGGTGCAAACCTGGATAACTCTGTAAACTTCGCCTCGTACTGGGACACCGTCATGTTGTTTTGTTCCAGTCTAATAAACTCTACCTCCTTCATATGACGAATACTTTCAGGAAAGTACTTGTCATTAAACAGTTTCTGAAATGTTTCCCAGGACATGTTGAGTGCGTCAGGCTGGGTCGCGGAACATAAAGGTGGCGAATGGAACCTTCTGTTCCTCCGTGCATCCCAAGACATCAAATATCTTAGTAATTTACTTGACCCACGTTTCCGCCATGATCGGATCCGGGTTTCCCTTAAATTCTGGTGGTCCCAATTCTTTGAACTACTTGGCTGTGACAAATCGCGCGTTGTTATCATTTTCACCCGTATTCTGCACACGAGTCTCCTTCGTCTAATTTTGCATGAACTGCAAAAAGCTCCTAAACATTCCAACATTCATCATTTGCTCGGTAACGTTGTTTACAGGAGGAATATTGCCTTCTTGTTGCACGTTCCCCTGGGTGGTGATTAAAGGTGTCTCCATAGTCTCATTCACTCTATTGTTAATGTTCTCTGCTGCCATTCTCAAATACTGCCACAAAACAAGGGTTAATTGACATGTCACATATTATCCCTATATCTGTCCGACCAAATAATTACCAAATAAACTTATTCAGGTCATACTAGCGAAGGAATTCCCCGTCTCTCCTCTCCTAGTACTTGTCTCACATCTCAGCCAGAGATCATATCCCTAAGCTTTGATACCATCTGTGACGCCCCCAAAATAGGTATACAACACCCATTCTGAGTCGCCAAATACATGGTACAAAAAACAAACTACAACTTCAATAATACAATTGTCGTGCAAAATACGACAACACATACTGTGAGTTTAAATACAAATATTGTCTTATAGACAATATCCACACTCAAATAAGTCCTCATTAAAATTATTCAAACACTATTTTACAGAAATAGTGAGGACAGCTAAAACGTCTTTCTAGAACCATCACTCCATACCCCGACTAGATCCTGCTATGTTCTCATCTCCTGAGAAGAAAAATGAAACAAAAAGAAAAAGGGTGAGCTCAACTAGCCCAGTAAAGAATATTATGACTAAGATAATATACAACAAATTATTATTAGTATTCAATAGGGAAAAATCTGATAGAATATAATCGACAACAAATTTTAGATCAACAACTGCAGCAGAAACAGCAAATCATTAGAAGAGTCAAGTAGAGAAAGAATTCTACTATCTTCTAAGAGTTAAAAGTCCATCATCAATATTTTATCCCTGTAACATCAATCAATATATATCTTGAATCAAATATTCACCTTTGCACTACAGGCCAAAGATATTCATTTGTAACACCAGTCGGTCATGTTCATCTCAACACCTGTTCATCTTTGCACTACAGGCCAAAGATATTCATCAGGTAATCATACATCTTTGCACTACAGGCCAAAGATATTCAGTAATATCATCATTCAGGACTGAGGATGATGAAAAATATCTTAAAGAAAACGAATCCAGTGAGACAGAAGGACAAATAGTAGGGATTCGTATAACAGTTTATCCAAGATCAATAATACTTCATAATAATCAATTGTGAAGCAGAATTCAAAAATAAAGATCAAAACATGGATACAATCAAAGATAGTAACCATAATAGACATCTTGGACAAAAAGGAAAAATTTTATTTTTCGATGAATAGTGCCATATTAGTGAATAGTGCCGTATACGTGAGTAGTAACCCCGACACAAAAAATTCCAAATTTAATAAAAAATCATATCAATATTTCAGAATAATGATATTGAAGAAAATAATATCATTTAAGAAGAAAATAATATCCCTTACCTCAAAATAACCGTACTTCTAACTGAATATCGGATATGAGGCTGAATGAAACTTGTGTTGAATAGCAACTCTCAAAGTATCTAAATACTCACAAAATACACTCAATAATCTAGAGAGAGAAAGAGAGAAAACTTATGAATTCTGGTGTGATTTTTAATTCTAACTTTGCCCTCTATTTATAGGAAAATATTAGCACGCCGAAGTAGACTTAACCTGCAACCTGATGGCTTTACCTTCTACTATTCCCACCCACCACATTTGAATAAAAATTTCAGCACATTTCTTCACCAACCAAGAGTGGGGCCCACCAATTTTAGAATTTTTTACCAAAATGATTAACTCCGAAAATTGAACAATTTCTGAACCAGTCATCTCGTAAAATTCATAACAAATCATACGTTCATTTTTAACGGTTCAAAATTTGTAGACATATACTCCACTTATATATGTATAACATATCCAAATATTACCACGATCTAACGGTCGGATTAAAAATTATAACCCCCGCAAAATATCTCAAAAACCATAATTTGATTTTTAATACCTCCGTTCCGACAAAAAAAATACTGATAAAACACCTCAACATTAACTCCTTCATTTTTAACCACAATAAATATATCCAATATTTATATCCACATAGAATAAATATTTTCTTATCATATGAATCAATAATTAATTATTCACAAATAATATTATAGAATCACATTTATGACAACTAGGCCGTTCCCAGGAAAGAGGGGGCTTTCCAATAAGGATTTCTCCTTACTAGCGCGTAATTAGATGACCAAACCTCTCCTTAGACAGAACTTTCTAGACATTGCCAATAATGCTATCTAATAATATTATTTAAATAATATGAATTATTGATCTGATAAAAAAAAATACTGTGCAGCAACAATTATTGAAACAACAATAATATAAAATATCAAAGTAGCAATTATTAAATCAATAAAATAAAATATTGAACAGTAACTACTGTAACAATTATTGAGTAGTGCCTTCCTTCGTAAGAATCAATAATTTTAAAATATTGTGAAATCCGTGTGCTACTGTGCAACCACGTGTATTACTGTATTTTAACCACCGGGTATTTCAACAGTGTTAACGGTAATAACTACGCCGTTATTTATAAAAATTCAATTTTTGTCGTTATCTTCATCCAATCGTTTTCCGTTATAGGGCCCACAAATAGTTGCGCCGTCGTACGAATATTCCCCGACAGAAAGAATATTCTACGACCACACGAATATTCACCGACCAAAAATGAATATTTTATAACCACTTGCTTATTTAAACTATTTGCGCATTTTACCCATAACTAACCACATTAATCAAATCAACCCTTTCTATTTCAGAATAATAAATAGAGGAAATTTAATTTCATTTATTGATAAGTTGGGGTCTTACAATATCAATCATAACTTACTATATATATTTTATAATCTCATAAATCATTATTTTCTCAATCTAAATGGTTTTTATATTATTATTATTTTTATTTTTATTTTATAATCCCCTAAATCACTACAAAATCTAAACTGTTCTGATAATGTTAACTGTTCTAATATTATCATTACTAAATTAATTATTATCTTTTAAAATTACTACTTTTTTAATTCTAAAATAATATTTTAAATTTATAATCCACTAAATCACTAAAAATCTAAACTGTTTTGGTAATGTCAACTGTTCTGATATTATCCTTTCTAATTTAATTATTATTTCCTAAAATCACTATTTTTTAATCCCAAATAAATATTTTATTTTTATAATCCCCTAAATCACTACAAATCTAAATTGTTCTGATAATGTTAATTGTTCTAATATTATCATTACTAAATTAATTATTATCTCCTAAAATCGCTACTTTTTTAATCCCAAATTAATATTTTGAATTTATAATCCACTAAATTAATATAAATCTAAATTGTTTTAGTAATGCCAACTGTTCTGATATTATCCTTTTTAATTTAATTATTATATCCTAAAATCACTATTTTTTAATCTCAAATTAATATTTTTATTTTATAATCCCCTGAATCGCTACAAATCTAAACTGTTTTGATAATGTCAACTTTTCTGATATTATCCTTTCTAATTTAATTATTATCTCTTAAAATCACTATTTTTTTTAATCCCAATTTAATATTTTGAATTTATAATCTATTAAATCACTACAAATTTAAAATATTTTGATAATGTCAACTGTTACATAATTACACTGGTTTTATAATTTTATAATATTATACCATGCGTATATATAAGTTCCAACATTATTAACAGTGACAACCCAATAAATTCATTTTTTTAGAATTTTACAGTATTATATATACCATTTATAATCTTATACCATACATTATCATACATATATATAATCCTGCACTAATATGTTTATTTTATAAACCCTAAAATTCACTACTTTTCTAAACTCTTACTAATTTAATTATGTTAAAACATAATTATTATATCCTAAAATAATTACTTTTTTAATATTATAACATTCATAATTATAACATACATTATATCATACATATATGGTATAATATTATAATACACGTGTAATACACGAATATAATACACGTATATAATACACGTGTAATAATTATTTGAGGTGTTTTATCAGTATTTTTGTCGGAATGGAGGTATTAAAAATCAAATTAGGGTTTTTGAGGTATTTTGCGGGGGTTATAATTTTTAATCCGACTGTTGGATCGTTGTGATTTTTGGATATATTATACATATATAAGTTGAGTATATGTCCACAAAGTTTGAACTGTTAAAAATGAACGTATGATTTGTTATGAATTTTACGAGATGACTAGTTCAGAAATTGTTGAATTTTTAGAGTTTATCATTTTGGTAAAAAATTCTAAAATTGGTGGGCCCCACTTTTAGTTGGTAAGAAAATGTGCTGAGATTTGTATTCAAATGTGGTAGGCTTGAATAGTAGCAGGTAAAGCCATCCGGTTGTAGGTCAAGTCTGCTTCGGCGTGCTAATATTTTTCTATAAATAGAGGGCTAAGTTAGAATTGCAAATCACACCAGAATTCATAAGTTTTCTCTCTTTCTTTCTCTATATTATTGAGTGTATTTTGTGAATATTTTGATACTTTGAAAGTTGCTATTCAGCACAAGTTTCATTCAGCCTCGTATCCGATATTTCGATAAGAAGTACTGTTCGTTTAAGGTAAGGGATATTATTTTCTTCCTAATGATGTTATTCTCTCGACATCATTATGCCGAAATATTGATCTGAATTTTTATCAAATTTAGAACTTTTTGGTGTCGGAGTTACTATTAACGTATACAACACTATTCACGTATACGGCACTATTCACGAATACGGTAATATTCACAGAAAAATAAAATTTTCTTCTTTTTATCCAAGTTGTCTATTATAGTTACTTTATTTGATTGTATCCATGTTTTGATCTTTATTTTTGAATTCTACTTCAAAATTGGTTATTATGGAGTATTATTGAACTTGGATAAACTGTAATACGAATCTCTAAAATTTATTCTTTTATCTCACTAGATTCGTTTTTTTTAAAATATTTTTTATCATCCTCAGTCCTAAATGATGATATTACTGAATATCTTTGGCCTGTAGTGTAAAGATGAATGATTACCTAATGAATATTTTTGGTCCGTAGTGCAAAGATGAACAGGTGTTGAGATGAACATGACCAACTGGTGATACAAATGAATATCTTTGGCCTGTAGTGCAAAGATGAATATTTGATTAAAGATGATTATTGATTGTTGTTACAGGGATAAAATATTGATGATGGACTTTTAAATCTTAGAAGATAGTAGAACTCATTCTCTACTTGACTCTTCTAATGAATTGCTGTTTCCGCTGCAGTTGTTGATCTAAAACTTGTTGTCAATTATATTCTATCAGATTTTTCCTGTTGAATACTAATGATAATTTGTTGTATATTATCTTAGTTATAATATTCTTTACTGGGCTAGTTGAGCTCACCATTTTTGTTTTATTTTTCTCAGGAGGCGAGAATATAGCGGAACTAGTCGGGGTGCGGAGTGATGTTTTCAGTCAGTTGTGTTAGTAGTCCTCACTATTTTATAAAATAGTGTGATAATAATTGTAATAAGGACTCCTTTTGAGTTTGTATACTCTCTAGTAGAGAATAATTGTATTCAAACTCACAGTATTGGGTTTTTATATTTTTACACAACAATTACATTAATAAAGTTGTAGTTATTTCTGTACCAAGTATTTGGCGACTCATAATGGGTGATGTATACCTATTTTGGGGGTGTCACAGTTGGTATCAGAGCTTAGGGATATGGTCTCTGGCGGAGATCGGAGAATATAATTAGGAGGGGAGAGATGAGTAAATCCTTCGCTAGTGTATCCTACCTAAGCTTATTTGTTGGTTAGTCATAATATCGAGATATTATGTAATATGTTAATTTGTTTAATTAACCCTTATTTTATGGCAGTATTTGAGAAATGTGATGACACCAACGAAATTAGGTAAAGATGGAATCTGAACTGAAAGAAGAAAAAACTAAACGAGTAAGAATACGTGATGCATGGGCAAAAGCCGCACTGTAAAACCCCAGATTTTATGAATAAAGATTTAATTTTTCGAAATATTTTTTTAAATATTATGGTATGAATTTGAGATAATGTTATAGTTGTGGGTAGTATTTATAAATTTTGCAAAGTATGCAAGTTATTGTATTATATTTGATTGGTCAGGGAATATTCTTTGTGTCGGAGAATATTCGTACGATGGCACAATCATTGGTGAACCCCACAACGGAATTATTGTCGGATTGAGAAAACGATAAAAATATTTTTATGAAAATAACGGCGGAAGTTTTACCGTTAATACTGTTGAACTACTCGGTAGTAAAAGTACAGTAATACGCGTGGTTGCATAGTAGCACACGGTATTGATTATTGATGCTTATGTGAGAAGTTACTCAGTTTTGCTTATTTTATAGACTCCCGTTTACCTATTTTTCAAAATAATCGATAGAATTTATTTAAAAGTGGGGCCCACATGTGGGGCTCATATGTGTTGAAAAACTGATTTTGGAAATAGGGATGAGAGAGAGTTACGTAGGGGAAGGAGTTTATATATATAAGATTGTGATGTGTGTGTATATATATAATATTATATGTGTGAGTGGAGAGTGGTAGAAGAAAAGGAAGAGTGAAAGTGATGTGTATGAGTGGAAAATGGTGAAAAAGTAATTATATAAAAGTGATGGGTGTAAGATGTGTTTGTGTGTGATAGTAATGTGTAAGAGTGTAGTGAATTTGATTATTGGGTGGGTGGGGGATTGATGTTGGTTATGGGGGAGAAAAATTAAGTGGTGTATATATAATATTGATTTATATAATATGAAAACATGTGTTTATATATATGTATTATATTTTAATTTTTGTTGTGATTTTATTGGTTAGATGATTGACTTAATTGTTAGTTGACTGAAAAATAATTTTGTAAAATTATTTCATCCATGAATAGTGCCTTTCTATTCTCCTATAAATAGAAGCTCATTCCTTCATTATTTCTTACAAATTCACTGAAATTCCAGAGAGAGAAATTATAGAGAAACTATAGAAAAATATTCTGCTACTTCCCTACTCTTATATCCAGTTTCTTTTACGGTAAGGGGTATTATTTCTTTTGTATTCATGAAGAGAACTTCTGTTATTCCATAATTTATTATTCTGTTGGAATAACCTGTATACGCGGTCTACCCTATATTTGGTGACATTCTTCTATTATTCTGTTGGAACATCCTGTCTGTGTGTTTTACACCGGACCTGGTTCCGTTTTTATTATTATTCTATTGGAACATCCTGTCTGTGTGTTTTACACCGGACCTGGTTCCGTCTTGTTATTATTTTGTTGGAACATCCTGTCTGTGTGTTTTACACCGGACCTGGTTCCATTATTTATTATTCTGTCGGAATATCCTGTCTGTGCGTTTACGCCGGACCTGGTTCCATTATTTATTATTCTGTCGGAATATCCTGTCTGTGCGTTTACGCCGGACCTGGTTCCATTATTTATTATTCTGTTGGAATAACCTGTCTGTGCGGTCTATCGCATGCATGGTGATTTCTTTTGTTATTCCATTCTTTATTATACTCAGTTGGTTAAAACTTTGACTTCTATACTCCATGAAATTAGTGGAATATCTTTGATATTTGCGCTTCATCTAGTATATTTTCATGAAAATATTCTTCTAAGAATTCTTAAATTTTACTCCACAAAGCAGTATCATATTGACAATTTGGACGTTGTTAATTCCTGGATAAATTAATTCTTGAACTTGTTTTATTGAATTCTTATATCATTGTCATCATCATCATGTTTATATTTTGTTGAATGTCATCTATGGCCTGTAGTGCATAGATGGACTTGGTATGATTATGACCAAGGATTATTCAGTGTAATCATGACCGTAATGTTATAAATGATGTGGAAAAAGTCCTCATTGGCCCGTAGTGCATTGATGGACAGTTTTTGGTATGATTATGGCTATGGATTCTCTTTGGCCGTAGTGCAAAGTTAAATTGTTTTATGGCATGATCAGGACCGTTGATGAAAACATGATTATCTTTAGCCGTAGTGCATGGATAATTCGTGGTCGTGATACTAAAGAATATCTTTGGCCGTAGTGCAGGGGTGATTCGATGATGTGGATTATTTATTAAGCTGAGTCCTAACGATAAAAGTCATGAAAAACCTTTTAAATCATAAAAGATAGTAGATTTTATTCTCTACTTGACTCTTTTAATGGATTGCTTGATCCGTTGCAGTTAAACTTGATGTCTATTGTATTTTATCAGTTTAGCATTGTTGAAGACTAATGATAATTTATTCTGCATTATCTTAGTCATAATATTTCTTACTGGGCTAGTTGAGCTCACCCTTTCTTTCACGGTTCTCTTCAGGAAATGAGAATATAGCTGGGACGAGTCGGAAAATGGAGTGATGAACCAGATGATAGCATTAGTAGTCCTCACTATTCTATGTAATAGTGTGATAATAATTGTAATGAGGACTCCTTTTGAGTATGAATACTCTCTAGAAGACAATATTTGTATTCAAACTCACAGTTTATGTTTTGTCGTATTGTACACGACAGTTGTATTAGTAAGTTGTATTTGTATTCTGTACCATGTATCTGGCGACCCAAGATGGGTGACGTATACCTAATTTTGGGGGCGTCACAGTTGGTATCAAAGCTTAGGGATATGATCCATGGCTAAGATGTGAGACTAGAACTAGGAGGGGAGAGACGGGAAATTCCTTCGCTAGTACGACCTACCTAAGTTTACTTGTTATTTAATTGGTCGGTCAGAGTATAGGGATGATATGTGATATGTTAATTAACCCTTGTTTTATTGCAGTATTTGATAATGGCATCTGAAAATGCTGAGATAAGCAATGGAGCACAGGAGACTGTTGAGTCTCCACATATCAATAATCAGGACAATGTGCAACAGGATGGCGATAATCCTCCTGTAAACAACAACACTGATCAATTGACGAACGACGGTACGTTTAGGAGTTTTTTAGAATTCATGCAACATCAGGCGAAGGCGGCTCCTGTTCATAATGCAGGTAAAAATAATGGCAACCCACGGTTAGTCACCGCTAAGCAGTTCAAGGAGCTGGGACCACCAGAGTTTTTGGGAAAGCCAGAACCACTTAAGGCGGAGACGTGGTTAAAGCAAATCACCAAGATATTTGATATCTTGGGATGCTCAGAGGAGCAAAAGGTTTCCTTTGCCACCTTTATGTTGCGTGAAGAAGCAGATTACTGGTGGGAATCTATAAAACGTACCCAACCTGACATACTCATGATGTCTTGGGAGAAATTCCAGGAGCTGTTCAACGACAAGTACTTTCCCGAAAGCATTCGTCACATGAAGGAGGTGGAATTTATCAAGTTGGAGCAAAACAACATGACCGTGTCGCAGTACGAAGCCAAGTTTGCCGAGTTGTCCCGATTTGCGTCCCACTTGATTGATAATGAAGAAAGAATGACGCGAATGTTTTTAAGAGGTTTGAAGCCGAAGATACGTCAATATCTGACTTCTCATAAACTGTGTTTGTATTCAGATGTTGTAAATAGAGCTCAGTTAGTAGAGCGCGATAACGAGTCAACGCAACCAAAAGAGAGCAATCGACAAAATGATAATACTGGTGATAACAGTCATCAAAGCGGTGACAATAAGAATGGAGAGAATCAATATGCCAGAAATGGTAACCACTTCGGTGGTATTCATGGTTAAGATAATAGAAGTGGAAAATTCAAGAAGAGAAGATTTAGCGATGATGGGAAGATGTCGGCAGCAGCACCAACACCAGCAACAAATTCTAGGCGAGGAGAACGACCGCCAGTTAAATGCTATAGATGCAGAGAGGAGGGACACATAAGTCCAAACTGTTCACAGCCTTCCAAGGTATGTTTTAGTTGTGGAAAAGCAGGTCACATAACTCGATTTTGTCCTGTAGCGAAATCAAGTCCAGCTGGGACGGTGGCACCAAAGGCGGATACGGACAAAACAAAGGTCGGTGGTTTCAGGAAGAGCGTTTTTCGTGACTTCTCAAAAAAGCGAGTAACCCAAATGAAGTTAGCACGGATTAGTTAATTATAAATTCTTGCGAAGCCTATACCTTATTAGGTACCGATTCTACCAATTCTTTTATCTCTCTTGGTTGCGCTCAACGTTTAAATTTGACTTCGGAGAAATTAGACTTTAACTTATTGGTTGAAACTTCGATAGTAGAAACCTTCGTTACCTCCACTATTTATAAATCTTGTTTAATTTAAATCGACACTTTCACGTTACCTGTCGATCTTATCTCTTTGAAAATACTTGCCTTTGATGTGATTTTAAGAATCGATTGGTTAACTACTCATTATATTTTTTTTGTAAGGTTGTTAGCTTTCATACTCCTAACCAACCTGTTATGCGAATTCAAAGTAACCAAACCACTAAAGTCAATCATTGTCATATCAAGCCATAAGTAAAGAGCCCCGGTCCTTTCGTTGTTGACCTCCTTGTGTAGAATGTACCAAAGCCAGACTTTCTGTAGGCGACGTCATGAATGAAGATGGCAAGTAGATAGATATCAACGTGACGTGTTATCCAAGTCTTGGATGAGGGTCACAGCTTTGAATGATATTTCTATTGTTAATAAATTTCCTGACGTATTCTTGAAGACTTCTTAGCCTACCCCTAGAGCGTGAAATCAAATTTTGTATTGACCCCAGTACAAAACCCATTTCTTAAACCCTCAAATATTTCTTTACTTAAAACGAACGTATCATGCGCCAAAGACGTTGGCTCGAGTTGTTGAAGATTACGATCGTACCATGTAATATCATTGTGGAAGTGCGAACGTGGTAGCTGACGCATTGAGTAGAAGATCGTATGCGATTACAAGTGCAAATATACGAACCCACGTGAAGATAACGAATATACGGTTAGAATCGACTTTAATCGATAAAGTTAAAGCCGCTCAAGCTACACACCCGGAGCTTATTAATGTGAAGAATGAAGAAGGTTCAAGAGGGTGTTATTCTGGAAGTAAGAATCGACGAATAGAGTAAATCTCAACCCTCGATTTAATTGGCCCATTTGAAATCCTCGATGAAGTAGGAACTGTGGCCTATAGACTCGTTTTACCGCCAAGTATGTTGCGTGTTCAGAATATTTTTTTTACGTATTGATGTTACGTAAATATGTGGACGACCTGAACCACATTATTGAATTAAAACTAGACGAGATTGCAGAAGATTTAACGTATGAGAAGATACGTGTTAACATCTTGGATAAAAAGGATCATATTCGAAGCTCAAAGGTTATACATCAAGAGTTAGAATTTGAAGTGAAGTCAAGGTATCCTCATATGTTCGGCATACCAGGTACGTACATAAATTTCGAGGGCAAAATTTCATAAGGAGGGGAGATTGTAAAACCCCAGATTTTATGAATAAAGATTTAATTTTTCGAAATATTTTTTTAAATATTATGGTGTGAATTTGAGATAATGTTATAGTTGTGGGTAGTATTTATAAATTTTGCAAAGTATGCAAGTTGTTATATTATATTCGATTGGTCAGAGAATATTCTTTGTGTCGGAGAATATTCGTACGATGGCACAATTATTGGTGGACCCCACAACGGAATTATTGTCGGATTGAGAAAAAGACAAAAATATTTTTATGAAAATAACGGCGGAAGTTTTACCGTTAATACTGTTGAACTACTCGGTAGTAAAAGTACAGTAATACGCGTGGTTGCATAGTAGCACACGGTATTGATTATTGATGCTTATGTGAGAAGTTACTCAGTTTTGCTTATTTTATAGACTCCCATTTATCTATTTTTCAAAATAATCGATAGAATTTATTTAAAAGTGGGGCCCACATGTTGGGGCCACATGTGGGGCCCATATGTGTTGAAAAACTGATTTTGAAAATGGGGGTGGGAGAGAGTTACGTAGGGGAAGGAGTTTATATATATAAGATTGTGATGTGTGTGTATATATATAATATTATATGTGTGAGTGGAGAGTGGTGGAAGAAAAGGAAGAGTGAAAGTGATGTGTATGAGTGAAAAATGGTGGAAAATTAATTATATGAAAGTGATGGGTGTAAGATGTGTTTGTGTGTGATAGTAATGTGTAAGAGTGTAGTGAATTTGATTATTGGGTGGGTGGGGGATTGATGTTGGTTATGGGGGAGAAAAATTAAGTGGTGTATATATAATATTGATTTATATAATATGAAAACATGTGTTTATATATATGTATTATATTTTAATTTTTGTTGTGATTTTATTGGTTAGATGATTGACTTAATTGTTAGTTGACTGAAAAATAATTTTGTAAAATTATTTCATCCATGAATAGTGCCTTTCTATTCTCCTATAAATAGAAGCTCATTCCTTCATTATTTCTTACAAATTCACTGAAATTCCAGAGAGAGAAATTATAGAGAAACTATAGAAAAATATTCTGCTACTTCCCTACTCTTATATCCAATTTCTTTTACGGTAAGGGGTATTATTTCTTTTGTATTCATGAAGAGAACTTCTGTTATTCCATAATTTATTATTCTGTTGGAATAACCTGTATACGCGGTCTACCCTATATTTGGTGACATTCTTCTATTATTCTGTTGGAACATCCTGTCTGTGTGTTTTACACCGGACCTGGTTCCGTTTTTATTATTATTCTGTTGGAACATCCTGTCTGTGTGTTTTACACCGGACCTGGTTCCGTCTTGTTATTATTTTGTTGGAACATCCTGTCTGTGTGTTTTACACCGGACCTGGTTCCATTATTTATTATTCTGTCGGAATATCCTGTCTGTGCGTTTATGCCGGACCTGGTTCCATTATTTATTATTCTGTCGGAATATCCTGTCTGTGCGTTTACGCCGGACCTGGTTCCATTATTTATTATTCTGTTGGAATAACCTGTCTGTGCGGTCTATCGCATGCATGGTGATTTCTTTTGTTATTCCATTCTTTATTATACTCAGTTGGTTAAAACTTTGACTTCTATACTCCATGAAATTAGTGGAATATCTTTGATATTTGCGCTTCATCTAGTATATTTTCATGAAAATATTCTTCTAAGAATTCTTGAATTTTACTCCACAAAGAAGTATCATATTGACAATTTGGACGTTGTTAATTCCTGGATAAATTAATTCTTGAACTTGTTTTATTAAATTCTTATATCATTGTCATCATCCTCATGTTTATATTTTGTTGAAAGTCATTTATGGCCTGTAGTACATAGATGGACTTGGTATGATTATGACCAGGGATTATTCGGTGTAATCATGACCGTAATGTTATAAATGATGTGGAAAAAGTCCTCATTGGCCCGTAGTGCATTGATAAACAGTTTTTGGTATGATTATGGCTATGGATTCTCTCTGGCCGTAGTGCAAAGATGAATTGTTTTATGGCATGATCAGGACCGTTGATGAAAACATGATTATCTTTAGCCGTAGTGCATGGATAATTCGTGGTCGTGATACTAAATAATATCCTTGGCCGTAGTGCAGGGGTGATTCGATGATGTGGATTATTTATTAAGCTGAGTCCTAGCGATAAAAGACATGAAAAACCTTTTAAATCATAAAAGATAGTAGATTTTATTCTCCACTTGACTCTTTTAATTGATTGCTTGATCCGCTGCAGTTAAACTTGATGTCTATTGTATTTTATCAGTTTAACATTGTTGAAGACTAATGATAATTTATTCTGCATTATCTTAGTCATAATATTTCTTACTGGGCTAGTTGAGCTCACCCTTTCTTTCACGGTTCTATTCAGGAAATGAGAATATAGGTGGGACGAGTCGGGAAACGGAGTGATGGACCAGATGATAGCATTAGTAGTCCTCACTATTCTATATAATAGTGTGATAATAATTGTAATGAGGACTCCTTTTGAGTATGAATACTCTTTAGAAGATAATATTTGTATTCAAACTCACAGTTTATGTTTTGTCGTATTGTACACGACAGTTGTATTAGTAAGTTGTATTTGTATTCTGTATCATGTATCTGGCGACCCAAGATGGGTGACGCATACCTAATTTTGGGGGCGTCACACGCACGACACGTGGATATTGTGGAAAGAGATGTCCGATCTAAGAAGGCTAAAATAGATGATATGAATTTCTCTTTTTTGAAAGCAATTGGGAGAACCCAACATCGAGTTTTGATTTACCCTGTACGTAGCGGTCAACCTGATTCCGATATGGATCGAAGATTGATAATTTAGATCATGAATCAGGAGTACGACGAGGCAGTTGAGGGAGGAATATGTCCTATAGAAAAGTATATTCCAACGGTAGTGATGACGCCAAATGCTGCCCCAGACAAGTCAAAGCCGGGTAGTTCGAGGGATGGCGGTTGTCATGACCTCCTAATAAGTGAAGAACTCAAATGAAGTTATCACGGGAGATGAGCAATTGAGAAATCATGATGACCGGAGAGATAGAATCTGAAATGTATTCTCAACTCTTTGAAATACAAAGTACGTAAATTTCGGGGACGAAATTTCATAAGGAGGGGAGATTGTTATATCCCGAATTTTATGAAATAAAAGTATTCAATTTTTTTTTATAATTGCAATTCAGTAAATGATTAAATTGATAAAAGTTTAAAGTTAATGGTGAGATATGAATTGTTTTTTAAAATAAGCAAGTGGTTATAAAATATTCATTGTTGTCGGGAAATATTTGTTTGGTCGTGAAATATTCTTTCTGTCGGGAAATATTCATACGACGGCGCAGCCATTTGTGGGCCCCATAACGGATAACGGTCGGATGAAGAAAATGACAAAATTGAATAACGGCGTAGTTGTTACCGTTAACACTGTTGGAATACCCGGTGGTTAAAATACAGTAATACGCGTGGTTGCACAGTAGCACACGGTATTGCACAGTATTGTTGAATTATTGATTTTTACGTAAGAAGGCACTTCTCAATAATTGTTACAGTACTTACTGTTCAATATTTTATTTTATTGATTCAATAATTGCTGCGTTGATATTTTATATTATTGTTGTTTCAATAATTGTCACTGCACAATATCTCCATTATCAGATCAAACAGGTCATCAATGCGAGGTAGCGGATACGTATTCTTGATAGTGACATGATTTAATTCTCGGTAGTCGATACAAAGTCGCATACTACCGTCTTTCTTCTTTACGAATAACACAGGAGCACCTCAAGGAGATGTACTAGGACGAACAAAACCGATGTCCAACAACTCCTTTAGTTGAAACTTTAACTCCTGAAGTTCAATAGGAGCCATTCGATATGGGGTTTTAGAAATGGGCTTTGTACCAGGTTCAAGGTCAATAAAGAATTCAACTTCACGTTCTGGGGGTAGACCGAGAAGTTCTTCAGGAAATACGTCAGGAAATTCACTAACAACAGAAATATTATTCAAATCTGACGTGTTTTTGTTCAAGTCCATAACATGGGCTATGAAAGCTTGACATCCGTTTTTCAATAAATGAATAGCTTTGTGGCTTGATATGACAGTGACTGATTTTAGTGGTTTAGTAGTTTGAATTCGTTTGACAGGTTGGTTAGGAATATGAAAACTAACAACCTTACGAAAACAATCAATTTTAGCATGATGAGTGGTTAACCAATCAATTCCTAAAATCACATCAAAAGCAAGTATCTTTAAAGAGATAAGATCAACAGGTAATTTGATAGTGCCAACTTGGATTAAGCAAGATTTATAAACTGTAGATGTAATGAAAGTTTCTCCTAACGGATTCTCCACAGATAGGTCAAAGTCTAATTTCTCCGAAGTCAAGTTTAAACGTTGAGCACAAGCAGGAGAGATAAAAGAATTGGTAGAACCGGCATCTAATAAGGTATAAACTTCGCAAGAGTTTATGATTAGCTTTCCCGTGATCACCTCGTTTGGGTTCCTCGCATTTTGGGCAGTCACGACAAACGCCCTTTCAGGAACCACCGATTTTGACTTGTCCGGAACAGCCTTCGGAGTCACTATCCCCGTTGAACTTGGTTTCGCAACAAGACAATCTTTAGCTATATGACCTTTCTTTCCACAGTTATAACATACCTTGAACTGTTGTGGGCAGTTTGGGCTGATGTGTCCCTCCTTCCCGTATTTGTAACAAACGACCGGTGCTCGTTCTCCTCCCCTAAAAGCAGTTGATGTTTGTGTTGACGTCTTCACGTTATCATTGTTGTACCTTCTCTTCTTGAAATCTCCTCCCGACTCGCTCCTTCTATTATCACGGCCACTATTACCACCAGAGTGGTTACCGTTTTTGTCCGAATGTTATCTTCCCTGCTGGTTATTATTGCTTCGATGACTGCCGCCACCGGTATGACCCTGGTTGTGGTCCCTCGGTTGAACATACTCATTATCTCGCTCTAATAATTGAGCCCTATTTACAACATCTGAATATAAAAAAAATTTATGAGAGATAAGATATTGCCGAATCTCAGGTTTTAGACCTCTCAGAAACATCCTTGTCATTCGTTCCTCATTTTCGACCAAATGAGGTGCAAACCTGGATAACTCTGCAAACTTCACCTCGTACTGGGACACCGTCATGTTGTTTTGTTTCAGTCTGATAAACTCCATCTCCTTCATATGACAAATACTTTCAAGAAAGTACTTGTCATTGAACAGTTTTTGAAATGTTTCCCAAGACATGTTGAGTGCGTCAGGCTGGGTACGCTTCACAAACTCCCACCAGTAGTCTGCTTCACCGCGGAACATAAAGGTGGCGAATGGAACCTTCTGTTCCTCCGTGCATCCCAAGACATCAAATATCTTGGTAATTTGCTTGACCCACATTTCCGCCATGATCGGATCCGGGTTTTCCTTAAATTCTGGTGGTCCCAATTCTTTGAACTGCTTGGCTGTGACAAACCGTGCGTTGTTATCATTTCCACCCGTATTCTGCACACGAGTCTCCCTCGTCTGATTTTGCATGAACTGCAAAAAGCTCCTAAACATTCCATCATTAATCGTTTGCTCGGTAACGTTGTTTATAGGAGGAATATTGCCTTCCTGTTGCACGTTCCCCTGGGTGGTGATCAAAGGTGTCTCCACGGTCTGATTTAGTCCATTATTAACGTTCTCAGCTGCCATTCTTAAATACTTCCATAAAACAAGGGTCAATAGTCATGTCATATATTATCCCTATATTCTGACCGACCAAATAAACATCAAATAAACTTAGTCAGGTCATACTAGCGAAGGAATTTTCCGTCTCTCCCCTCCTAGTTCTTGTCTCACATCTCAGCCATGGATCATATCCCTAAGCTTTGATACCAACTGTGACGCCCCCAAAATAGGTATACAACACCCATTCTGAGTCGCCAAATACATGGTACAAAAAGCAAACTACAACTTCAATAATACAATTGTCGTGCAAAATACGACAACACATACTGTGAGTTTAAATACAAATATTGTCTTATAGACAATATCCACACTCAAATAAGTCCTCATTAAAATTATTCAAACACTATTTTACAGAAATAGTGAGGACAGCTAAAACGTCTTTCTAGAACCATCACTCCATACCCCGACTAGATCCTGCTATGTTCTCATCTCCTGAGAAGAAAAATGAAACAAAAAGGAAAAGGGTGAGCTCAACTAGCCCAGTAAAGAATATTATGACTAAGATAATATACAACAAATTATTATTAGTATTCAATAGGGAAAAATCTGATAGAATATAATCGACAACAAATTTTAGATCAACAACTGCAGCAGAAACAGCAAACCATTAGAAGAGTCAAGTAGAGAAAGAATTCTACTATCTTCTAAGAGTTAAAAGTCCATCATCAATATTTTATCCCTGTAACATCAATCAATATACATCTTGAATCAAATATTCACCTTTGCACTACAGGCCAAAGATATTCATTTGTAACACCAGTCGGTCATGTTCATCTCAACACATGTTCATCTTTGCACTACAGGCCAAAGATATTCATCAGGTAATCATACATCTTTGCACTACAGGCCAAAGATATTCAGTAATATCATCATTCAGGACTGAGGATGATGAAAAATATATTAAAGAAAACGAATCCAGTGAGACAGAAGGACAAATAGTAGGGATTCGTATAACAGTTTATCCAAGATCAATAATACTTCATAATAATCAATTGTGAAGCAGAATATAAAAATAAAGATCAAAACATGGATACAATCAAAGATAGAAGCCATAATAGACATCTTGGACAAAAAGGAAAAATTTTATTTTTTGGTGAATAGTGCCGTATTCGTGAATAGTGCCGTATAAGTGAATAGTGTCTTATACGTAAATAGTAACTCCGACACAAAATGTTCTAAATTTGATAAAAAAAACTCATATCAATATTTCAACATAATGATATTGAAAAAAATAATATCATTTAAGAAGAAAATAATATCCCTTACCTCAAAATATTTGTACTTCTGATCGGAATATCGGTATAAGGCTGAAGGAAACTTGCACTGATGAATAGAAACTCACAAAGTATCTAAATACTTCCAAAATACACTCAATAATCTAGAGAGGAAAAGAGAAAAAACTTGTTTCTGGTGTGATTTTTAATTCTAACTTAGCCCTCTATTTATAGGAAATTGTTAGCAAGCCGAAGCAGACTTAACCTGCAACCTGATGGCTTTACCTGCTACTATTCCCACCCACCATATTTGAATAAAAATCTCAGCATATTTTTACCAACCAAAAGTGGGGCCCACCAATTCTAGAATTTTCTGCCAAAATGACAAATTTCGCAACTTCTACAATTTCTAAACCAGTCATCTCGTAAAATTCATAACAAATCATACGTTCATTTTTAACGGTTCAAAATTTATGGACATATACTCAACTTATATATAAATAACATATCCAAAAATTACCACGATCCAACGGTCGGATTAAAAATTATAACCCCCGTAATATTTCTCAAAACCCTGATTTGATTTTTAATACCTCCATTCCGATAAAAATACTGATAAAACACCTCAATATTAACTCCTTCATTTTTAACCACAATAAATATATCCAATATTTATATCCACATAGAATAAATATTTCCTTATCATATGAATCAATAATTAATTATTCATAAATAATATTACAGAATCACATTTATGACAACCAGGCCGTTCCCAGGAAAGAGGGGACTTTTCAATAAGGATTTCTCCTTACTAGCGCGCAATTAGATGACCAAACCTCTCCTTAGACAGAACTTTCTTGACATTGCCAATAATGCTATCTAATAATATTATTCAAATAATATGAATTATTGATCTAATAATGGAAAATACTGTGCAGTAACAATTATTGAAATAACAATAATATAAAATATCAACGCAGCAATTATTGAATCAATAAAATAAAATATTGAACAGTAACTACTGTAACAATTATTGAGTAGAGCATTTTTACGTAAGAATCAATAATTGGTGCAATATTGTGTGCTACTGTATTAACCACCAGGTATTCCAACAGTATTAACGGTAATAACTATGTCGTTATTTATAAACAACATATACTTGTCGTTTTCTTCATCCAATCGCTTTCCGTTATGGGGCCCACACAAGGCTGCGCCGTCGTACGAATATTTCCCGACAGCAAGAATATTCCACGACCAAACGAATATTCACCGACCAAAAATGAATATTTTATAACCACTTGCTTATTTAAAATATTTACGCATTTTACCCATAACTAACCACATTAATTAAATCAACCCTTTCTATTTTAAAATAATAAATAGAGAAAATTTAATTTTATTTATTAATAATGGGTGATGTATACCTATTTGGGGGAGTCATAGTTGGTATCAAAGCTTAGAGATATGATCCTTGACTGAGATGTGAGACAAGAACTAGGAGGGGAGAGACGGAGAATTCCTGGCTAGTATGACCTGACTAAGTTTATTTGGTGTTTATTTGGTCGATCAGAGTATAGGGATAATATATTACATGACTATTAATCCTTGTTTTATGGTTGTATTTAAGAATGGCAGCTGAGAACGTTAATAATAGAGTAAATCAGACCGTGGAGACACCTTTGATCACCACTCACGGGAACGTGCAACAGGAAGGCAATATTCCTCCTGTAAACAACACTACCGAACAAATTATGAATGATGGAATGTTTAGAAGTTTCTTGCAGTTCATACAAAACCAGACGAGGGAGACTCGTGTACAAAATACGGGTAGAAATGCTAGCAATGCGCGGCTTGTCATAGCCAAGCAGTTCAAAGAGTTGGGACCAACATAATTTAAGAGAAAGTCGGATCCGATCATGACGGAAATGTGGGTCAAGCAAATTACCAAGATATTCGATGTCTTGGGATGCACAGAGGAATAGAAGGTTCCATTCGCCACCTTTATGTTTCGCGGTGAGGCAGACTACTGTTGGGAGTCTATGAAGCGTACCCAACCTGAAGCACTCTGTAAGACCCCGAATTTTATGAAATAAAAGTATTCAATTTTTCTTATAATTAAAATTCAGTAAATGGTTAAATTGATAAAAAGTTAAAGTTATGGGTGAAATGTAAAAATTTTTCAAAATAAACAAGTGGTTATAAAATAATCATTATTGTCGGAGAATATTCATTGGTCGTAGAATATTCTTTCTGTCGGGGAATATTCGTACGACGGCGCAGCTATTTGTGGGCCCTATAACGAAAAACGGTCGGATGAAGATAACGACAAAAAATGAGTTTTTATAATTAACGGTGTAGTTGTTACCGTTAATACTGTTGGAATACCCGTTGGTTAAAATACAGTAATACGCGTTATTGCACAGTATTTTTGAAATTATTGATTCTTACGTAAGAAGGCACTACTGAATAATTGTCACAGTAATTACTGTTCAATATTTTATTTTATTGATTCAATAATTGCTGCGTTAATATTTTATATTATTGTTGTTTCAATAATTGTTGCTGCACACCATCTCCATTATCAGATCAATAATTCATATTATTTGAATAATATTATTAGATAACATTATTGGCAATGTCTAGAAAGTTCTGTCTAAGGAGAGGTTTGGTTATCTAATTGCGCGCCAATAAAGAGAAATCCTTATTGGAAAGCCCCCTCTTTCCTGGAAATTGCCTGGTTGTCATTATTATGATTCTGTAATATTATTTGTGAATAATTAATTATTGATCTATATGATAATGAAATATTTATTTGATGTGGATATAAATGTTGGATATATTTTGTGGTTAAAAATGAAGGAGTTAATGTATAGGTGTTTTATTAGTATTTTTGTCGGAATGGAGTTATTAAAAATCAAATTAGGGTTTTTGAGATATTTTACGAGGGTTATAATTTTTAATCCGACCGTTGGATCGGGATAATTTTTGAATATGTTATACATATATAAGTTGAGTATATGTCCACAAATTTTGAACCGTTAAAAATGAACGTATGATTTATTATGAATTTTACGAAATGACTGGTTAAGAAATTGTTGAAGTTTAGGAATTTATCATTTTGGTAGAAAATTCTAGAATTGGTGGGCCCCACTCTTGGTTGGCGAAGAAATGTGCTGAGATTTTTATTCAAATGTGGTGGGTGGGAATAGTAGCAGGTAAACCCATCAGGTTGCAGGTTAAGTCTGCTTCGGCGTGCTAACATTTTCCTATAAATGGAGGGTTAAGTTAGAATTAAAAATCACACCAGAAACATAAGCTTTCTCTCTTTCTCTCTCTAAATAATGAAGCATATTTTGTGAGTATTTAGATACTTTGAGAGTTACTATTCAGTGCAAGTTTCCTTCGGCTTTGCATTCTAGTCAGAAATACTACACTTTTGAGGTAAGGGATAGTAATGGATTTTAAGGGTTGTTATGATTTTCAGTTTCGTAATTTTTCTGATCTTCAAAAATTCTGAAAAAATTTGAAATGATATTTTGATGAGTTTTATTGATTGTGTCCAAAAATGGTGATTTTTGGATGTATAGATTAAGAGTTATAAATTTTACGGGAAAAGACTATTTTTAAAAGTAACCACTTATAACTCCTTGTGGTTAACTCCAAAATTGATAAAATTTTTATTGAAAGTATATCTATATAATATTAGTGTACTCTGTGATTTTTGGAATTTTTAGATAAAAGTACAATTTATGATAAATGTCTAAATATTCGGCAGTTTTGGCCATATGAAAAATAGTAAATGAGTTTTAAAAATTCTGAGAAAAATATATGTTCAATATGGGACTATATTCTGCTAAATCCCAGAAAAGAAATATTTTTGGAACTAATTTGGTATTTTTTATAAAAATGTACTAGTTATGAGTAAATGAATTAAATATGTTATGTGAAGTAAGAAAATTAGAAAATAGGATTTTATGGCTTAAGAATCCTATATGAGGTATATGCAGATTTTTGATGAGGGTTTTGGTTATTGGTAATGAAATCTTATGAGTTTGGCATTTTAGGATGATTAAATGCATTATTTAGTAAAGTGTAAACAATTAATATAAATTGTTTATAAGCTTAAAAAATATTATTCTTTCAATATCATTATACCGAAATATTGGTATGGATTTTATTGTAGAATTTTTACCTTTTTCATGTCGAGTTACTAATCATGAATTACTATTCACGAGTTACTATTCACGACAAAATTGATTTCTTTTTCTGACCATATTATAGTTGATTTATGAATATTACTCTTGAGATTAAATCTATATGTTGATTATATTGATTTTATTATCATATATAACATTTTTATAACCCTAATGATGATATTTCTCTTTGACTTGAGTGTAAAGATGGGTAGATTTTTGGTATGATCATGACTATGGGTTCCCTTTGGCCAGTAGTGCAAAGTTGAATTGTTGACTGGTATGATCATGACCATTGAATTTATAATTGAATATCTTTAGCTTAAGTGTAAAGGTGAATTGATCAACATGGTTATAATTATTGTTTATATAATTCTGAAATGATTATATATTTCTTTGAGATATTAATATATTTGGCCTATAGTGCAAATATGAACTGTTGAAGAATATCTTTGGCCTGTAGTACAAAGATGAATTATTGATGAATATCTTTGGCCCGTATTGCAAAGATGACATGTTGTTGAATATCTTTGGCCAGTAGTGCAAAGATGAACAGGTGTTGAGATGAACATGACCAACTGGTGATACAAATGAATATCTTTGGCTGTAGTGCAAAGATGAAGTGTATGATTATGAACATGAACTGTGATTTGGTGTAACCATGATCTTTGATGTTTCAGGTAAAGATAGGTGATGAAAATTATCTTCGTCCTGGATGAAAAGAGGAATTTAGAACTATAATTATGATTATGAGTTATTCATATGATTGTGGACCAAAATTGTTGATTGATGTTACAAGGATAAAACATTGTTGGTGGATTTTTAAAATGGAGTAGATAATAGACTTTGTAGTCTATTTGACTCTTCTAATGGATTGCTCGTTCTGCTGCAACTATGGTTGAAATTTTTATCATCTACCATATGTTCTAAATCTCTGATTTATTACTGATGAAGACTATTGATAATTTATTTATCTTTAGTCATGATATTCTTTACTGGGCTAGTTGTGCTCACCCTTTTGTTTCACAATTCCTTTCAGGTAATAAGAGTGTAGCTGGGTCGAGCGGGGGTAACAAGGGAATAGAACGGTGGTCATCATTTAGTAGTTATATTTGGTGAATCATCTAGGGTGAAGTGAACCCAACGTTGGAAGGGTGTTTTGCCACTATCATACAAGATGTCTAATGACATACAACCTCGTGTCATCATAAGACATGATTGTGCTCATCCACTTGCTGAGTATATTTACGAGCAATGAGAAGCAATGAAAACCTGCAGGGAGGAAAACATTCAGACAAAAGCAGTAATCACTCTGGTGGTAATCGTGGCCGTGATAATAGAAGGAGCGAGTCGGGAGGAGATTTCAAAAGGAGAAGGAATAACAACGATAACATGAAGACTTCAACACCAACTGTATCTAGGGGAGGAGAACGAGCACCGGTCATATGTTACAAATGCGGGAAAGAGGGACACATCAGCCCAAACTGCCCATAACAGTTCAAGGTATGTTATAACTGTGTAAAGGAAGGTCATATAGCTAAAGATTGTCTTGTTGCGAAACCAAGTTTAACGGGGATAGTGACTCCGAAGGTTGTTCTGGACAAGTCAAAGTCGGTGGTTCCTGAAAGGGCGTTTGTCGTGACTGCCCAAAACGCGAGGAATCCAAACGAGGTGATCACAGGAGTTAAAGGTCCAACTACAAGAGTTGTTGGACATCGGTTTTATTCGTCCTAGTACATCTCCTTGGGGTGCTCCGATGTTATTCGTAAAGAAGAAAGATGGTAGTATGCGACTTTGTATCGACTATCAGGAATTGAACCATGTCACCATCAAGAATAGGTATCCACTACCTCGCATTGATGACCTATTCGACCAATTGCAAGGAGCACAATTCTTTTCAAAGATTGATCTTCGTTCAGGATATCATCAGCTGAAGATTAAAACTGAGGATATTCTAAAGACTACCTTCAGAACTCGGTATTGGCATTACGAATTCTTAGTCATGTCTTTTGGATTGACTAATGCTCCTGCTGCTTTCACGGATATGATGAACCGTGTATTCAAGGAATATTTGGATCAGTTCGTTGTTATCTTTATTGATGGCATCCTCATCTATTCCAAAAGACGTGAAGATCATGAGCACTATTTGAAGCTGGTACTACAAAGGCTTCGCGATAACAAGCTATATGCCAAGCTGAAGAAATGTGAGATCTGGCTTGAGGAAGTAGCATTCCTTAGGCATGTGGTGTCAAAACATGGAGTATCTGTCGACCCGGCGAAGATTGAAGCCATACAAAGTGGGGAGCAACCAAAGTCGGCGACCGAAGTACGTAGCTTTCTGGGCTTAGCTGGTTACTATCGGAGATTCGTGGAAGGATTTTCTCGAATCGCTACTCCGTTAACTCAGCTGACTCGTAAAGATATAAAATTTGGTTGGAGCGAGGATTGTGAGAAGAGTTTTCAAGAACTCAAGATGAGACTCATTTCGGTACCTGTTCTGACAATACCATCTGGTTCGGATGGATTTGTTATCTACAGCGATGCTTCAGGCAAAGGGTTAGGATGTGTTCTCATGCAACATGGGAAAGTCATAGCATATGCCTCGCGACAACTCAAAGAATATGAGAGGAATTATCCTACTTATGATTTGGAGTTGGCAGCAGTCGTTTTCGCGTTGATGATCTGGAGACACTACCTGTATCGCGTTGATGAGCATGTCTTACGCACAAAGGTTATACCACAAGTTAAGATTTTGTGGAGAAACCATGCTATTGAAGAAATGACCTGGGAATTAGAATCAGAAATGAAAGCGAGGTATCCCCACCTTTTCGAAACACCAGGTACGTACGTCAATTTCGAGGACGAAATTTCATAAGGAGGGGAGGTTGTAAGACCCCAACTTATTAATGAATAAAATTAAATTTTCTCTAATTATTATTGTGAATAATAAGGTGTTAATTTGATATAATATTTTGGTTATGGGTGAAATGTGCAAATTTTGCAAAATAAACAAGTGGTTATAAAATATTCATTTTGTCAAGAAATATTCGTTTGGTCGTGGAATATTCTTTCTGTCGAGAAATATTCGTACGACGGCGCAGCTATTTGTGGATCCCATAACGGAAAATGGTCAGATGAAGATAACGACAAAATTAAGTTTTTATAAATAACGGCGTAGTAGTTACTTTTAACACTGTTGGAATACCCGATGGTTAAAAATACAGTAATACGCGTGGTTGCACAGTAGTACACGGATTGCACAGTATTTTTGAATTATTGATTCTTACGAAAGAATGTACTACTCAATAATTATTACAGTAGTTATTGTTCAAAATTTTATTTTATTAATTCAATAATTGTTGCGTTGATATTTTATATTATTGTGTTTCAATAATTGTTACTGCACAGTATTTTCCATTATCAGATCAATAATTCATATTATTTGAATAATATTATTAGATAGCATTATTGGCAATGTCTAGAAAGTTATGTCTAAGGAGAGGTTTGGTCACCTAATTGTGCACCAGTAAGGAGAAATTCTTATTGGAAAGCCCCCTCTTTCCTGGGAACGGCCTGGTTGTCATAAATGTGATTATGTAATATTATTTGTGAATAATTAATTATTGATTCATATGATAAGGAAATATTTATTTTATGTGGATATAAATGAGGGATATATTTTTGTGGTTAAAAATGAAGGAGTTAATGTTGAGGTGTTTTATCAGTATTTTTGTCTGAATGTAGGTATTAAAAATCAAATTAGGGTTTTTGAGATATTTTGCGGGGGTTACAATTTTTAATCCTACCGTTGGATCGTTGTAATTTTTGGATATGTTATACATATATAAGTTGAGTATATGTCCACAAAGTTTGAACCGTTAAAAATGAACATATGATTTGTTATGAATTTTACGAGATGACTGGTTCAGAAATTGTTGAATTTTTAGAGTTCATCATTTTGGTGGAAAATTCTAGAATTGGTGGGCCCCACTTTTGGTCGGTGAGAAAATGTGCTGAGATTTTTATTCAAATGTGGTAGGCTTGAATAGTAGCAGGTAAAGCCATCAGGTTGCAGGTCAAGTCTGTTTCGGCGTGCTAATATTTTCCTATAAATAGAGGGCTAAGTTAGAATTAAAAATCACACCAGAATTCATAAGTTTTCTCTCTTTCTCTCTCTATATTATTAAGTGTATTTTGTGAGTATTTTGATACTTTAAGAGTTGTTATTTAGCATAAGTTTCATTTAGCCTCGTACCCAATATTCCGATCAGAAGTATTGTTTGTTTAAGGTAAGGGATATTATTTTCTTCCTAATGATGTTATTCTCTCAACATCATTATGCCAAAATATTGATCTGAACTTTTTATTAAATTTGGAACTTTTTGGTGTCGGGGTTACTATTCACGTATACAGCACTATTCACGTATACGGCACTATTCACGAATACGGCACTATTTAGGGAAAAATAAAATTTTCTTCTTTTTGTCCAAGTTGTCTATTATGGTTACTTTATTTGATTGTATCCATGTTTTGATCTTTATTTTTAAATTCTACTTCAAAATTGGTTATTATGGAGTATTATTGAACTTGGATAAACTGTAATACGAATCTCTAAAATTTATTCTTTTATCTCATTAGATTCGTTTTCTTTAAAATATTTTACATCATCCTCAGTCCTAAATGATGATATTACTCAATATCTTTTGCCTGTAGTGCAAAGATGAATGATTACCTAATAAATATCTTTGTCCCATAGTGCAAAGATGAACAGGTGTTGAGATGAACATGACCAACTGGTGATACAAATGAATATCTTTGGCCTGTAATGAAAAGATGAATATTTGATTAAAGATGAATATTGATTGTTGTTACAGGGATAAAATATTGATGATGGACTTTTAAATCTTAGAAGATAGTAGAACTCATTCTCTACTTGACTATTCTAATGGATTGCTGTTTCCGCTGCAGTTGTTGATCTAAAACTTGTTGTTGCTTATATTCTATCAGATTTTTTCCTGTTGAATACTAATGACAATTTGTTGTATATTATCTTAGTCATAATATTCTTTACTGGGCTAATTGAGCTCACCTTTTTTGTTCCATTTTTCTCAGGATGCGAGAATATAGCAGGAACTAGTCGGGATGCGGAGTGATATTTTCAGTCAGTGGTGTTAGCAGTCCTCATTATTTTATAAAATAGTGTGATAATAATTGTAATAAGGACTCCTTTTGAGTTTGTATACTCTCTAGTAGAGAATAATTGTATTTAAACTCACAGTATTGGGTTGTTATATTTTTACACAACAATTGTATTAATGAAGTTGTAGTTATTTTTGTACCAAATATTTGACGACTCATAATGGGTGATGTATGCCTATTTTGGGGGAGTCACACTATCTAAACTGTGCAGATATTATCATTACTAATTTAATTATACTACAACATAATATTATACTATTTATAATTATATTACAAAATAATATTATACAATTTAAAACAAAATTAAAATAACAAATAATATAAATCATAAGTTGCTATGTTGATTTTATAATCCACTAAATCACTACTTTTTCAATCTAAACGATTTTTATATTATCATAACGTAATTATTATCTTCTAAAATCATTACTTTTTAATCCTACATTATTATTTTAATTTTATAATCCCCTAAATCACTTTACATCTAAATTGTTCTAATAATGTTAACTGTTCTAATATTATCATTACTAGATTAATTATTATCTACTAAAATCACTACTTTTTTTAATCCCAAATTAATATTTTAAATGTATAATCCTCTAAATCACTACAAATCTAAACTATTTTGGTAATGTAAATTGTTCTGATATTTTACTTTCTAATTTAATTATTATCTCCTAAAATCACTACTTTATGATATTATCATTACTGAACTATTATCATTACTCTCCGTTATTTTTCCTAATTTTCTTATCAAATATCCGATCAATCCTCTTGCAGCAATTGTTGATATTACATATTCTAATTTATTGGAAAAATTTGACAATGACTTTTATTTTCAAGACCAAGCCATCATTGCTCCTACACTTGATGCTATAAATAAGGTGAACGAATATGTGATGTATTTATTGTCAGGTGATGAAGTACCATATCTAAGATGTCCTATGTAAGGTTGATGAAAACTCAAACAGCTATGAAGGCATTTACACCCTATAATTTTTGAATAGCATCACATCTTCTGGAATATCAAACCACAAGATAACACTAAAGATTGGGGTTCCTGTAATGTTGCTCTGAAATATAGATCAGTGATCTGGTTTGTGCAATGTCACGAGATTAATAGTAACTCAATTGGAAAAACATTCGATAGAAGCACAAGTAATTTCAGTCAGCAATTTTGGACACAAAGTTTTCATACCTCGCTTGGTCTAAACACCGTCAAACATTAAATTACCTTTAAAATTCTAACAAAGACAATTTCCTTAGGTTGTTTGCTTTTTTATGACAATTAATAAGAGCCAGGGGCAATCTCTCTTATATGTTGGACTGTATCTGTCACGTCCAATTTTTAGCCATGACCAATTGTATATAGCAGTATCAAGAGAATAAAATCTACTATCTTCTATAATTTAAAAGGTTTTTCATGACTTTTTTCGATGAGACTCAGCTTAAAAAATAATCCACATCATCGAATCACCCCTGCACTACGGCCAAGGATATTCTTTAGTATCACGACCACAATTATCCATGCACTACGGACTAAGAATATTTTTGTATTCATTAATGGTCATGATCATGCTAACCACTGTCCATCAATGCACTACTGGCCAATGAGGACTTTTACCACATCATTTATAATATTACGGTCATGATTATACCGAATAATCTCTGGTCATAATCATACCAAGTCCATCTGTGCACTGCAGGCCACAGATGACTTTCAACAGAATATAAACATGAGGATGATGACAATGATATAAGAATTCAATAAAACAAGTTCAAGAATTAATTTATCCAGAAACCAATAACGTCCAAATTGTCAACATGATACTGCTTTGTGGAGTAAAATTCAAGAATACCCAGAAGAATATTTTCATGAAAAGATACTGGATGAAGCGCAAATATCAAGGATATTCCACTAATTTCATGGAGTATAAAAGTCAAAATTTTAACCAACTGAATATAATAAAGAATGGAATAACAAAAGAAATCACCATGCATAGACCGCACAAACAGGTTATTCCAACATGAAAATAAATAATGGAACCAGGTCATGCATAAACGCACCGACAGGATATTCCGACAGAATAATAAAAAATGGAACCAGGTCCGGCGTAAACGCACAGACATGATATTTCGACAGAATAATGAATAATGGAACCAGGTCCGGCGTAAAACGCACAGACAGGATATTCCAACAGAATAATAGCAAAGACGGAACCAGGTCCAGCGTAAAACGCACAGACAGAATATTCTAACAGAATAATAATAAAGACAGAATAATAGAAGAATGTCACCAAGTATAGGGTAGTCCGCGTATACTGATTATTCCAGCAGAATAATAAAGAATGGAATAACAGAAGTTCTCTTTATGAATACAAAAGAAAATAATACTCCTTATGAGTACAACAAATAATATCCCTTACCGTAAAAGAAACTTGATATCGGAGTAGTGAAATAGCAGAATACTTTTCTTCTTTCTCTCTATAGTTTCTTTCTCTAGAGTTTCAGTGAATTCGTAAGAAAATAATGAAGGAATGAGCTTCTATTTATAGAAAAATGGACTGTATAGTAACTGACTCATGAACGGTCTAGATTGATTTACTTTAATCTGACGGTCCATATTTAAAGCAAAATATTTTAAATAAAATATAATATATTCTATTTATAATCTAATAAAATGAATAACTTTATAAAAGATTTTACTATGCAAATACTATGCAGGCACTATGTAAATACTATGCATAATAAAATATAATATATTCTAATTATTGTTTAATAAAACAGATAACTTTATCAAAGTATTCTGTTTTATATAAAAGAATTTTACTATTAGCCTAATAAAACAAATAACTTTATGAAAGTATTCTGTTTTATATAAAAAACTTTTCTGTTTTATGACATTAATAATACCAATAAAACAAAATTAAGTGACTTATCACGTAAGCATCAATAATCAATACCGTGTGTTACTATGCAACCATGCGTATTACTGTACTTTTACTACCGAGTAGTTCAAAAATATTAATGGTAAAATTTCCGCCGTTAATTTCATAAAGTATTTTTGTCATTTTCTCAATTCGACAATAATTCCGTTGTAGGGTCCACCAATGAGTGTGTCGTCGTACGAATATTCCCTGTTAAAACGAATATTCCCCGACCAATCGAATATTATATAGCAACTTGCGTACTTTGCAAAATTTATAAATATTACCCACAACTATAACATTATATCAATTTCACTCCATAATATTCAAAAATGATATTTATAAAAAATTCATCTTTATTTATAAAAGTTGAGGTCTTACAACCTCCCCTTCTTATGAAATTTCGTCCTCAAAATTAGGGTACGTACCTGGTATATCGAAGAGGTAAGGATACATTGACTTCATTTCAGATTCTAACTCCCAGGTCATTTCCTCAACATCGTGGTTTCTCCGCAAAACTTTGACTTGAGGTATAACCTTGGAGCGTAGAATATGTTCCTTCTTATCCAAGATTTGAACAGGAACCTCTTCATACGTTAAATCTTCCGCTATTTCGTCTGGTTCTAACTCAATAATGTGGTTCGGGTCTTCCACATATTTACGTAACATGAATATGTAAAAAACATTATGAACACGAGACATACTTGGCGGTAAAGCGAGTCTATAGGCCATAGTTCCTACTCGATCGAGGATTAAAAATGGGCCAATGAATCGAGGATTGAGCTTTCCTCTCTTTCCAAATCTCGTAACTCCTTTCCATGGAGCAACTCGTAACAACACATGATCTCCTATATTAAATTCCACGTACTTTCGATGAAGATTAGCATAACTCTTTTGTCGATCTTATGAGGTTTTTATACGTTGTCGGATCGTTTGAATCTTTTTCGTAGTCATACATACCAATTCCGGTCCCAACAACGTTGCTTCACCCACCTCATCCCAGCATACTGGAGCGACACTTTCTTCCATACAACGTCTCGAATAGAGCCATGCCAATACTTGCTTGATAACTGTTGTTGTAGGAAAACTCCACCAATGGTAAGAATTTATCCCAACTTCCCTTGAAGTCAAGAACACAGAGTCTTAATAAATCTTCAAGAGTTTGAATTTTCCTCTCTGATTGTCCGTCCGTCTGGGGACGATATGCTGAACTAAATCGTAAATCCGTGCCCGTAGCTTTTTGCAAACTAACCCAAAATCGTGAAGTGAATCTTGTGTCTCGATCAGAAACTATGGATACTGGCATACCATGCAGTCTTACAATCTCATTTATGTACATACGAGTAAGACGTTCAAGTGTATAAGTTTCACGTATTGGTAAGAAATGAGCAGACTTGGTCAATCTATCAACAATGACCCAAATTTCATCAATGCCTTGAGAAACCTTGGGAAGACCAGTAACAAAATCTACGGTAATGTACTCCCACTTCTATTCTGGAATTTCAAGTGGTTGCAATGGACCTTTTGGTACTTGATGCTCCGCTTTGACTCGTTGACAAGTTAGACACCTTGAGATAAACAGCGCTATCTCTCTCTTCATATTGCTCCACCAAAATGTATGACGAAGATCACGGTACTTTTAGTACTCCCAGGATGGATTACAAACGGTGTGTTGTGCGCCTCCATCATGATTTTATACTTTAAATCAGGGTCGTTAGGAACATAAAGTCTGGAGTTGACTCGAAGTATTCTTTTTTCATCGATTCTTGCTTCCAGCATAGCACCTTCTTGCACTTTCTTCCTCATACGCATCAGTTCCAGGTCTGTAGCTTGAGCAGCTTTTACTTTATCAATTAAAGTCGGTTCTACTCGTATATTCGCCATCATTACATGGGTCCCTGGAGTCTTTAACTCTATCTCCATCATTTGCAAGTCACTCAAAATGAGCCTTTGCGTTGACAATATCGCATTCGTACTTGCATATGATCTTCTACTCAATCCATCAGCTACCACGTTCGCTTTTCTAAGATGGTATTGGATGGTATGATCATAATCTTTCAACAGTTCCAGCCAACATCGTTGTCGTATGTTGAGTTCCTTTTGAGTGAAGAAATATTTGAGGCTTTTATGATCCGTAAAGATCTCCACTTTCTCCCCATACAAGTAATGCCTCCAAATTTTAAGTGCGAAGACAACAGCTGCCAACTCTAGATCATGAGTAGGATAATTTCTCTCATATTCTTTGAGTTGTCTTGAGGCATAGGCTATGACTTTCCCATGTTGCATGAGAACACATCCCAACCCTTTGCCCGAAGCATCACTGTAGATGACAAATCCCTCCGAGCCAGATGGTATTGTCAGAACAGGTGCTGAAATGAGTCTCCTCTTGAGTTCTTGAAAACTCTTCTCACATTCTTCACTCCAACCGAACTTTGTATCTTTTCGAGTCAGCTGAGTTAATGGAGTAGCGATTTGAGAAAATTCTTCCACGAATCTCCGATAATAACCAGCTAAACCGAGAAAGCTACGTACTTCGGTCAATGATTTAGGTTGCTCCCAGCTTTGAATTGCTTCAATCTTTGCCGGGTCAACAGATATTCCATGACTTGATACTACGTGCCCATGGAATGCTACTTCCTCAAGCCAGAATTCACATTTCTTTAACTTGGCATAAAGCTTATATTCACGAAGCTTTTGGAGTGTCAGCCTCAAGTGTTGCTCATGATCTTCACGACTTTTGAATAAATAAGAATGTCATCAATAAAGACGACCACAAAGTGATCCAAATATTCCTTGAATACTCGATTCATCATATCCATGAAGGCAGCAGGAGCATTAGTCAATCCAAAAGACATGACTAAGAATTCATAATGTTCGTACCGAGTTCTGAAGGCAGTCTTTAGAATATCTTCAGTTCTAACCTTCAGCTGATGATATCCAGAACGAAGATCGATTTTTGAAAAGAATTGTGCTCCTTGCAACTAGTCAAACAGGTCATCAATATGTGGCAATGGGTACCTATTTTTGATGGTGACATGATTCAACTCCCGATAATCAATACAAAGTCGCATACTCCCATCTTTCTTCTTCAAGAATAGAACAGGAGCACCCAAAGGAGAAGTACTAGGACGAATAAAGCCAATGTATAACAATTCCTGCAGTTAGGTCTTTAACTCCTGAAGTTCAATATGAGCCATTCGATATGGGGCTTTGGAAATAGGTTTTGTACCGGGTTCAAGGTCGATACAAAATTCAATTTCACGCTCTGGGGGTAGGCCAAGAAGTTCTTCAAGGAATACGTCAGGAAATTCATTAACAATAGAAATATCATTCAAAACTGAAGTATTTTTGTTTAGATCCGTGACATGAGCTAAGAAAGCTTGACATCCGTTTTTCAATAAACGAATAGCTTTATGGCTTGAGATGACAGTGATTGATTTTAATGGTTTGGTTGTTTGAATTCGCATAATAGGTTGATTAGGAATATGAAAGCTAACAACCTTACGAAAATAATCAATTTTTGCATGATGAGTAGTTAACCAATCAATCCCTAGAATTACATCAAATGCAAGTATTTTCAATGAAATAAGATCGATAGGTAATGTGAGGGTACCGATTTGAACCAAACAAGACTTATAAACAGTGGATGTAATGAAGGTTTCTCCCAACGGAGTTTCCACAGATAAGTCAAAGTTTAATTTCTCCGGAGTCAAATTTAATCGTTGAGCGCAAATAAGAGAAATAAAAGAATGGGTAGAACCGGTATCAAATAAGGTATAGACTTCGCTAGAGTTTATGATAAGCTTACCCGTGATGACCTCGTTCGGGTTCCTTGCTTTCTGGGAGGTCACAACAAACGCTCTCCCTTGCACTACCGGTTTTGACTTTTCTGGGACGTCCTTTGGTGCCTCCATCCTAGCTGAACTTGTCTTCGGTGAACGACAAAATCGGGCTAGGTGACCTTTTCTTCCACAATTATAACATGCTTTGGACGGCATCGCGCAGTTTGGACTGATGTGTCCCTCCCCTCCGTATTTGAAGCATATGATCGGTGGTCATTCTCCTTCCTTAACCACGGGTGCTGGTGCTGACGTCTTTCCATCATTGTTGAATCTCCTATTCTTGAAATGTTCATTCTTATTATTTTGGCCATGATTACCACCGAAGTGGTTACCATTTCTGGCCTGCTGATTCCCTCCACGCTTGTTGTCACCGCTTCGATGACTGCTTTCACTGGTATTATCATTTTGTCTGTTGCTCTCTTTTGGTTGCGTTGACTCATTATCGCGCTCCACTAACTGAGCTCTATTTACAATATCTGAATACAAACACAGTTTATGAGAAATAAGATGTTGACGTATCTCCGACTTCAAACCTCTTAAAAACATCCGTGTCATTCTCTCTTTATTATCCACCAAGTGGGACGCAAACCGGGACAGCTCGGCAAACTTAGCTTCGTACTGCGACACGGTCATATTATTCTGCTCCAACTTGATGAACTCTACCTCTTTCATGTGACGAATACTTTCGGGAAAGTACTTGTCATTGAACAGTTCTTGGAACTTCTCCCAAGACATCTTCAGTGCAGCAGGTTGAGTACGCTTTACCGATTCTCACCAGTAATCTGCCTCTCCTAGCAACATAAAGGTGGCAAAGGGAACCTTTTGCTCCTCGGCGCATCCCAAGACATCAAATATCTTGGTGAACTGCTTTATCCATGTTTCTGCCTTAAGTGGTTTTGGTTCTCCAATAAACTCCGGTGGTCCCAGCTCCTTGAACTGTTTAGCAGTGACCGTCCGAGAGTTTTCAGTGTTTCCACCTATATTTTGGACAAGAGCCGCTCTCGCCTACTGTTGCATGAATTGCATAAAGCCTCTGAACATTCCATCATTCATCATTTGGTCAGTGTTGTTGTTTGCATGAGGATTATCGCCTTTCTGATGCACATTATCCTGATTATTGATATGTGGTGAATCAACGGTCGCTTGTGCTCCATTGCTATTCTCAACATTCTCGGATGTCATTTTCAAATACTGCCACAAAACAAGGGTTAAATAACATATCACATATTATCTCTATACTCTAACCGACCAATTAAATACCAAATAAACTTAGGTAGGTCATACTGGCGAAGGAATTCCCCGTCTCTCCCCTCCTAGTTCTAGTCTCACATCTTAGCCAGGGATCATATCCCTAAGCTTTGATACCAACTGTGACGCCCCCAAAATAGGTATACATCACCTATTCTGAGTCGTCAAAAATATGGTACAGAATACAAATATAATCGTTAATATACGACAAGAGAGCTGTGAGTTTTAATACAAATACTGTCTTCTAGACAATATCCACTCTCAGAATAAGTCCTCGTTACATTTATTGTCACACTATTTAACAGAATAGTGAGGACTACTAATACTATCATCTGGTCCATCACTCCGTTCCCCGACTCGTCCCAGCTATATTCTCATTTCCTGAAGAGAACAATGAAAGAAAGGGTGAGCTCAACTAGCCAAGTAAGAAATATTATGACTAAGATAATGCAGAATAAATTATCATTAGCCTTAAATAGTGTTAAACTGATACAATATAACAAACATCAAGTTTAACTGCAGCGGAACAAGCAACTCATTGGAAGAGTTAAGTAGAGAATAAAATCTACTATCTTCTATGACTATCCAATATTGCATGAGAACACATCCTAACCCTTTGCCTGAAGCATCGCTGTAGATAACAAATCCATCTGAACCAGATGGTATTGTCAAAACAGGTACCGAAATGAGTCTCCTCTTGAGTTCTTGGAAACTCTTCTCGCATTCCTCACTCCATACGAATTTTGTATCTTTCCGAGTCAGCTGAGTTAACGGAGTAGCGATTCGAGAAAATTCTTCCACAAATCTCCGATAATAACCAGCTAAGCCCAGAAAGCTACGTACTTCGGTTACCAACTTCGGTTGCTCCCAACTTTGTATGGCTTCAATCTTCGCCAGGTCGACAGATACTCCATATTTTGACTCCACGTGCCCAAGGAATGCTACTTCCTCAAGCCAGTACTCGCATTTCTTCAGTTTGGCATATAGCTTGTTTTCACGAAGCCTTTGTAATATCAGCTTCAAATGGCGCTCACGATCTTCACGACTTTTGGAATAGATGAGGATGTCATCAATAAAGACAACAACGGACTGATCTAAATATTCTTTGAATACACGGTTCATCATATCCATGAAGGCAGCAGGAGCATTAGTCAATCCAAAAGACATGACTAAGAATTCATAATGCCCGTACCGAGTTCTGAAGGCAGTCTTTGGAATATCCCCAGTTTTAATCTTCAGCTGATGATATCCAGAACGAAGATCGATCTTTGAAAAGAATTGTGCTCCTTGCAACTGGTCAAACAGGTCATCAATGCGAGGTAGCGGATACCTATTCTTGATAGTGACATGATTCAATTCTCGATAGTCGATACAAAGTCGCATACTCCCGTCTTTCTTCTTTACGAATAACACAGGAGCACCCCAAGGAGATGTACTAGGACGAATAAAACCGATGTCCAACAACTCCTGTAGTTGGACTTTTAACTCCTGAAGTTCAATAGGAGCCATTCGATATGGGGTTTTAGAAATGGGCTTTGTACCGGGTTCAAGGTCAATAAAGAATTCAACTTCACGTTCTGGGGGTAGACCAGGAAGTTCTTCAGGAAATACATTGGGAAATTCTCTAACAATAGAAATATTATTCAAATCTGACTTGTCTTTGTTCAAATCCATAACATGGGCTAAGAAAGCTTGACATCCGTTTTTCAATAAACGAATAGCTTTGTGGCTTGATATGACAGTGACTGATTTTAGTGGTTTAGTAGTTTGAATTCGTATGACAGGTTGGTTAGGAATATAAAAACTAACAACCTTACGAAAACAATCAATTTTAGCATGATGAGTGGTTAACCAATCAATTCCTAAAATCACATCAAAAGCAAGTATCTTTAAAGAGATAAGATCAACAGGTAATGTGATAGTGCCAACTTGGATCATGCAAGATTTATAAACTGTAAATGTAACGAAGGTTTCACCTAACGGAGTTTCAACAGATAAGTCAAAGTCCAATTTCTCCGGAGTCAAGTTTAAACGTTGAGCACAAGCAGGAGAGATAAAAGAGTGGGTAGAACCGGTATCTAGTAAGGTATAAACTTCGCAAGAGTTCAAGATTAGCTTACCCGTGATCACCTCATTTGGGTTCCTCACATTTTGGCCAGTCACGACAAACGCTCTTCCAGGAACCGCTGATTTCGACTTATCCGGGACAGCCCTTGGAGTCACCATCCCCGTTGAACTTGGTTTCGCTACAGAACAATCCCGAGCTATGTGGCCTTCCTTTCCACAGTTGTAACATACCTTAGATTGTTGTGGACAGTTTGGGCTGATATGTCCCTCTTTCCCGCATTTGTAACATCTAATTGGCGGTCGTTCTCCTCCCCTAGAATTTGTTGTTGGTGCTGGTGCTGCTGCTGATGTCTTCCCGTCATTGTTGAATCTCCTCTTTCTGAAATCTCCACTTGACTCACCTCTCCTATTATCATGGCCACGATGACCACTCGAGTGGTTACCGCCTTTGTTCGTATTTTTTCCTCCTCGTTGGTTATCATCGCTCTGATGACTGTTGTCACCGGTATGATCCTAGTTGTGATCCCTTGGTTGCACATACTCATTTTCTCGCTCTAATAATTGAGCCATGTTTACAACATCTGAATATAAAAAAAAATTATGAGAGATAAGATATTGCCGAATCTCGGGTTTTAGACCACTCAGAAACATCCTTGTCATTCGTTCCTCATTTTCAACCAAATGAGGTGCAAACCTGGATAACTCTGCAAACTTTACCTCGTACTGGGACACCGTCATGTTGTTTTGTTCTAGTCTGATAAACTCTACCTCCTTCATATGACGAATACTTTCAGGAAAGTACTTATCATTGAACAGTTTCTGAAATGTTTCCCAGGACATGTTGAGTGCGTCAGGCTGGGTATGCTTCACAGACTCCCACCAGTAGTCTGCCTCACCGCGGAACATAAAGGTGGCGAACGGAACCTTCTGTTCCTCCGTGCATCCCAAGACATCGAATATCTTGGTAATTTGCTTGACCCACGTTTTCGCCATGATCGGATCCGGCTTTCCCTTAAATTCTGGTGGTCCCAACTCTTTAAACTGCTTGGCTGTGACAGACCGCGCGTTGCTATCACTTCCACCCGTATTTTGTACACGAGTCTCCCTCGTCTGATTTTGCATGAACTGCAAAAAGCTCCTAAACATTCCATCATTCATCGTTTGCTTGGTAGTGTTGTTTACAGGAGGAATATTGCCTTTCTGTTGCACGTTCTCCTGGTTTGTAACTAAAGGTTGTTCCATAGTCTCATACACTCCATTGTTAACGTTCTCAGCAGCCATTCTTAAATACTGCCATAAAACAAGGGTTAATTAAACAAATTAACATATCACATAATATCCCTATATTATGACTGACAAACAAATAAGCTTAGGTAGGACACACTAGCGAATGATTTACTCATCTCTCCCCTCCTAGTTCTATTCTCCGATCTCCGCCAGAGACCATATCCCTAAGCTCTGATACCAACTGTGACGCCCCTAAAATAGGTATACAACACCCATTCTGAGTCGCCAAATACATGGTACAGAAAGCAAACTACAACTTCAATAAGACAATTGTCGTGAAAAATACGACAACACATATTGTGAGTTTAAATACAAATATTATCTTCTAGACAATATCCACACTCAAATAAGTCCTCAATACAATTATTCAAACACTATTTTACAGAAATAGTGAAGACTGCTAAAATATCTTTCTAGAACCATCACTCCATACCCCGACTAGATCCTGCTATGTTCTCACCTCCTGAGAAGAAAAATGGAACAAAAAGAAAAAGGGTGAGCTCAACTAGCCCAGTAAAGAATATTATGACTAAGATAATATACAACAAATTATCATTAGTCTTCAACAGGGAAAATCTGATAAAATATAATAGACAACAAGTTTTAGATCAACAACTGCAGCGAAAACAGCAAACCATTAGAAGAGTCAAGTAGAGAATGAGTTCTACTATCTTCTAATATTTAAAAGTCTATTATCAATATTTTATCCCTGTAAGAACAATCAATAACCATCTTTAATCAATTATTTATCTTTGCACTACAGGCCAAAGATATTCATTTGTATCACTAGTCGGTCATGTTCATCTCAACACCTGTTCATCTTTGCACTACGGGCCAAAGATATTCATTAGTTAATCATTCATCTTTGCACTACGGGCCAAAGATATTCAGTAATATCGTCATTTAGGACTGAGGATGATGAAAAATATTTTAAAGAACGAATCTAGTGAGACAGAAGGACAAATATTAGGGATTCGTATTTCAGTTTATCCAAGTTTAATAATACTCCATAATAAACTATAGTGGAGTAAAATTCAAGAATGAAGATCAAAACATGGATTTAATTTCAAGAATAAGGGTCACAACAGATAACTTGGAAGAAAAAAAATATAATTTTTTTTCTTTTGTGAACAGTACCCGTGAACAGTAACCGTGAACAGTACCCGTGAATAGTAACTGTGAACAGTACCCGTGAACAGTAACCGTGAACAGTACCCGGTCATGAAAAGTTCTAAATTTGATAAAAAGTTCAGACCAATATTCCTATAAAATGATATTAGATGAAGCAAAATTTTTAATCATTTCAGGAATTATAGAAGCAATAAAATAATATCCTTTACCTTGGTAGAAACTGGATTTGACTGGAATATCGGATATTATTCTGAGAAAATCTTGCAAAAAAACTTCGCTCAAAATATTCTTATACTCAAGAAAATACTCTCAATACAATAGAATAAGAATTTCTGAATTTAGAAATGGTGTGTTGAGGAAGGAGGGATTACCCCCTATATTTATAGTGAAATCCTCGGATGAAAAATCAACATGTTGCTGCCTAACCTCATATATTTTCCATATGGGTGGGCCACCCTTTGAAAAATGTGTTGCAGGAAAGAAAGAAAACAAGCTAGCTTTGAATAAAACAAGGCATGCATGAATCATCTTTGAAAAAAACAGGACAATACTCCTATAATACAATTGAGAATCAAGAATTTGCAGACAACGTTCATTTACACCAACCATTTCCACCAACCCATTCCACCAACCAATTCAATTACATCTTAATTACTTTCTTTCTAATTAACCACATGTATGTATATATATATATATATATATATATATATATATATATATATATATATAATAAAATTATTATTATATAAACAACTATTATAATAATATATTTGAATGAATTATTTTTGGAAAAGAATAATTGTAGTTCCACAGAAAATATGCCAAACTTTCAACAAATATTTCATGCTAAAATTCTTTCATTAATAACCACATAAATAAATAAATCCCTCATTTATATCCACATCAAATAAATATTTCCTTATCATATAAATCAATAATTAATTATTCACAAATAATATTACAGAATCACAATTATGACAACCAGGCCGTTCCCAGGAAAGAGGGGGCTTTCCAATAAGGATTTCTCCTTACTGGCGCGCAATTAGGTGACCAAACCTCTCCTTAGACAGAACTTTTTAGACATTACCAATAATGCTATCTAATAATATTATTCAAATAATATGAATTATTGATCTGATAATGGAAAATACTGTGCAACAATAATTATTGAAATAACAATAATATAAAATATCAACGCAGCAATTATTGAATCAATAAAATAAAATATTGAACAGTAATTACTGTAACAATTATTGAGTAGTGCATTCTTACGTACGAATCAATAATTCAACTATATTGTGCAATACCGTGTGCTACTGTGTAACTACACGTATTACTGTATTTTAACCACCGGGTATTCCAACAGTGTTAACGGTAACAACTACGCCGTTATTTATAAAAACTCAAACTTGTCATTTTCTTCATCTGACAGTTATTCTGTTATGGGGCCCACAAATGGCTGCGCCGTCGTACGGATATTCCCGACAAAAAGAATATTTTATAACCACTTGCTTATTTTGTAAAATTTACACATTTCACCCATAACCAAAGTATTATATCAAATTAACCCCTTATTATTCACAATAATATTTAGAGAAAATTTAATTTTATTCATTAATAAGCTGGGGTCTTACAACGGGCCAAGAATATTTGTGTATTCATTAATGGTCATGATCATGCCAACCACTGTCCATCAATGCACTACGGGCCAATGAGGACTTTTATCACATCATTTGTAATATAACGGTCATGATTATACCGAATAATCCCTGGTCATAATCATACCAAGTCCATCTATGCACTACAGGCCACAGATGACTTTCAACAGAATATAACATGAGGATGATGACAATGATATAAGAATTTAATAAAACAAGTTCAAGAATTAATTTATCCAGGAACCAATAACGTCCAAATTGTCAACATGATACTGCTTTGTGGAGTAAAATTTAAGAATGCTCGGAAGAATATTTTCATGAAAAGATACTGGATGAAGCGCAAATATCATGGATATTCCACTAATTTCATGGAGTATAAAAGTCAAAACTTTAACCAACTGAATATAATAAAAAATGGAATAACAAAAGAAATCACCATGCATGCGATAGACCGCACAGACAGGTTACTCCAACAGGAAAATAAATAAAGGAACCAGGTCATGCGTAAACGCACCGACAGGATATTTCGACAGAATAATAAATAATGGAACCATTGAAAGTAGTATGCACACAAGCCAATCATGTTTGATGATAAAGCATATACTTTGTAACAATCTTATTCATTTATTAATAAAAAGTATTTATTTATTAACGACTTTTAATTATCTACATGATGCTGTTTTATAATATGTGATAAACCCATAGTTTTAAGCAATGCTTTTAGAATAATGATGATGATCATTCTAATGAGATCTAAATTCTTAGAAAGCTTAAAACTAAAATAGTTCCCAATCGTTGGATTACTAAATTGGGGATTAGTGAATCCGGATAGATTGGTACATACGTTGCTTGCTCATTGGATGAGAATGATTGATCTCATGATCATTTGTGTGGAGACACTAAAGCATGTATGTAGGTGCTTATTAGAGAATAAGTTCACTGAACGTGACTCGCTAAGGAATACCTAATGGAGTTTTACTTGCCTGTCAATAGGAATTTCTGTAGTGATAGTAGTACAAGTGATCCTTGAACTTTAGATCATCATAGTATCTTGTGTATGATGAGTTATACTTTGACTTATTCCTTAAGACCCTTAGGGTATATCAAAGGGTATGCTTGGGTATAATAAGTTGTACATAGAGATAATGTATGATCAATAAAGAATCTACCGCTTCTAGTAAAAGAAGAGAAATGTCCTATGTGATTCGATAAATGACAACCCAGTAGTCCTTAGCCAAGGCAGAATGAAATTAGAAAGGAGTTTTTAATTTGTATTATTTGGAGTTGTGCATTTAAGAGTCGAAATACATATAATTAAATAAAATAAGACTTGACAGTAATTCCATGTCTTATATTTAATTGGGACATTGTATGGTGGAAGGATTGAATTGTACGGTAACTATTTACTCAAAGGTTCTTTTATGATTAATGTTAAAATCTATATTATCTGGAAAGTCGTTGATCGCTAGGGAGGCTTATCCCTATTGTAGAATAAATATTATTTATTTAAATAAATTAATAGTTTTATTTATTTATTTAAATAAGATTAGAATTGTTCTAATTGATTTATTCACAACCGGTTTAATATGGAGAACCTAAAGGGTCACACCATAAAAGGAAGAATAATTATTTAAGAAGTTAATGGCATAATCGTAATAATATGTTAAGTATATTTAATTTAATCTATGGTGATAGAATAAATTAAATAGCTTAATATTTATTATTTAATATTTTAGAAATATTAAATATAAATTAATAAGAGGAGTCTTATTAATATTATTATTATTATTATTATTATTATTATTTTAATTTCTAAAAGAGTTTAGGAATTAATTTAATATATGTACTCTCATTTATTCCTAATAGGATTAGGAGGAAAAATTAGTTAAAGGAGTTTAATTAATTATCCCTAATAAGATTAGGGAGCCCATTGAATTAAAAGAGTTTAATTAAATAAATAATACCTTATTTTTAATAGGGTTACTTGATATCTTTATAAGAGGAGTCTTATATCAGATATTAAACATACGTTATTCCAATAGTTGGAGAGTACGCTCTTTTTCTATAGAGATAGAAAAAACTAGGGTTTTGTAAAACACCCATCTTCTTGGATCTTTCTTCTTCCTTGGTGGATCACCTCTAGAGGCCAAACACTTGGGTGGCTAACGTTGATCAAAGGAAGGAACCAAACCCGGTGGATTCAAGTTGGACACGAAAAGGATTGGAGGTGAACTTGTACTTGAGGAAGCTCGGATCTTCAAGGGAATGATTCTTGTTCTTTATCTTTTCGTTTAATTAATAATTGCACATAAAGGGTGATCCGGGTATATGGTTTGTAAAAATTTTTAAACTCTGATTTTTACACGTTTCCGCTTATTTTATGCAATTTGATTGCGTTCATGAATATTACAAACCTAACAACCAGGTCCGGCGTAAACGCACAGACAGGATATTCCGACAGAATAATGAATAATGAAACCAGGTACGGCGTAAAACGCACAGACAGGATATTCCAACCGAATAATAATAAAAACGGAATAATAGAAGAATGTCACCAAGTATAGGATAGTCCGCGTATACTGATTATTCCAGCAGAATAATAAAGAATGGAATAACAGAAGTTCTCTTTATGAATACAAAAGAAAATAATAATCCTTACGAGTACAACAAATAATATCTCTTACCGTAAAAGAAACTTAATATCGGAGTAGTGAAGTAGCAGAATACTTTTCTTCTTTGTCTCTATAGTTTCTCTCTCTAGAGTTTCAGTGAATTCATAAGAAAATAATGAAGGAATGAACTTCTATTTATAGAAAAATAGACTGCATAGTAACTAACTCATGAACGGTCTAGATTGATTTACTTTAATCTGACGGTCCATATTTAAAGCAAAATCTTTTAAATAAAATATAATATATTCTATTTATAATCTAATAAAACGAATAACTTTATAAAAGATTTTATTATGCAAACATTATGCAGGCACTATGCAAATACTATGCATAATAAAATATAATATATTCTAATTATTGTCTAATAAAACAGATAACTTTATAAAAGTATTCTGTTTTATATAAAAAGATTTTACTATTAGCCTAATAAAACGAATAACTTTATAAAAGTATTCTGTTTTATATAAAAAGTTTTTCTGTTTTATTACATTAATAATACCAACAAAATAAAACTGAGTGACTTATCACGTAAGCATCAATAATCAATATCGTGTGCTATTATGCAACCATGCGTATTACTGTACTTTTACTACCGAGTAGTTCAACAGTATTAATAGTAAAACTTCCGCCGTTAATTTCATAAGTATTTTTGTCATTTTCTCAATTCGACAATAATTCCGTTGTAGGGTCCACCAATGATTGTGTCGTCGTACGAATATTCCCTGTTAAAACGAATATTCCCCGACCAATCGAATATTATATAACAACTTGCGTACTTTGCAAAATTTATAAATATTACCCACAACTATAATATTATATCAATTTCACTCTGTAATATTCAAAAATGATATTTATAAAAAATTCATCTTTATTTATAAAAGTTGGGGTCTTACAATAACCATTGAAAAACTTTTAAATAAGAGTATAATAGGTTTGTCTTTTACTTTTTGGATGACAGTATTTAAAATTCTATGTAAGTCCATTTGGTATGTGTTTTACTCTAATTCTTTTCGTTTTTATTTAATATAGGAGCTAAATTTCTTTATGTTATGTTAGTTTTCAATCCGACAAACACATGAATTTTTAGTTAAGTGTGAGACTTTTTTTATCTCGGGCAATACTATTTCTTATAAAAGAGTTGTGGAAAGATAATTATTTATTTGGTTGATAGTTTATGCAATATTGAAATCAACTATTAAGTATGTCTAAATTCTTATTTCTCACTATTGTCCAGATTCCTATCGCAAATATTTATAAGATTGCAACGACTGTTAAAAAGATCATTTAAGTGCTAATTTTTGTTTGTGTGAATATATTACACATTCAATAAATATAACTGGATTGAAGACCTAAACTGGAAGAAGCTTAAATGTGATAATCCTGGTACCTATGGTTCAATGGTAATGTGACAATGAATTTGGTGTATGCAGTTCTTGGCAGAGTTAAATTTTTATTGTCATGTTTCTTGCATTATTTCAGGTGCATCATGGATTTTATTCTGTTTAGCACAACAAAATTTTGCACCCTGCAATTCTAAATACTGTTAAAAGTGCAAAGGAGTTATATGAAGACCTTCAGATTATGGGACAGTGCATTCAATGGGAGGGGCTATGGCTTCATTTTGTGGACTATATCCCACGGTGTTTATATTTATGGCTTCTTCATTTATTGCATTCTATTATATGGATTGTGGCTTTGCATGATTTGTTAAGTATTAGCATCCGATAAATCATTTCATCATCATTAATATATTTTTTTTGGCATTATGGTAATATTATGAGTGCCTATACAATTATCAAAAATTGACAAAAAAAACTAATGAGGCAATGTATTCGTTCTTTAACTATAACATTGTGTTTTATGTATGACACAGTGCTATACTGATATATTTTTGGACATGGTGTTTGTTTGACATGAAGATCCAACATAATTATTAATTTTTGTGCTTTTCAATTTTCGCATGTAACATGTGCTTTTCCTTCATGTTTGAGGACCGAAACTGAGACATTATTTCGTTGTTTTTCCTTTCGTGTGGATGTTAGAATTCTGGTACAAGTAAACGTATACGAGACATGGACTCTTCAAAATGCATCAAGTACATGTGTCAGATATTTGAGGCTTGATGAGATTTGTGCAATGTGTAACAGACTTCAAATATACCACTAGCAATCATATCAATATAACAATTCGATGGCATTATGCATGACACTTTCTAAATATTTGTTAGTGCTTTAGAATGAAAGAGTTACCCATTTTTAATCATATTGGTTACATTATAAATATTTTTATCAAGACATTAATATATATATATATATATACACACACACACACACACACATACACACACACAACTGTTATGTAATGTTCTATGGTTTAGTGATCAAATTAATTATATGATTGGATATGTATTTGTGCACAAATTTTTTATGCAACACTATATAACATATGCTATTAAAATTTGATAATCGCACAACAATCTACTATCTTCTTATTATATTTTAATTTATTAATTGCATGTATAAATTTATTATTAACAAAATGAATAATCCCGCCGCAAAGCGCGGGTTTGTATCTAGTAACCTTAAAAACACGGTTCAAACTCGTTTAAGATAAAACGAGGATTGTATATTTTTTATACAACAATTAAATAATTCAAAATAATGTTGGTGTTACTGGTAAAGTCTGTTCTAATTTAATTCAAAAATAATTATAAAAGTAATTTAATTATTAAAGCCCCCGGTCCAAAAGTTGAGAAATTATTTGAGATAAATAAAAATTGAGAGTTGAGATCCATAACATTGCCTTAAGTTTTTAATCTTGTGTGTAATTGTTTTTATTTTAATTCATCTTTATTATAATTAAAGTCAATTCGATCTCAAAAGTTGAGAATTTATCCTTTTTTTTTAAATATAGGTATAGAGATTATAAATATAAGAAACTTTGTTTAATTTACTAGTACATCCAATTTTTGAAAGTTTAAAAATATAAATAAATCAAACACCCCTTAAGAAGTTGGATCCGGTTAGCATGAAGTTATTTTTTTGGTAAGTTGGTTAATTGACCAATAGAATACTGATATACATATCGATATTTTATTGATCAATTGATCAACTTATCTCAAAATAAATTTTATAATAACCAATTCCCAAGAAGTCTGATCCACACTGAATGAAATGGGCCCCAATAGGCACTCAAACAGATACGGAGCTAGCCGTGAGATCTCAGCCAAATTTGATAATTAGAAAAGAAGAGAATATTGTTGTTCTGAAAAGTTTCATGATTGACATGTGAAGCAAACACATGATTGTGTTCACAATCATTAATCTTAAAGCCTACATATTAAGTAATTCCTTATAATTAGTAACTCATTAAATGTAATTTTTTTAATATGGATATAATAATTTAAGTACGACTTATATGAATTCGATTAGCATGAAGTGAACTTTATGGTAAATTTAATTCATATTCAATACCGTGCTTACAAATAAGTGAGAAGATTATTTTTCCCCTTACACGTCAGTATTATATTGGGTATGAAGTGAACTTACCATGAAATTCATTCTGTGTTAACCGCTCCCAGCTTATATATACAAAATTTATACATAAATCTTTTTGAAAAATTATTACTTGTACGATATTTCTCTCTTTTATACAAAAATAAGATTTAGATGCTATTCAAATGAGAAAGAATTATGTAGTAATTGTCGGAAGTGGTTACCATGAAGTTTATATTTGAGTAAGTTGGTCAATTGGCTAATAAAGTATTGATACGCAGACGAGATTTTATGTGTATCAGTATTTTATTAATTAATTAATTAATTTTAAAAAAAATAAACTGCATGCTAACCGGATCCGTAATTGTTAATCAAGAGGGACCCGTAAAAAGACCTATTTTTCCCACCCACCTACTGTTCCTGGGATGATGGATGAAGTACATCATATTATGTGCTTTCATTGCTGTACCATTATCATTTATCACACCCTGCGTCTGCACACGTGAGGCCTGCTATATTTTATGTGTATTTTATATTTTATATTTTATTTATATATTTTTTGATTAAAGTTCTGAAATAAGAATAAGAAATAAATTCCATTGATAAACAAATTACAAAAATGTTATAGTAGAGGTATCCAAGAATATATAGATTTTTTAAAAATATACAAAAATAAATAAGTTTAAACTGCATCTTAACAACTCACCTCTTATCACATCTTAATGTTTAAAATCGGGGTAAAAAAGATTCTCTCTAAATCATTAAGATACAAATATGAGTCTAAATTATTTAAAATACCACATTAAGATACATTAAGAGGTGGACTGTTAATATGCAATCAAACACTACAAAATCTGACTAAATCCGTCTTCACTTATTAACGCAATTAAAACCAGACCTTTGGGGCGAGTGACCCTTGGACCCTAAAAAGCCATTGAGACGGAAGGAACCAACATCTATGAACCCAGTGACCCTCTCATCCTCTGATCCTTTATCTACCGTTCAATCTATTGATGGGATTTCTTCTCGACTGGCGTATTACGCACTCGGGCCAATCTACTACACGCTAATAAAAAATAAAAAAATAAAAAATTTACTCTATGGAGAGATTATAAATGTGAAAATAAGTTTCCTAGAGACCCTCCCCAAATCTAAAACTATGCAAGCTAGGATTTTTTGTAAAGAGAAAAAGAGAGAAGTAATCGGAACTTTAATTTTGGAAAAGGGGGGATATAAAATCATTTTTCCCAAAGTATATAATCTTGTTCTAAATTATAGGATTATTATTTATTTTTGAAATTAACCTAAGATATTTATAATTTAAAATTGACATAATTTTTTTTAATTTTAATCAATACTATAAAATATTTTTTTAAAAAAATACTATTAATTATAAAATTTATTTATTTCATAAGTTCTAATGAACCATCTCAATTTTGAGTTTTAAAATAATTTTGTAAGAATTAATAATTTAGAATGGAAAAATTATTTATGTGCGGAGGAGACATTAATTAGTATTTATTGGTCGACAACTTAATCTAATTATAATTCATAATCTGACATTGATAACATAACAACTAGTCTAAATCCATAACCACTTTTTGTAAAATTCAATGCTTTAGGTTGGCGTATAAGCAAAACAATAATAGAAAGTACAGAGAAGTGCAGGTTAATTAGCTAGGGCTGTTCACCTAGCAAATGATATGAAAAAACAAGTAGTGGTTCTCCTAATTTCGTATTAAGCTATGCTTTATCCTCCAACTCAAATCCTCTAAATTGTCAATATTCAAGGACACAAAATAGTGTAGTTCCGGTAATGACGATTTTAAGGACAATTTTTACGTGTTTACGAGGTCGTGAGTTAGTGAGTGTGAACTCATGATAGTCGATAAGGTCTTAGGGGGTGTTAGAAAAAAATTGAATAAATTTAAATTTGAATCTGAATAAAAAAAGTTGTTTGATAATTAACATCTCTGAAATATCTGAATGACAAAAAAAATTTATTTTACCTTTCTGAAAAAATTCAAAGTTGTTGTAAATTTATTTAATATTACTTAATATAATAGTTAATATTTTTTTTTAATTTTTAATTTTTTTTTAATTTTTTAATAGTTGTAAAAAGTTATTTATTTTTTTTTAATTCATTCAGCCCAAAAATCTGACTTAGCCATTCAGCTCAATCATGTGACCAATTCAGTCATTCAAAAGATTTTTTCCCAAAAACAAACGCACTTAATATCTGACCGATTCAACCATTCAAATGTTTTCAGTTCTAAACAAACAGCGCCAATTAGTTTATTGCTTAAAACTGATGTATTATAACAGTCTCAGTACCTGATGAAAAAAATTTTATGTGAAACTTGTTTCTTATAAATGTGAGACTCGTTTGTAAATTTATTTATTTCTCATTTATTGAGGTTTGATTGGTTCTTGATATTGGAAATTATAACTTTGTAAGAGTGATGATGTACTTGATTATGAAATTATATTATATTCACAAAAAATAGAGTTTTTTTACCAACAATATTAAAAAAAACCTCATGATAACATTACTCAATTTAAAATTTCGCTTTTAGAAATATTAAAGAGTATTCACTAACTTTGAAAATTATAAGTCCAACATTAAAAGTTATATGGGTTTTGTTAGTCCAAGGCACCATAACTAGTTTGCCATAGATCTCAATAATAAGATTATCATGGGAAATTAATTATTTCCTCAATAAACTTAATTAATCCTTTTTTTCATGGTGAGAATCTCATACAATAAAAAACAATACATATGGTCATTGATTGCGTCAGAATAAAATTATATTATCAAAATAATAAATATTATTAAAATAAATGTATAAGTGTTGTTAAATATATATGTATTCTGACATGAGCTATAAATTATTAAAAGTAGGAAATTGATATTTTCACAATATTTTTTAATATTTTTATATAAAAAATATCGCTATAGATATATAACGACAATAATAACAATATTTACAAATAAAAATATAATTTTTTATTGTGTATTTATCGGTTTCTAAGCATGACTATCCTCAATAGGAACCACCAAAGGAGATTATTAATGGCCCGTGTTGATTTTGGAAGCGGCCTTTACTAGCTTGTTGACCTTATAGATTTTTTAATGAACACTGGCAACTGGCAAGTCTCTCTCTGCCTCTATATGTGTTTATGGTAATATAAATATACGGTCTCTTCTCCGGCGAATCTTAAACAGCGAACTAAAAGCGAATTGATTATAACGATAATTTTTTGAGCTATAGTGACTGTTCGAACCGTCGTCATAGTTATGTCGTCGGCTTTGTATGCTATAGCGACAGAAAAAACCGTCGTTATAGCTTGTTCGCTTTTAATTCGCTATTTAAGGTTCGCTAGAGAAGGGACCGTATAAATATATGTCACTTAGCTTATTCATAGTAGATTAATTGTTGTACACATGCATTTCATACTATATTATATTAATTTTTATAATATTCTGAAAAAAAAATCATTTTTGAATAAATTTATATTCATATATATGCACACTAATGGGCAATAGCACAAAACTGAATAGATAATAATTAAACCTTTATTATAATTTGCATGATCATTCATTTCGATATAAACTCCCAAAATATTGCTACATCTCCAAAAACCAAACACAATACGCACTCCATTGCAACTAATTTTTGGTACATTTAACTTCATTGGAGATGTCCCTTCTTGGACAATCTAATCAAAATGGGAATAATAATACTTCACTTAGACATGAAAGAAGAAATTCCCATATTCAAAAGTTACAATCCATAAGCCATTAAAAGAAGGAAAAGAATAAATAATTTACCATTTGAACTACTTGTATAAAGTAGAAGAGTACTGCAAGGTAACTAAACATAAGTTGTCTAGTCGTTTACTTAGTTAAATCTCAACAGGATTGTACTGTACGTACGACCTTGTTAAATTTTAATTTGTCTAGATAAATTAGACAACTTTGGTCTGGTTACGTGGTATTAGGGTTCATTCGTACTCGTCCAGCTCTGCCAAAACCATTCTACTAAGAGGACTTGGCCCAAGCTTTTTCCTCCTCTTTGAATTTCTCCTCCTAATAATCTCCATCTGATTCCTCCTTTTAATTTGCATCATTGCTTCTTCTTCCACAACAAATCTCCTCATTAAAACATCATCTGTCAAAGATTTTCCGCGAAAAATCTTCCTTCCTTCCATGCTAATCCTGGCACTTGGCAATATTCGTTCTTGTGGGGAGCTGGGAAATGGTTTTGATCTGGGGTAACTATTGCTTCTTCTCGGCGGAATTTCGGACTGGAAAACTTCGGTGTAGGAAGAAATTGGTGCACATAGACAAACCCTAGTGAATGAGGTTGCCACCCTTAGGGAAGTGCATTTCCTTAGCTTTGGTTTGTTTGGATTGTTTGAGGAGGACGTAGTGGTAATTGTTGTGGATTTTGATATGGTTTTCCATAATGTGGAATTTGTAGTGGGAATTTCAGTGGATTTGGAGAAGGTTTTCCATTGAGTAGCCATTTCCATTGCTCTTTGATACCAAGGTTTCCTTCAACATAATAAACATATATATATATGCATGCATGTCAGGTGAATTTTAAGATGTGCAATGAAATGAAATGAGCTTGTATATATATATTTTTTTCATGCATTAATTAGAATAAATTGCATTAGTCCAATATGAATGATCAGGAATTCTATTTTGTGATTTATTGCTTTGTTACAAAACATATATTGTAAGAAAGATATCTATGAAGTCAAGGGTTCGATTCTTGGTGGCAGTAAGTAGTGTGTGGTGGGTGTGCGTCAATGTAGCAAAAAAAAAAGAAAAAAAAAGATATAGTCAATGTTGAAGTTTTACGTTAGTTTCATTTAAAAAATTTTAACACTACCATTATGGTGTATGACCTTTGCTGGTTACAATCACCGGACCTACCCATGTACGGTGGATCATCTACTAATCACACTTTGACACATTATTTTGTAAACAAGTTTTTGCAAGAGATCTAAAGGTCGTAGTATTTTGTAAGCAAGTTTTTGTAAGAGATATAAATGTCGCAGCAGCTCAGTCTTTACCACGTACTAAGTTAAAATCTTATCGACAAAATCAGTAAGCGTTTAGTTTACTAGTAATGACATAAAATAGAATTATTTAAATAAGCTTGATTACATTGTGTTATTTAAAAATGACAAATTAAGATTTTTACTTTTATTTTTTTTTTGTAAATTGAGAGGGTATAATGTAAGGATATTCACTAATCTCCATCAATAAGGAGGAAACAATAACGGCAGACTACTAATGGGCGTGAATTTTCAGCCAAGCCAACCCAGTTACGAACATAAGCCCATTTATAGGTCAACTTGACTTATTGGACTTCTTCGGACCCAACATAGCTTTGGGCCCCATCATAGAAACTTGGAGTTGTGTATGATCTAAACATGAAGTTCTAACAAATAAGATTTGGGCCTAAATAGCTCAACGTTGTTCAGGAAAAGCTCACTCTTCATCTCTATATCATATTTTTCTATTATGCAACTCTTTTTCTACTTTATTTGGTATTTGTGATTTACTCCCTCAGTTCCAAAGATACATTTTCTGTTTTAATCCGTTTTAAAATTAGAAATATATTTTTATTTTAAGACTATAAAGGGACATGATATTCCTAATTTATCATTATTTTTTTATTTGTCTCTATCATTTTTAATATCACACCACCACAACCGAATTCCTAGTTAATATTAAGACTATATTTGAGAACATAAAAATATACTTAAAAATTATCATTTTACAAAAAGAGAAACAAACAATGTTACTTTTTGTGGTAGGGATAGTTTTATTTATATCATTTAATTGTTATGAAATACGTTTTATTATTCGGGTAAAGTTAAAATTGGTCAAATTATTTATAAGCTATATATATTAGTTGACATTTCTTAGAATCTTTTTGTACATATTATGATTTCTAATAGTGCCCTAAATTTACACATGTAATAATTATATTTGTAAATATACTAGACAATTTAGAGGTTGATTCTACATTGTCCATTCTAGACCTTCATTATATTTCACCATAGCCATTGGTTATATGTTCAAAGGTTTATATAAGAGGATATCTTTCATTTGTAAGTAAATCATAAAACTAAGTCATATTACTTAGCTATGCTTGGCCTTAAACTCATAATTACATTTTAATTGAGTTATATATTGATATAAGAAAAAATGAAAAAGGGAAAATCATGTAAATAAGAAAAATTATTTTTCCTCCAAACGCACTCAAAAAAAAATCCCCCGATTCTCAAAGCAGAATACAAGAAATATGATAGATTAACCGTATGATACTATAATATAAAAAGATGGATAATAGTTATGATCAAATAGTAAAAATTTTCTAATATATAATTTATGTAATTAATTACTATAATATAGAGAAAAATTAGTTTAGATTGAATCCAATCTCATGCTAAAGAAGTATGTGGCATTTTGTCGTGAAATATTTGGGAAAAGTTAAAAATGAGATTGTTAGCATTAATGAAAGTAAAGAATTAGCAAGTACATGCTTCATACATAATTTTACAAAATCATAAGCTTAAATATACTACATACATACATACATACATACATACATATATATGTATATATATGCATTTTTTTCATTTCTCAATGTATATATATTGCATAAAACCTTTATCCTTTTCCTAAACCATTTCAAATGTCAGCCAAGTAAACACAATAGCTAGCAACAAATAATAATTAAGTCTTAGAGGAGTTTTCATGTGTCTATTCGATTAACATTAATGTCATATATATGGGTTTAAATATTTCCATAAAGTATTTTTCTTGCAGAAAACAAATGCATGTACTAAAATAGCAAAATTGTGTGTGTGTGAGAGAGAGAGAGTGTGTGTGGGGGCATATATACCTCTTGTGTGAGTTCTTTGGATCTTGCATGAACAAAAAAACTGAAGAGAATGAGAAAGATAGGATGGAATTGGTAGAGATTGAGGAAGGAAGTTCATCTGATCTGGGTAGAAGAAATTGAGAAAGAATTTTAATGATCAACCCTTTTTGCCTACAATATGTGACTGATCAAAGATTGGCTGGCATTGCACCTCCTTTTTCCTTTTCTCCTTTTCTCCTTTCTTTATTACACTATACAACATGTACACTCCCCTTTTGCTTTGGCAGGCTTGATTCCTCTCCTCCTACTGATATTTAAATCTCTTGATTCAAATTATATATATATATTTCAAAGGCAAAGTGATGAGTTCATGATAGCTTTTAGGGTTATTACTAAAGAGCCCCAATACTCACTTTAGAAAGGCACCAATAACGTTTGAAAGTGGAGTACCTACCTATTTTGACTATAATATTAATTACGCTACATTTGAATTGAAGTAATGAAGATAGGAATGAAATTACTCATTCCGATTGAATGAAAAAAAATGTATTTGATTGCGATTGGAATGGATTGAACTATTTTTATTCATTTCAAATTTATGAATCTTATTTCTTAAAAATGAGAGAGTATGAAATAACTTATTCCAATTAGAACAGAATGAATTATTCCGCCTTCCATTTCATTCCGTGTATTGTATTATCAAAATTGGTGTACTCTATTAATAAATTATAAGAAAAAGTACAATTTTTGAGATAAAATAATTGAAGGGACAATGGCCCCCACCCATTTATGTAGCTCTTCCCCTTAAAGGCATTGTGGAAGTTTTATCTGAACAAGTTTGATACCCATAAAATTCTCTTTTTTTATAAGTTTCCGTCCCATAATATATGATATTTTAATAATTTTAATTTTTTTAAAATTATTTGATGTTTTATATAATTTAAAAAAATTAGTCACAATCTTTTTAAAATTATCCCTCATAAAAAAATGATGTTACAAACAAGGGAGAGTATGGCATAAGTATATGGTGAAAGATATTATAGACAATTAATATTATATTTAATGCTATATAATTATATTTTTAATTCTCGTACACAACTTTAAAACGTCATATATTATGTGACAGAAGTAATATTAAATGTAATTAATATAACCATGTGATCATGATTATTGCCTAGCACCCATGTGTAATGAGATATGTTGGGATATTTATATGTTTGGATGCCTGTGTAACATGAACATTAATCATAAAGGTCTATAAAGTTGTATTTATACTAAAGAATTGATCAAGCAACTTAATTTCATGATAGTTTGTTTCATTCTTGAATTACTAATATGATTTTTTGAAATAATTAAAAGAATCTGAAAGGGTCCCATCTTTCTTAAATTAATATATATTTTTTTACATTATTCTGTTACCAAATGTGGAAAGTGAATCATAACAATTTTTATTCATGAAATAGTTGACTTATTTAATCTTGAAGTAGTCAATTAATCAATACAGTATCGACACGCAAAGCCGAACCGGGCCAAAAACGGACGGGCCAAAAAAATTCGAATTTTTTTGGGCAAAAAAACTGTAGCCCAAAGCCCGGCCCGTGGCTGACAGGCCGGCTCGGCCCTCGGGCTTGGGCTACAGTTTGTCAGGTCTAGTTATTAGATACGTCTATAACTTTCTTTTATACAAAATGAGTTAAAAGAAAAGAAGGAAAATTATGTGCATATATTAGAAAGGGCATAAAAATAATTTTGCACACATCTGGACTCGGGTAACGTTAGAGGTCTCAATTTTTTAGTTTTAAATGCGTCTCAAATGATGTGGCATTGAATAAGACAAAAGATACTTTATGACATAATAATCACAATAAATTTAGTCAATTAACATAATAATAACACCACCAAGGTTCTCAGAACCGGATCATTCATTGAACCGGAAAAGGTATGGGGTGGATGAGTCATTGGTCCAACCAGTGGTCGAACCGTTATTGACCGAGTGTCGTCATTAATATATAAAAATATATTATTAGTAATTAATAAAAATTTTAAAAATCTTATTTTTTTTTATGAATTAAAACATAATAAAGATGAGTTACAATATTAATACAGTGGTTAATTTTAATATTAATATTTTTTCAGTAAAAAATAAATAAAAACCGGATCAACTAAGTTAATTAATCGGGTTTACTAATTGGACCGGTGGTCAACGGGCCAACCCGGATTTCGACCAAAATCGGGTCATTAGTCTAAATCGGACCAGAAAGCGGACCGGTTCTATTTTTTACCGGTCTAACAGCCGGTCCGATCCGGGTCACTGAATAACACATCATTTAAAACACTTTTTGAGATAAAAAATTGAATAATAATATAACACACCCTAAATTAATTATTACACAGCTTTATATATCAAAGAGACTAAATTACCGTGAAATATTTAGGAGCCAATTAATATATTTGTCAACTGTTTGTTTTAATTGAAGTTTTTAAAATAAAGTTTACAATATCAAAAAGTTTATAGCCTAAATAATTTTTTTATTTTCTTTGAATTTTAAATTTTTAAATTTTTAAAATTTATTTCAAGTCAAAATAAAATCTTTTGAATTAGTAAATTATATTGTGGGTACAATCTTTTTTTCCCTAATATTTTAAGTATTCTAATCTTTAATACAAAATTTTAATAATTTATAAAATTAAATATATAAAATAAAAAAGAATGTTAGGAAGTAAAACTGTAAAAAGGTATCAATTTAATAAAGTAGTTCAATTCAATATATGGTTGAAAATTAAGTTTTGGCTAGTTTACGAATCCTCTATATTATAAATATGATGTATAACAAAATTAAAACAAAATGAATAAATAATAAAAAGTTAATTAATTTTATGTATATTAATAGTCTCTGGTAAGATGTGCATATATTAACACCCAAAAAATTTAAAATATATTCTCATGAAAAGATTATTAATAGTGTTGCTTGTATTCTCGAAGGCACAACGCTAAGGATATTACGTTATTTAATGTTATTATTAACAAAAGTAAAGTTCATTTTGTGTAATAATCTTTTTTATATATAAATAAGATTGTTTTTATGAAACAAAGAGAATAACATGTGAAGATGTAACTCACAAAATTCCAGCATTCAATTAGCAAGATTAAGGTTACGTTTGGATTGGGGAAATAGAATAGAGAAAGAAATAAAATATAAATGATTGAGGATAATAAATCATTCTAATGAAATAAAAAATAAAATTCATTCAAACGGAATAAATATATGTGATAATTTTGTCATTATACGACAACACTCACCACCAGTCCACTACCAACAACTAAACATACACTTAAAAATACTTTAAATCATTTTATTCCGTCAACTATTTCATTCTTTCAATCCAAACACAGTAAAGTGATGATAAACTGAATAAAAGGTTTTATATATATACTCCAAATAAAATTATATACTATTATTTTGTTGAATCCGATTAGTATGAAGTAAACTTTATGCTCAATACAATACTGACACACAAACGTAAAAATAAACTCTCTATCTACGTGTCAATACTGTATTAATCATAAACTGAACTTACCTTAAACTTCAATTCATACTAATCACTCCCTTATTTTGATGCAGCCTTGAAGGTCAAAAGGTAAAATAGGGGGGAAAGCAGATCCTCTGTCCCCATTTTTCATGTCTTTTTTGTGTTCTCTATTTAAATTTTGATATTTGACTTCTTATTTAATTTTAAAATTAATTGATGTTAAGTTAAAAGTCATATATTAAAATTTAAATGAAAGACATAAGAAAGATATAAAAAATAGAGAACGTGGGCACGGGGTATTCAAAATTCAAATAATAAGAGGATAAAGGTCAATCATTGTTCTCATTCACTTTCCTAACATTGTAGACCATAGTAATCATTTTGTCTAACTTAATCTCAATCATGGAGATGGAGGGACCTCAGGACGTCACGTATTTCGGGTCGTGGGCTTCCTGTAAACTGGTCGGGTTAAAATTGAATTTTGTACTGTCTCATCTGTACCTGATTTTATCGGATTTAGATAATACTCGTCGAATTTTACATGCACCTAACAAGTACTCAGTTAAATAATTATATAATTAAAAAAATAATTTATAAATTTATATATATATAAGTTTACAAAATATATACATATGTATAAATTTATACTTATTTAAAATATTTATAAACAAATAGTTATTTTCAGAGTAAATATAAAATATTGATATTTTCACAAATCTATTATATATACTAAATCACAGTACATGACACAATATATTGACACATGTCCTTCTATAAATTTAACGCATGTCCATCCTAATTAATGCTTCTTATTGCATTTGATAAAAATACCCTTGATAATTACTTAGGATATTATATACTGATCACCTTATTTTATGGATATTATCAACAGCCACATTATTTTAGGATCCATTAATTAGATAACTGTCCTAGGCAACAACCAGATTGGATCAATTTAAACACGATAGGACCAACTTGCTTTTTATGAAAAATAGTTTTAATTATTTGAAAAGTAAATTTCCTTTAATATTAGACTTTTATTTATTTTACCTACTTTTCATGTGCCTAATAAATTTATTCTATAATTAATTAATTACTTTCATAGTTCCATGCAATTAAAAATTATTTTCATATTCATTTTAAAACTTCAATCTATTAGCTTCCAAAAATTCTTCCAATCTATTATCTATTATCTATTATATATACTAAATCACAGTACATGGTACAATATATTGACACATGTCCTTCTATAAATTTAACACATGTCCATCCTAATTAATGTTTCTTATTGCCTTTGACAAAAATACCCTTGACAATTACTTAGGATATTATATATTGATCACCTTATTTCATGGATATTATCAACAGCCATATTATTTTAGGATCCATTAGTTAGATAACTCTCTTAGGCAACAACCAGATTGGATTAATTTAAACACGATAGGGCCAACTTGCTTTTTATGAAAAATTAGTTTTACTTATTTGAAAAGTAAATTTCCTTTAATATTAGACTTTTATTTATTTTACCTACTTTTTATGTGCCTAATAAATTTATTCTATGATTAATTAATTACTTTCATAGTTCCATAAAATTAAAAATTATTTTCATATTCATTTTAAAACTTCAATCTATTAACTTTCAAAAATTCTTTCAATTATTTGAACCACGCTAATTGATTCTAATGATATGGAAATTTATTTACTTAACCAATTTATGAAAAACTTAATCAATTAATAAATTATGGAATACTTAAATAATATAAAACTCATCCCAAGATTTATGAAAACAATATTGGTTAGATATATGAAAGATAATAAATCTTTTAAAAACTTATTTTCTAACCAACTTCATCAATTATTGGAAGTACTAAAAATCAACATTTTAAAATATTTTCATATTTATTATTTTATTCTTTGTGCCAATTACGCGACCAACACTTTTTCATCCAATTGAATTATGCTACTTAAAAAATAAATCCTTGAAGATTCAATCAACAAAGTAATCGACAACTTTTTATAATTTTTATAGAATATAACATTCAATCAACTTATTACAAATTGATTTATTCCAATAAAGAAGTCATGGTTTTTAAGAAAATAATTCAAACAGAATTCACTAAATAATAGGAACTTTTAATATGGAACGAAATGAATAAAAAATTAATCTCTTTTAACAACTCGGATAGACAACTCATTACCATTTCATTGACCGCTTCTTAAATCATGAAATATGATCTATTAATTAATTAGACCAATTACAAATTGAATCGGGCAGTTTGAAAGTAAGCTTAGGCTCAATTAAGATTTCGATATTTTTATATTTATTTTAATATATCAATTAAATAATTTCATATTATGAACCATTAAGGTTCAGATTTTTTATTATTTTTTCATATTAATTTTGAAAGATTAATATTTTGAATTTATAATCCACTAAATCACTACAAATCTAAACTGATTTGGTAATGTCAACTGTTCTGATATTATCCTTTTTAATTTAATTATTATATCCTAAAATCACTATTTTTTAATCCCAAATTAATATTTTTATTTTATAATCCCCTAAATCGCTGCAAATCTAAACTGTTTTGATAATGTCAACTTTTCTGATATTATCATTTCTAATTTAATTATTATCTCTTAAAATCACTATTTTTTTAATCCCAAATTAATATTTTGAATTTATAATATACTAAATCACTATAAATCTAAACTGTTTTGGTAATGTCAACTGTTACATAATTACACTGATTTTTGAATTTTATAATATTATACCTTTTATAATATTATATCATGCATATATATAAGTTCCAACATTACTAACAGTGACAACCCAATAAATCTATTTTTTAGAATTTTACAGTATTATATACCATTTATAATCTTATACCATACATTATCATACATATATATAGAGTTAGGATCTTAAGCTCACCCCTTATCCAACTCACCCGAGCTCACCCTTCTTTAGCGACGGACTCGGCGACGGTTCAGTCATACAACCGTCATCTATACTTTTAGAGACGGACAACATATAGCGTCGCTAAAAGTATAGACGACGGTTCGAACCGTCACCGAGTCCATCACTAAAAGGGGGGTGAGCTCGGGTGAGTTGAATAAGGAGTGAGCTTAAGATCCGGACCGTATATATATAATCTTGCACTAATATGTTTATTTTATAAACCCTAAAATCCACTACTTTTTTAAACTGTTACTAATTTAATTATGTTAAAACATAATTATTATATCCTAAAATAATTACTTTTCTAATATTGTAACATTCATAATTATACCATACATTATATCATACATATATGGTATAATATTATAATACACGTATATAATAAAATCACTACTTATCTAAACTGTGCAGATATTATCATTACTAATTTAATTATATTACAACATAATATTATACCATTTATAATTATATTACAAAATAATATTATACAATTTAAAACATTTAAAACAAAATTAAAATAACAAATAATACAAATCATAAGTTACTATATTGACTTTATAATCCACTAAATCACTACTTTTTCGATCTAAACGATTTTTATATTATCATAACGTAATTATTATCTTCTAAAATCATTACTTTTTAATCCAACATTATTATTTTGATTTTATAATCCCTTAAATCACTATACATCTAAATTGTTCTAATAATGTTAACTGTTCTAATATTATCATTACTAAATTAATTATTATCTACTAAAATCACTACTTTTTTTAATTCTAAATTAATATTTTAAATGTATAATCCTCTAAATCACTACAAATCTAAACTATTTTGGTAATGTAAACTGTTTTGATATTATATTTTTTAATTTAATTATTATCTCCTAAAATCACTACTTTATGATATTATCATTACTGAGCTATTATCATTACTCTCCGTTATTTATCCTAATTTTTTTTTATCAAATATCCGATCAATCCCCTTGCAGCAATTGTTGATATCACATATCCTAATTTATTGAAAAATTTTGAGAATGTCTTTTATTTCCAAGACCAAGATCCTACACTTGATGCTATAAATAAGGTGAACGAATATGTGATGTATTTATAGCCAGATGATGAAGTACCATATCTAAGATGTCCTATGTAGGTTGATGAAAACTCAAACAGCTATGAATGCATTTACACCCTATAATTTTTGAATAGCATTACATCTTCTGAAATGTCAAACCACAAGATAACGTTGAATATTGGGGTTCCTATAATGTTGCTTCGAAATATAGATCAGTGATCTGGTTTGTGCAATGTCACGAGATTAATAGTAAACTCAATTGGGAAAACATCTGATAGAAGTAAAAGTAATTTCAGTTAGCAATTTTGGACATAAAATTTTCATACCTCGCTTGGTCTTAACACCATCAAACATTAGATTACCTTTAAAATTTCAACAAAGACAATTTCTTTTGGTTGTTTGTTTTTTCATAACAATTAATAAGAGTCAGGGACAATCTCTCTCACATATTGGACTGTATCTATCACATCTAATTTTTAGCCATAATCAATTGTATGTAGCAGTATCAAGAGTTACAAACAAGAGTGGAGTAAAAATACTAATTTGTGATAAAAATGGACAAACATATAATACTACAAAGAATTTAATTTTTCAGAAAGTTTTTCACAATTTAATATAGAAAGGTTTGACTGTTTCTGGCTATTATCTTTTTGCTGCTCATTATTAGTGTAAATCCTGATTATTTTATTATTATATCTCATGAAATTTTTACTATAATCTATTTGAATCTTTTTAGGTAAATATATGATATGCATTTACAAAGCTATCTCGATCGAGACAAATTCCAGTTGTAAAGACAAAAATAAACCGACAAACTCTCAACACTACCCCTTACAAAATTGTTTAGTTTTTATTATACATTCAACTCGAAATTTTGTTAATACATGTACTGAGTAGAGTTTATGTATATTCATTTTTTTGTATGTGTATATATATATTCATGTATAACCATTGAAAAACTTTTAAATAAGAGTATAATAGGTTTATCTTTTACTTTTTTGATGATAGTATTTGAAATTCTATGCAAGTCCATTTCGTATGTGTTTTATATTAATTCTTTTCATTTTTATTTAATATAGGAGCTAAATTCCTTTATGTTCTGTTAGTTTTCAATTCGACAAACACATGAATCTTTAGCTAAGTGTGAGACTTTTTTTATCTCGGGCAATACTATTTCCTATAAAAGAGTTGTGGAAAGATAATTATTTATTTGGTTGATAGTTTAGGCAATGTTGAAATCAACTATTAAGTATGTCCAAATTCTTATATATCACTATTGTCCAGATTTCTGTCGTAAATATTAATAAGATTGCAACGATTGTTAAAAAGATCAAAACTGAAAGAAGCTTAAATGTGATAATCCTGATACCTATGGTTCAATGGTAATGTGACAATGAATTTGGTGTATGCAGTTCTTGGCAGAGTTAAATTTTTGTTGTCATGCTTCTTGCATTATTTCAGGTGCATCATGAATTTTATCCTACTTAGCACAACAAAATTTTGCGCCCTACAATTCTAAATACTGTTGAAAGTGCAAAGGAGTTATATGAAAACTTTCAGATTATGAGACATTGCATTCAATGGGAGGGGCTATGACTTCATTTTGGGGACTATATCCCATGGTGTTTATATTTATGACTTCTTCATTTATTACATTCTATTATATGGATTGTGACTTTGCATGATTTGTTAAGTACTAGCATCCGGTAAATCATTTTAATCGTCATTAATATATTTTTTTGGGCATTATGGTAATAATGTGAGTGCCTATACAATTGTCAAAAATTGACAAAAAAACTAATGATGCAATGTATTCGTTCTTTAACTATAACTTTGTGTTATGTATGACACGATGCTATACTGCTATATTTTTAGATATGGTGTTTGTTTGACATGAAGATGCAACATAATTATTAATTCTCGTGCTTTTCAGTTTTTGCATGTAACATGTGCTTTCCGTTCATGTCTGAGGATCGAAACTGAGACATTATTTCACTATTTTTCCTTTCGTTTGGATGTTAGAATTCTGGTGCAAATAAGCGTATACGAGACATGGATCTTCAAAATGCATCAAGTACATGTGTAAGATATTTGAGGCTTGATGAGGTTTGTGTAATGTGTAACAGACTTCAAATATACCACTAGCAATCATATCAATATAACAATTCGATGACATTGTGCATGACACTTTCTAAATATTTATTAGTGCTTTAGAATGAAAGAGTTACCCATTTTTAACCATATTGGTTACATTATAAACATTTTTATCAAGACATTTATATATATATATATATATATATATATATATATATATATATATATATACACACACACACACACACACACACACGCACAACTGTTATGTAATGTTCTAGGGTTTAGTGATCAGATTAATTATATACTTGGATATGTATTTGCGCACAAAATTTTTATGCAACACTATATAACATATGCTATTAAAATTTGATAATCGCACAACAATCTACCATCTTCTTATTATATTTTAATTTATTAATTGCATGTATAAATTTATTATTAACAAAATGAATAATCCCGCCGCAAAGCGCGGATTTGTATCTAGTTCACTTACTAAACTGATATTTCCGCATGTTAAAAAAAAATTATATGCAAACATAATAATTGGACATGAATACTTTATAATTTCACCTATTCGTATTTTGACCCCTAATGGTGAAAATAAAAATATCATGTCCAATTAGAGGTCAAAATACAAATAGGTAAAATTGTAAATCACTCGTGTCTAATTTTCATGTCCGCATAGTAGAACTTCATGTTAAAATGATAATTATCATTTCACATGAGTTTCTCTCACTGTCTCACATGAAGGTAGGAACTACTCACTGTTCATGTGAGAGGAATCATGTGAAAATATACATCAGTTCCCCATCTAAATTCCCTATTTATAAACTTGCGGAAATACCATTTTTACCTGTGAACTTCCATATATTAATATAACAGAATTCATGCTAGCACAATAATCATTTTAGCACAAACTATGAACATTTGAAATGACCAAAAATAAACTTTAACATCAGTAACTCTGGACAAAGTTGGATCGACTGAAAAGAGCATATGTTTGACTACATCCACAAGTTATAGAAAGTAAATAAACCAGTTCGAAAAAAATAATATTTTCGACAAATACAGGTTCATCAATCTCTAACTGACATGATATGCAAAAGCTTTTCTAGCTTTATACAGCTACACTTTCTCTGAACTTCAAACCCCATTGATGCACTCAACAATTGTTTGATAATACGTTTATGTAAAACTACAACATGCATGCAATAGGAGTGTGGGGTGCTTTGGCTCTCTTGCTCACCTAATTTCTCGAAAAGTTAACATGCTCAAGAGTTGCGACTTTATTGGATAATGAGTTAGAGAACTAAAGCATATCTAAGTCACTGGCTATCAGGCTCACCTGGGCATTGACGGCTCCAATTGCCCATACCAGCTTTACGCTCTCCTCGCTTCCTTTTGTTCTTGGGAAAATGGAAATCCGAGGCTAAATGTGGTTTCGGAGTTGCATGCTCCTGAGAATTTGCATTTTTTGGCAGGTTGTCGGGTTCCAATGTCGGAAGGACTGGATTAATGGTGCTTTCTTCTTCACCAATTTTCTCAGGTTCGTGCTGAGTATTGCTATTTATGAGAGTATGAGTCTCAGCTTCAGCTACTTGGTTGTGTATCAAGATGTTATCCAAAATCTGCAGATATTGTTTGATACGTAATCATGTTTGTAAAAATAAAAATCAAAATAAAATCAAAAGGGGATGCTATTGCAGAAAAGAAAATTGCACAATGTACACAAAAATTAAAATCTCAAGTTGAAATCATATGAAGGGAACACCCTCTACGGGATCAAAATGCATATAGTGACAATTCAATCCTAGAAATGAGTGATTAAAAGGTAAAGGCAAACCCATCAGGATACTGCCCAAATAGAGAAACCAATTCTAGAAATAGTAGCACACTGCCCGGAGTAACATTGGGTCATGTAATATAAGAAATCGCCAAATAAATAGGTAAATGGACAAAGAAAAATAGTAATTACATAGAGAAGGCTTACATCTTCACACGAATCTCCAATTTGTGAGTAATGTTGAGTGACATCAGCAGAGGACAACAGTCCCACAGTGCTTTCAATTATATCTGGAATATCAATAGCCTCTCCAAAACTTGAAACTGCACTTTCAGGCAACACCAAATCTCCAAGATCATACTCGGATATCTGGTGAATTGGATCGTACAGACCTCGCATCAGCATTGTATCCCCATTGCAAGCAGAGAAAGTAGGACTACGTACAGAGCTTGTTTGTACATCACATGGCACAAGATGGCTCAAATTCTCAGAGGAAGAGAACTTTCCAGCAGTTTTGGACATAACTAAATCAAGTTGAGCCTTCAGCTTGTGCACACGAGAGTGTACTATTTCAATCTTCCAAAAGATCTGCTCTAGGGAATTATCTTTATCTTCAAGAAATGACCAATCACTATTAATTCCAAACTCACCATGGCTAATGGTAGTTTGGTCTGCAAGCCCTAATCTCCAAAACAAGAAACAGCAGCTAGATTCAAACTCAAAGAAGCCATTTCACTTTAACATGTAAACAAAATGATGATAACAATAAGGATTGTAAGTTTGTCATATACCTTATCAAACAGAAAAATGCGTGAAAGAGTTTCTCCCCCGATGCGTAAGTACTTTAAACAGTTACACACAACTCTTAATTATTACCATTCGCCCATCTAATCATGTTAAGAGAACCCCTTGATGACTTGAAAAGAATATTTACTATAATATTTACTATGCACTATAATATTACTAAGCACTCTATATCTATAGCAGGCAGCAGCACTGCTATCCAAGTGAATCAAAACAGGTGGTATTGGTTTACTACAAATAGGTAGCATCTCACATAACAAATCATGTAACCAACATGCTTTCTCACTAGCACAGGACAAGGCTATCAATTGCAGCTCCGTGGGAGATTTAGCAATTATTTGTTGTATTTGTTAACATACATATGTATGACGTCGTCTAAAGAATCTTTTTTGCTTCTTTTTTTTTTCTCTTTTTCCCCTTACGAAGAGCCAATAGTTAATTTGAGGCAGCAATAAACACATAGGACAACAGATTAGACTAAATTGAGCTGATTGTTGACAGAAAAAAATATTACCATAAAAAAACACTTTCAGAAGTAAAAATTGATACAACTTTATCAATCACTTAGCTTGGATGGCACTCATCAGTACATGAAGAACATAAAACTAAGTTATAAACAAATCATTACTGCAGTAGTTATCAGAGCTTCAAATACTACACATCCTTTAAATGTACGACACATTCAAAAACTACACACTCCGTAAATGTGCTACGCCATTTGAATTGGAAATTCAAGCCCTAGATCAATTATACACAAACACCAAAAATATATAAACAAGTGGGGGCGGGGTCCGCGGGGAGGTGGGAGAAAATAAAGCATGTCAACTGAGTTTTTCATGGAGTTTCTTGTTCACAAATAAAAACACTTTCTTTTATTTATAACCTCCCTAAGAAAACCAACTAGTTGCTTCTACATATACAACTGGATGAGCTCTACCATCTTAAACACTTAAAAGGCAAACAAACACATTTTTATCGAGATTGAACATATTTACCCGTCAATGAGATGTTGTATTAGTATCCTCATAAGTTAGCACCGGACATGCTTAGTTTATTCAGTTTGAATTACATAAGTCCACATATTTACTCCTCTTAATGAGATGATGTCATCTCTTTTATTGACCTCAGAAGAATATTTAAGACACATTGGAGGAAAAACAAAGATAAAGAAATTAAGACACTCAATATTCAAGATTTTTAGACCTTTATGTAGCTTTCTGCATTGGTTAGTAAACAAAATTTTACCTGAATTACACAAATCATCAGCTATAGAAGTTCCATCTGGATCAGACCTCTTATTTCCTGTAAAAGGTCATGCCAGAGAGGGAAGACATTAGGATGGCTGGAATAAAAGAGCAAAGCACCGATACCATGATGCATAAGTGCAAAGGAGTTTTACCAATATAGGAGAAAAGCCTGTGATTTGACATATATGATTTTGGATCAATCGTGTCTTCTACTCTCTTTCGCTTCCTCCTCTTCATGACCTTTTTTCTGTGCCCTTGAAAAGTATATGGCAATGATCTCGAACCAAATCCTTCTACTGCAAATTGATCTAAACCCATTTGTTTTCTCTGATCAAGTGCAGAAATCTCTCTGTCACACTTTACAGCCTGGGACACAAATTCCTTTATTCTTAATTCTGTCCATTTGCAGCGCCACATAAGGGGGTGTATAAAGCTCCTCCAATGACTTGTCAGCTTCTTCTTCCTGAAAAATTGGATCCATAACTGGAATCAGAAACAGTGGATAAACAGAAGACCAGTATGAATTTATGTATAACACTTACATTTACAGTACACTTATGTATGAAGACCATTTTGTTCACATACTAGAGCAGACAAACCTGAACCCATTATCATAAGTAAAATATTTCCGATTAAAGTAATAAGGAAATTATCTACAAAAATGAGGATGACAAATGGAATGCATTGGCTTGCAATGATAGTATTTCATTAATTGATGTTTTCCAAAAAGAAGAAATTTTTTCAGCCTAAGTTAATAAAATGACGAACTTTCAATATTTATTTATTCCTTTTTTTTTTTTTTTTAAAAATAGCATAGAAGTTTCCACTATAAACTTTAAAAGTGATTGTATGTCATCATAACATCTAAAAATGATAAGAGTTCCCATCCAAACATATATCAGTATCCAGTAATAACTATCTACTTGTATGAGAAAAGTGTTACATACAATTTTTTTTAAATTTTTATAAATTATTGTAGTTGATGTTTGAGTCTTACTAAATAATAGCTGTCAAATGATAGCTTGGGTATAAATTAAAATCAAAGTTGAGATAAGGACATTTGAGACCCATAGAATTTTTTGTCAACCCAATTATTTATAGCCTGGAAAGTGATAGACCAGCTCGTTCATAGATCCTTTACTTCTTCCAAGGGGTGTCTGGAGTGGTATTTCTACTTTTAGGTAGTTAGTTAAAAACATCACATGACTATTCACATCCAGAATCTTTTCAAAGTTCTTGATATTTCTTCAAACTTCCAAGATCTAAGAGCCTAAATCCTATATGGATTCCCCCTATTTCTAACTTCTCTTGGTTTTGAGAAGCCCCGCCATAATCTTTTCAAAGTGACACTGTGACAGAAAGTTGCCAGGACCTTTTCAATGTTCTTCAAACTTCCATGAGCCTATATCCATAATGGATATTGTCCCTACTTTTAACTTCTCTAGGTTCAATGAAGCCCACCAGAAATGTAAGACTATTAGTCAACATGAGGTTAAAAAAAGTAATCAACTTGACTTTAGCCATTAGCAGACAACTAGAAAATTATATTCATTACAAGTCAGTGCAGGAGGCACACTTCAGAAAACCCGAATGAGAATTTATTGGTTGTCGGTTCCAGTATATAGTCAAGTTATATTAAATAAATCGTGCCTATGACTATTTGGTACATGTGGTAAATTACAGAAACAATGGAGCGAGAGCAACAAGAGGATGTTACAATCTTCAGAGATTGCTAGCAACCTATGTCATTTGGACTCATCACTTTGCTCTAAAGTACTCCCTAAAGTACTCGCATCCAACACTCGACAATCAAACAAGATATGGGTGCTAGACATTGCATTTTAGTGCAAAAAATTGACAAAATTGAGGAGTATCTATGTCGTAGAAAACTTATATGATCTGACACTCCATCCAATCCATGTAACTTAGTTAGCAATAGTACAAAACCATACTACCTCCATTTTCAGTCCACCTTCACAATAGTGTTAATAGGTATCTTTCAACTTTTTGTTACTGAGAGTGGAGAATTGAAATCAAGCTCAATGCTAAACCTTCTACTAACAAGACATATGTGATGGGGACTCCAAGTCAAAAACAAAGAAGAGATTTTTATATTTATTATTTGGAATTTTTATTATGTTTAATATAAAAGTAGATAATGTGATTTATGTATTTTATTTATTAGTGGGGATTTAGGATATTAATTAGTGATTAAGAATTATTAATAAGGGTATTTTTGTCGTTTAGTATTTTATTATTTCCCAAGTAAAATTAGGGTTCAAGTATAGTGATGTAATCCTCACAAGTTATTTAGACTACAAAATATTGATATTGAAGTTGATTATTTTATTCATATTGTAGAGGTATCCTACCGTAGAGGTATTTATCCATCTTGATGTTGATACGTGGAGTTAATAGACTTGAGAGATTCTAGTAGTTTATTTTATAATCCATTGCCCCAAACATTCAATGTCTCAAGCCACTAAAGAATTAATTGCTTAGGCAAAAGAGTATATTAGGTTTCTTGACGATGAAAGTGACCGAATATACTACTTTATTAATACATGTGGTCATAGATATTTGTAACACAAGCAAGAAGATCTTAGATGGGATATGGTTGATGCACAAGATTACCTTGGAAAATTGGAACGTCGATATCAAGATGAACAAAGGAAAGCTGAAGCAAGGAAACGTCAACAAGCTGAAGCAAAGAAACGTCAACTAGTTAAACCAAAGTGATTTCTATATGTTCTTCTTTAAAAGATGACATATCTTCTATAAAAGAAGGCTTTATTGACTTGCGGGCACATTTAAATAGTGATGTAATCATCACAAGCTATTTAGACTACAGAATATTGATATTGAAGTTGATTATTTTATTAATATTGTATAGGTATCCTACGGTAGAGGTATTTTATATATCTTAGTGTTGATACACTTGAGAGATACTAGTGGTTTAAACATGGAGTGTTGATACACTTGAGAAATCCTAGTTTATTTTTCGTCAATTCTTCAAATATGTCATGCATCAATATTGGTAACGAAAAAGTATTATCTTTCTCAGTGTTTTAAAAATTCCCGTCTAGGCCTCCCTTGGCACCCCGCCTAGGGGCTAGGCCCCCCCTTGGCGCCCGCCTAGGGGCTAGGCTCCCCTTTGGCGCCCCGCCTAGGCGCGCTAGGTCTCCCTTGGTGCCTCGCCAAAAAATCATTCCAGGAAATTAGACGAAGTCTAGGTGGAGAAGTTTTTTTCTTATTTTAATAACTACTCAAATCAAATCTTTATATATTTATTTTTCTAATGATTTACTATATTCATAATACAGGTTGTAGCATATCAAATCACAACAAGAAGTGAACAATATTAAGTCAAAATGGATAATTTTATTATACTTGTAATTTTTTGAACTTGTACCAACTTCAAATTATATAAATGATAATACATTTGTAATATTTAGTTTAATTCAATATAATTCTTAAATTTATGTTAAGTTTCTTAAGTTTAATATTGAATTAAATTCTTAAAATTTTAAATTTTATTATTTAATAACAATCTTGTTTATGAATAAAACTAATACGTTAAAAATATGTTTGAACTTTGAATAATTGCATGTTTGTGTTTGAACTTTGACATTAGCAATTTGGATGTATTTGAACTTTAAGCAAAGGTCTTTATTATCTTTATTATAAATTATTTTGTTTTATAGTATTGTTTTGTTTGGATAAATGTAAGATAAAATATTAAAATTGGTTTAAAATAAAAAATTCCGCCTAGGCCCCGCCCAGGCCCCCTAGGCGCTAGGCCCCCTGGCCGCCCGCCGCCCGCCGCCCGCCGCCCGCCTAGCTCCTTTTAGAACATTGATATTTCCCTCACACACTCCCGGATCCATTAAGTGGTAGCAGAGTATAGGAAAATCTAAGACTTTGTGTTAAGAAAGACAAAAATTCCAACTTACTCTAATAGCTAAACAACTTGACCTTCTTTTATTGTATAATTAAATTTCATAGAAAGCTTCAGACGAATCAGAAAGTAGTGTAGAAGTAAAATTATTTAATGACGAATATGTTATAGATCTTTATCAGAAGATTGTTCCACGAATTGGAATTCTCCGCCCAGCTTTTATGTTTATTCCAGAGTGGTGAAGTGAATGTCACAATAGGCTTACACTATTATAGATAATGGAATCATATGGATGATGTCTCTTTTGTTAGAAATAATTGAAGTCGACTAATACTTGTATTTTATAATGGTAGGTGTATGAGTCTCATATTTCTCTAATATAATTCTTCTCTCTCTCTCCACATTCTCTCTCTATTCAATTATCTAATTACCTCCCTCCCCTCTCTCTCTAATTAAGTCACCATTTCCAATGCTTACAAGTTAATTCCCTTGATGTTGCTGGAGTTTTGGATTTTTTTCTAGTGTTCAATGAAAGCTTGCACCAGTCGCTTCAAATGCCTCACAATTGTTTGAAATATCCAAGTTAATCGAGTTATGAGTTTGAGTCTTCTAAGTGAAGTTATTTACAATTGTGGTGAGCCCATAACCCAAAATCCATAAGATGAAGGTTGTTGGACAAATTATCAAGATCAATCTTATGATATATTAGGAAAGATATTCAATCTGCAAAAGATTGAGCATTATTATTTCGTTGGATTTGATCACATTCTTCCTGTAGCCTACAACCATGAACTAATTTATACTGTTGTAAAGGAGCTTTGGTATTAATTAGGATTCTGTAGACATATTAAGAGTTTTTTCTTTACTATGTAAAGTGATACAATCTTCGATCTTAAAGAATAAAGTTTAATATATTGTTTGATAAATTGAATGTGTCATTGTGACCCTTTGGCATTATTGTTCTTCCTTTTTCCCTTCTTTCTCCTCATTTACCCCATCCCTAAACCCTTCTAGACCTTATCATACATACCAAACCTTGGTCTACAAGCTTCACCACTTGTGATGGGGACCACTAGTCGAGAGCAAAGAAGAGATTCTTATACTTTTTATTTGGAGTTTTTATTATGTTTAGTGAGAGTAATTAATGTAATTTATTTATTAGTGGGTATTTAGGATATTTATGTTTATTAAGAAAAATTAATATTTCGTTAGGATTTTAGTTGTTTTGGTACTTTTATTGTTCCATAAGTAATATTAAGGTTTTATGGTTTTGATTCTCTTTAGATAACGTGTAGTCCCACAAGTTATTATTGAGCATACTATTGATTATTGATATTATGCTATAAGTTAGTTTCCTCTCTTCTGCGGTTGAGAAACCCTTAGGGTACTGATGTGTGAGCATCACCCAAGTAGATGATCCTTGGGGTAGTGAGGTGCAAAGCCTCACCAAGTTAATTTTCCCTTGTTTCTTTTTAATTATCTTTGTTCCAAAAAATTTCCTACATCAACTTAGCCTTAACATTGAGGATCCAAAAAGGGCATAAAACAAACATTTTTTTCAAGCCGTGTATCGAGAAGGTAGCTTCATTCTTGTACTGAAGAGGAGTAAAATGCTCTTTAGGGAATGGTGACTTATGTCCTCCTTTGCAAGTTTTGCAGTCAATTACCAATGCTTTAGTGCCCTATCACCTTTACAAGATGAAATGAAAATGATGAGATGCATGGTTACATGAAAAGAGAATTTGACCATTGCAGATGGTACTCTAGTTTTGCCAAGTCAAGTACTCAATTAGGGAAATTAACAGTTACATATATTCTCTATTTGTTTACAAATACACTCCTCTGGACCTAAAAGAAGGGTACTACTTCTTCGATGGCTGTTTTCTCAAACATTATGGTTTGCATAGGAAAGATTCTGACATAATATTTTTCAGCAACTTTCCTCGATAATAAACTGTAGTTAATGAAAAAGATTATATATGTGTCCCTACGCAAGCTAAAAGTCGATAAAAATAAATAAATACCCTTTTCTAAGGAAGGAGGGAGACTGATTTTATGAACCATAATCATTATGCAATCATATTAACAACCATAGTTTTTTTCGTTTTGACAAGTAAATACAAATCCACTAAAGACACCAAAAAGGGCAAACCCGAGCACACATTTAACAGGTTCCTAACTGTTTAGATTTTCTACCAAAATATTCAAAATAAAGTGTTGGGAAAATGATATCACACCTCATTGGGAACATGGTATTAAAGTCATCGAATGCAGAAGCAAAACCATTGTCACCATAGAATTGTGACTCAACTTCGGCATCACTCAATCCAGAACAATTCTCATTTCCGGATATAGTGTCAGCAAAAGAGCTTGAATACTCCGTTGCATCTGTATCTTCCACTTCAGGCACTCTTATGTCACTACTCCTTGTAAATTCATTTACATTTACTGCAATATCCTCTTCGAGCTCCAGACCCTTGGTTTGCTCATCTGACAGGACTTCCATTTCAACGATGGCTTCCTCAGACTTTATACACCTCAAACCCTTTCCACGGGAATCTGTCAATATCCTAGAGTTCCCCCTACCTGCTGCCATATTAGAGCTGGAATTTTGTTTACTATCAGGATGGAACTCTGCTGATGGTTGAGCATGAGGAGCCATGCCACAGCTCGTTCACTTAATGAATCAAACTGGAGGGGAAAAAGATCCTTCAGAGTAAGCCTAAACAAATATACTAGTTAATTAACAATACTAAATTCGTTCAGCTCAAGTAGTCAAGTCATTATTCTATCCAATTTTTCATTACAAATATCAGGAGCATCTTGTTGGCCAATGTGGTGATTGGAGTGTTTGAATTTTGAAATTTTATAGGGAACTGAAACAATAAATAATTTATATATTTCATGAAGTACTTTACAGCAATTGTTGGATGAGTACAAAGAAAGGGTAACTAAAAAATTACATGTGTCTTTCTTAGATATACAGCTTGGTTTATTTCAAAATAAAACTTGATGAATTCTACTCGGTGATGATGGTAAAATATATTTTAAACTTCAAAATGATGGTAAAATATATATTTAAACTACAAAATGTTAGAATCTTGAAAACTTCAAATTTGAGTTACCTAGCCACAACAATTCTTAAGAGGTGAAAACTAAGACCAAAACTGGCAGTCAGTTTAATTGTAAAACTCAAGAAAAAGACAGTTCACTTTGTTCTCAAATTCAAATTCCCAAGAATGAGGAAACAAGGTGGAGGGTCTTCAACGAAATAAAGTTTAAAATGAAGCCTGCTCTAGTGGCATTGCTTTTGAAAATATTACTTTCCTTAGAACTAACAATAAGTTTCCTCAATTTTCTATAAAGACTAACCGTTTGCTATCATTTCCCCTATTTCTTCACGGCAGTCAACTATTTGCACCCTAATTATAGACGCAACACCTCAAAATCACTCATTCTTTTCAGCATCCACACTTAGAATTAGATAAAAATAAGGAGTCACAAATCATCAGATTCAAAGAATAAAAAACAAACTAGCTTTTTAAAATATTTCGAAAGTTTAGTGAAGTAATTTCTTCAATATTCCCAAACACAGACATTCAAACATAAAAAAAAACACAATAATTACTTGTATGATCTACCATTAACCCAGCAAACAAAACCAATAATTGACAACAACCCAACTTCAAGTAACAAACCAGGTCTCAAAAAAAATTAACCCACCATGTGTTTGGGTATTTTTGTGAGAGAGACTGTGAGTGATCAGCAAAAGTGAAAGGGATAATTAAGCTAGTAAACAAAATGAAGAAGCATGCATGCCAACATATTGATACATGTACAGTAAATAACACCACCAAGATGACCATATTTCCAAAATTATGAAACCAAACACACAAAAATACCACTAAAATTGTAACTTTTACAAAGAACGCAAAATACAGAAATTTGACCAACATTGATCCTAGCTGAACAAAGAACAGCATCCAAACCTTAAGCTAGCTTTTAGCAGAATACCCACATAGGAATTATAGTATAAACAAATCTCATGAAGAGAGACAGAGAGTTTGCCAGAAAATTATGAAGTAGAGAGTGGGAGGCTCGGCGGCCACAATGAAGCGTTGTTGTAAAGAAGTAAAGTGGACGTTATATATACTGTAACCTAACAATACCATAAATAAATTAGAGTAAATCTACAGGCGGCCGGTTTCGGCCGGTTATTATTTTCAAATAAATAGCAATATGGTCTGTTCGGTTGGTTTTGAATTTTTGGTAGTTCATCCGGTTTTGATTGTGAAATGTGGGGACAAACAATCTGATTTATTTAACAAATAATTAAATTCAAAAAAATTAAAAAGCATTAGAAAATAATAAATATTGCAAATCGATATGCGTATCAATATTTTTATTTGAGAATTGTTAAATCCACAACACTTTTTATTATTTCCACAACAAAAGTGTCGTTGTAAATGTATAACAACGGTGAAAACTGTAGCTATAGGATCTATAGCGACACTTTTGTTGTGGAAATAATATTTTCTGTTGTGAATTTAACAGTTCTTTTTTTATAATTGTAACTAGGTCGCAATAAATAACATGACTCAAAAGCAAATCAATTCATCTAAACTCAAAAACCTAAACAATACGGTAGACAATGAAAATGACGAGAATTTGCATATCATAAAAGTTTAAGAAGTAATAATAGAAATAAAACTGATATTTTCACATCTATAATGCACTTTTCATGTGAAAATATCAATTTCTTAATAGAAATTAGATTTTCATATAGTTATAAAACTCCTTTACTTCATTAAGAAATTGATGGATTAATCCAATTTTTACATAAATGAATAAATTTAACACTCTTCTTATTGTCCTTTTGTTATTCTTTAGTAATCACTTGTTGCGGATTAGTAGAAAGTAGGGCTGAGCAAGTAATCAAATTGGAACTGAAATCGCACCAAAAATCGCACGAACCGCATCAATTAAAATCGCACCAACGGTTCCGGTGTATGTGGCGGTTTTAGGTGGGTTGAATAACCAAATTTACAGTTCCGGTTTGGTTACTAGCCAAAACCAAACAGCATAAAACCGAAACCGCACCATGTGTGTGTATATATATATTATCTCTAGTAAATTCTAAAGTTACTTTTCACTTGAACACGCTCAGAGAAAACCCTAGTCTTGCATTGTCATTTTTTCACCAATTGAAAGAAGATGTTAGAGGTTATAGAGTCAAAAATTAAACAATTGGGTTTTGGAATTTTGAATTTGTTTGATGCGTTATTGGAGGGGCTTATAGTTGAGGGGCTCGAGCACTTGATGCATTGGTTAATGTCAATGCTATAATTGTAATAGTCTAATAGATTATTTTTAGTCCTCCCTGCAATATATTTTATTCTATCTTCAGTATATATTTTTAATTTTTGGGGAACTAGATAAACATTCTTGCTTATTATCGAATAGTCTCCGTTGTTTTATATAGCGCATATTTTAGTTTTAAAGCATGCTTGATATAATTCTCATTGTCAACTTTGTCACTAAGTTAATTGCTCGATGTAAGTTTTATGTTAAATTTTATTGAAGGCTTAAATTTTTTTGTTGTTTCAATTGGTTTTGGAACCGAAACCGCACCAATTAAAATCGCACAGCACACTTTAAAACCGAACCGCACCAATCACAAGCGGTTTCGGGTGCGGTTTTGAATTTTTCAAACCGCACCTAAGCGGTTTCGGGTGCAGTTTGGACTTCAAACCGTACCAAACTGCACCATACTCACCCTTAGTAGAAAGTGAGAGCGAATGAGACAAGTAAATGAATAAAATCAAAATTAGTAAGTTAAGTAAGTTTAATTTGTTATTAAATCGATCGGTTCATGTCTACTTGGTTCGACTCGATCAGTTCTCTTGGTTTAATTTAGGGAACTAATATTTTTGCATATAACCATTAATTTAGTTTAATAATTAATTTTTGCAACAATTACTATCAATTCCACATACGATTTAGTATTAATATTAATTAATTTAGTTTAATTTGCATTGATATTAGGGAACTGATATTGATATTTAGTTTAATTTTTGATATTAATTAATTTTTGCATTTTTTTTTAATTTGGTTTAATAATTTGGTTTGGTTTGAAATTAATTTAGTTCTTGATTCGTAATAATTTTTGATATTTTTGCATATGTGACACTTTTTAACCATATACTAATATTGATTTGGTTAAAAAACGAGTCTCACATACGGAAATATTAAAAAGTGTTACAGAAAAATCAATTACAAAAAACAAATATTAATATATGATTAAAAAGTGGGCCACACATGCAGAAATATTAAAAATTGTTACGGAAATATCGCTCTCTTTAATTTATTCGTTATCTCAAAATGACGATATTTGTGTGACATTAGAAGGGAAAAATAAATCATTTTCTCTTATGTATTTTTTCTCTCGCTCTTTCTCCTAATATTTCTTATTCCTTTTTTTAGCAAATAACAAAACTATTATCAATGTATGCATTTTTTATAAAAAAAAAAAATCACTAAAAGATTAAGAATCAACATTGATAACCTCAAAAAAAAAAAAATTCAAAAATACAATATTGTTCATTTTGGTTGATCCGTTCAATTTTTGACCAAAAATTATCGTGTATATTTTATTCATATTTTATACATTTTGTCAATCTTTTAGTAAATTTGATTGCCAAAATAGATAACTAAAATGTATAAACAAATTAAAAACCCAAATATAGTATCAACTATCATGTATCTTTCCCCAAATACAAGTAATTCCAAAACACAAAATGATTATTCTGCAATTCTAATTTTTAAATATATAAATATAAAGTTTTAAACATATGTAATATATATTATTAAAATAATATGTTAGGGGTCTCAAAATTTTGATTTCAAATGCGTCTCAAATGACATGACAATTAATATTTTATTAATAATTTATTAACCAGTGTTTTGGTGACACATCGTTTGAGATACCTTTTAAGATTAAAAATTTGAGACCCCTAACATCACCCATATTATTAATTTTATTTATTATTGCACTGACCACGAATGTTATGAACAATATGATGGGTTTCACCATGCATATATATTAATGAAATTGAAAATTATTAGAATTAAGTAAAGGTTGAGAAATATTGTGAATTGTTAAGGTCATATTTCGCCAACTTCTAATTAAATACATGCTAGCTTCCTTTGAACTTACCGCATTGGCATTACTTAACATCCAAGTATACTTGTATGCACGTATGATGCGGGGATTGTTCTATTTTGTGTGATGGTTGAAAAGACAAGAGAGAGAGAGGACTTTGATTAACTTTTTTTGTTAATGGTCCTAAGGGTAGTATGTTCATTGAATCTGTTAACACTGTTGTCAAATCCGGAATCGGTCGATTGAATCAATTAACCACTTTTGGTGAAAATTTGGTAGAGCCGGTTCATGTCGGTCGAACTGGTGGTTCAACTAGTAAACACTACAAGAAAATAGTCCAACAACGATCAAGAATTTCAACGACTGCCGTTTTCGGTCGTTAAAATTATTATTAGCGACCGAACTGAAATCTAGTCGCTAATAAATATCAGCGACTGCATGCGGACACTAATCGGTCACTGATTTAATTTTACCACCATAAATTTTGCGGGAAGGTTTGTTGAGACCAAAAAATATCAACGACCGCGCGGCGGTCGCTAATACATCCACATCATTAAAAACTAGTGACTGCAGGTGGTCGCTGATCGTTTTTAATCTAATCAGATCTTGGCAGACCAGCAGACCAACATACGAGAGGAGGAAATAAAGAAAAAGAAAAGGGTGGTTGTCGTTGCCGCCGCCGCCGACCAACGCTGAAGATTAGGTATGAAAATTTTGCTTGTATTAATTGTAATTTTAAGGAAAATGTTGAATCTCATAATATTTTGCTTGAATTTTATCTATTGGTATTTGTGTTGTAATTGATTTCTTTAATTATAAGGATGTTTTGTTTGCAGACTCTTTGAAATTTGTATGTATTTATAGTAATATTATGGGTAAAAGTCTGCATATTATGTTTTGTTAGATGATTAAAACTTTTAAATTCCCTACTTTATGTTTTTGACCCCAAATTACTAGCACCATTGTGCTTTGATGCTAATCAATCCTTATATATAAATGCAGCAAAAATGATCTTTTAAATTAGAAAACTCACTGAGTCAATCCTTAATTAATTAAAATTTAACTCGATAAATTGGAGAACTCACGCGAGTTTGGAACTAATTCCATCCTTCAATCCACAAAACTGACGGTGTCTCTTCTTCCTCTTCCTCCTCTACCTCTTCCTCTTCTTTTCCTTCTTTCTTCTTCCACTTTCCGTTTCTTCCCTTTCCCCACTCTTCCATCTTCTCAATTAACCCAATCCTTTTTCTCCTTCTCCTCCTCATTCTTCTCCCTGCAAAATCTAGATTTTCCACTCCTCTCAATTCTCCTTTTCCGATTCGTCCCTTCCATTCATACTTATCCCTATACATATTTTGTCACTTCTTATTTCACAAATTAGGGTTATTTTGACCAATCCTTTCCGTTAGCTCTTGAAAATTCAAAGCATTCAAATAATAATACTCCAAGAACTAACTATACCTAAAGGGCTTAAAGCCATTGCTTTTTGTCGATACAGTCGGATAAGGCTTCGGTGACTGTGTTGGCCCAGGATTTAGGTTTATACTTTTGGTCCAATTTTTTCTTAATTGAGGTTTTGTTATTTTTGTTAAACCTTGATAGGATTGTAGTTTCGGAGACACCCGGGTATTCTCCTTCCTTCCAGCGCACCTGTCGATGAAATCGAGAGAGGATTGGAGGGGATTTACAGAATAGGAGGAGGAGAATAAAGCAACTGATTAGAGATGGGGTTCATAGAGGATGAGACTAGGTTTCAATCTCAGACCGACGTCGTTAAACTAATATGTGGAGCCAAAACCCAGGTGAACCTATTTATATCTGTATATTATTGAGTATAGGCAAAAGTATTGGTTTTGTTTTATTTGTTGTAAATATTTAATTTGGGAATTAGGGTTTCATCCATCGGTGCGATTGTTCGGTGACTCGAAAGCTTAAATGACTGGATTGGATGGAGTTTGAGTCGAGATTGTTAGAAGTCTCCAACTGTGCACGAACATTGTATTGGGCTACAGGTTTTGAGGATATTTTTTTTTTGCAAATCTTTATTGGATATATCGTTGTTTGAGAATTACCAACAAGTTTATAATGATTTTGGTTGGATTTTTTTATTGGTTTTGATGAACAGCAACTCTAATTAATGTTCATTTGATCTTAGTAGTAAAAGTGTTTATGTTATTCTTAACTTCAATAACTCTGTGATATATTCGTTCCTGTTTCTCTATCTGCAAATTCTCTCTTCTTCTATTTCAATTACAGTTGTGGGACCAAATCAACACACGCATGAATCAGATAACGCAAGTCTTGGCGATTATAGCTTCTTTATTTTGAATTTGATGAAACATTTTGTAAGACCCCAAATTTTATAAATAAAGATGAATTTTCTATAAATATCATTTTTGAATATTATGGAGTTAATTTGATATAATGTTATAGTTGTGGGTAATATTTATAAATTTTGCAAAGTACGCAAGTTGTTATATAATATTCGATTGGTCGGGGAATATTCGTTTTAACAGGGAATATTCGTACAACGACACAATCATTTGTGGACCCCACAACGGAATTATTGTCGGATTGAAAGAAACGACAAAAATATTTTATTAAAAATAACGGCGGAAATTTTACCATTGTTACTGTTGAACTACTCGGTAGTAAAAGTACAGTAATACGTGTGGTTGCATAGTAGCACACGGTATTGATTATTAATGCTTATGTGAGAAGTCACTCAGTTTGATTCAATTATTGTCAGTTAATAATATGAATTATTTAGCGATAATGACGTTTTGTTTTATTCGTATTATTAACGTAATAAAACAGAAACATCTTTTTATATAAAACAGAATACTTTATTAAAGTTATTCTATAAATAGAATATATTATATTTTATTTAAAAAATTTTTCTTTAAATATGGACCGTCAGATTAAAGTAATCAATCTGGACCGTTCATGGATTAGTTACTATGCATTCTATTTTTCTATAAATAACAGCTCATTCCTTCATTATTTCTTACGAATTCACTGAACTCTAGAGAGAGAAACTATAGAGAGAGAGAAGAAGAGTATTCTGCTACTTAACTACTTCCTTATTTCAGCTCGTCTTTAAAACGGTAAGGGGTGTTATTCTTTCTTATTCATGAAGAGAACTGTTGTTATTCCATTTCTTATTATTCTGTTGGAATAACCTGTATACGCGGATATACCCTATACTTGGTGACATTCTTCTATTATTCTGTTGGAACATCCTGTCTGTGTGTTTTACACCGGACCTGGTTCCGTTTTTATTATTATTCTGTTGGAACATCCTGTCTGTGTGTTTTACACCGGACCTGGTTCCGTCTTGTTATTATTCTGTCGGAATATCCTGTCTGTGCGTTTACGCCGGACCTGGTTCCATTATTTATTATTCTGTCGGAATATCCTGTCTGTGCGTTTACGCCGGACCTGGTTCTATTATTTATTATTCTGTTGGAATAACCTGTCTGTGCGGTCTATCGCATGCATGGTGATTTCTTTTGTTATTCCATTCTTTATTATACTCAGTTGGTTAAGTTTTGACTTCTATACTCCATGAAATTTGTGGAATATCCTTGACATTTGCGCTTCATCTAGTATCTATTCATGAAAATATTCTCCTGATCATTCTTGAATTTTACTCCACAAAGTAGTATCATGTTGATAATTTGGACGTTGTTAATTCTTGGATAAATTAATTCTTGAACTTGTTTTATTGAATTCTTATATCATTGTCATCATCCTCATGTTTATATTCTGTTGAAAGTCATCTGTGGCCTGTAGTGCATAGATGGACTTGGTATGATTATGACCAGGGATTATTCGGTGTAATCATGACCGTAATGTTACAAATGATGTGGTAAAAGTCGTCATTGGCCCGTAGTGCATTGATGGACAGTTGTTGGCATGATCATGACCATTAATGAATATACGAATATCCTTGGCCGTAGTGCAGGGGTGATTCGATGATGTGGATTATTTTATTAAGCTGAGTCTCAGCGATCACAGTGTTGGAAAATCTTTTAAATCATAAAAGATAGTAGAGTTTATCTTCTACTTGACTCTTTTAATGGATTGCTTGTTCCGCTGCAGTTAAACTTGATGTCTATTATATTTTATCAGTTTAACATTGTTGAAGGCTAATGATAATTTATTCTGCATTATCTTAGTCATAATATTTCTTACTGGGCTAGTTGAGCTCACCCTTTCTTTCACTGTTCTCTTCAGGAAATGAGAACGTAGCTGGGGCAAGTCGGGGAACGGAGTGATGGTCCGAATGATAGTATTAGTTAGTAGTCCTCACTATTCTATGTAATGGTGTGTTAATAAATGTAATGAGGACTCCTTTTGAGTATGAATACTCTCTAGAAGATAATATTTGTATTCAAACTCACAGTTTATGTTTTGTCGTATTGTACACGACAGTTGTATTAGTAAGTTGTATTTGTATTTTGTACTATGTATCTGACGACCCAAGATGGGTGATGTATACCTAATTTTGGGGGCGTCACAGTTGGTATCAGAGCTTAGGGATATGATCCCTGGCTAGGATGTGAGAATAGAACTAGGAGGGGAGAGACGGGGAATTCCTTCGCTAGTATGACCTACCTAAGTTTATTTGCATGGTATTTAATTGGTCGGTCATAATATAAGGATAATATATGACATATCAATTAATTTTTATTTTGTGGCAGTATCTGAAAATAGCATCTGAGAATGTTGAGAATGGCAATGGAGCACAGGCGACTGTTGATTCACCTCATATCAATAATCAGGATAATGTGTATCAGGAAGGTGACAATCCTCATGCAAACAACAACACTGACCAAATGATGAATGATCAAATGTTCAGAGGCTTTATGCAATTCATGCAACAACAGGTGAAAGCGGCTCCTGTCCACAACGTAGGTGGAAATACTGGAAACTCTCTGGCGGTCACCGCTAAACAGTTTAAGGAGCTGGGACCACCGGAGTTTAAGGGAGAACCCAAACCACTTGTAGCTGAAACATGGATAAAGCAGATCACCAAGATATTTGATGTCTTGGGTTGCTCCGAGGAGCAAAAGGTTCCCTTTGCCGCCTTTATGTTGCGAGGAGAGGCAGATTACTGGTGGGAATCGATAAAGCGTACTCAACCTGCCGCACTGAAGATGTCTTGGGAGAAGTTCCAAGAGCTGTTTAACGACAAATACTTTCCCGAGAGTATTCGTCACATGAAGGAGGTGGAGTTCATCAAATTGGAGCAGAATAATATGACCGTGTCGCAGTACGAGGCAAAATTTGCGGAGTTATCCCGGTTTGCGTCCCACCTGGTGGATAATGAAGAAAGAATGACGCGGATGTTTTTAAGAGGTTTGAAGCCGGAGATACGTCAACATCTTGTTTCTCATAAATTGTGTTTGTATTCAGATGTTGTAAATAGGGCTCAGTTGGTGGAGCGCGATAACGAGACAACGCAACCAAAAGAGAGCAGCCGGCAAAATGATAATACCAGTGAAAGCAGTCATCGAAGCGGTGACAACAAGCGTGGAGGGAATCAACAGGCCAGAAATGGTAACCACTTCGGTGGTAATCAGGGCCAAAACAATAAGAATGGACATTTCAAGAAGAGGAGATTCAACAATGATGGAAAAACGTCAGCACCAGCACCTGTCGTTAAGGAAGGAGAACGACCACCTATCATATGTTTCAAATGCGGAGGGGAGGGGCACATCAGTCCAAACTGCGCGATGCCGTCCAAAGCATGTTATAATTGTGGAAGAGAAGGTCATTTAGCCCGATTTTGTCGTTTACCGAAGACAAATTCAGCTAGGATGGAGGCACCAAAGGCCGTCCCAGAAAAGTCAAAACCGGTTGTGCAAGGGAGAGCGTTTGTTGTGAACTCCCAGAAAGTAAGGAACCCGAATGAGGTCATCACGGGTAAGCTTATCATAAACTCTAACGAAGTCTATACTTTATTTGATACCTGTTCTACCCATTCTTTTATTTCTCCTACTTGCGCTCATCGATTAAATTTGATTCCGGAGAAATTAGACTTTGACTTAGCAGTTGAAACTCCATTGGGAGAAACCTTCATTACATCCACGGTTTATAAGTCTTGTTTGGTTCAAGTTGGTACCCACACATTACCTGTCGATCTTATTTCATTAAAAATACTTGCATTTGACGTGATTCTAGGGATTGATTGGTTAACTACTCATCATGTAAAAATTGATTATTTTCGTAAGGTTGTTAGTTCCTAATCGACCTATTATGCGAATTCAAGCAACCAAACCATTAAAATCAATCGCTGTTATCTCAAGCCATAAAGCTATTCGTTTATTGAAAAACGGATGTCAAGCTTTCTTAGCTCATGTCACAGATCTAAACAAAAATACGTCAGCTTTGAATGATATTTCTGTTGTTAATAAATTTCCTGACGTATTTCCCGAAGAACTTCCTGGCCTACCCCCAGAGCGTGAAATTGAATTTTGTATCGACCTTGAACCCGGTACAAAACCCATTTCCAAAGCCCCATATCGAATGGCTCCTATTGAACTTCAGGAGTTAAAGACCCAACTGCAGGAATTGTTAGACATTGGTTTTATTCGTCCTAGTACTTCTCCTTGGGGTGCTCCTGTTCTGTTCGTGAAGAAGAAAGGTGGGAGTATGCGACTTTGTATTGATTATCGGGAGTTGAATCATGTCACCATCAAAAATAGGTACCCATTGCCACGTATTGATGACCTGTTTGACCAGTTGCAAGGAGCACAATTCTTTTCAAAGATCGATCTTCGTTCTGGATATCATCAGCTGAAGGTTAGAACTGAGGATATTCCAAAGACTGCCTTCAGAACTCGGTATGGGCATTATGAATTCTTAGTTATGTCTTTTGGATTGACTAATGCTCCTGCTGCCTTCATGGATATGATGAACAGGGTATTTAAGGAATATTTGGATCACTTTGTGGTCGTCTTTATCGATGACATCCTTGTTTATTCCAAAAGCCGTGAAGATCATGAGCAACACTTGAGGCTGGTACTCCAAAAGCTTCGTGAATACAAACTTTATGCCAAGTTGAAGAAATGCGAGTTCTGGCTGGAAGAGGTAGCATTCCTTGGGCACGTAGTATCAAGTCGTGGAATATCGATTGACCCGGCAAAGATTGAAGCTATTCAAAGCTGGGAGCAACCTAAATCAGTAACCGAAGTACGTAGCTTTCTCGGTTTAGCTGGTTATTATCGGAGATTCGTGGAAGGATTTTCTCGAATCGCTACTCCATTAACTCAGCTGACTCGAAAAGATACAAAGTTCGGTTGGAGCGAAGAATGTGAGCAGAGTTTTCAAGAACTCAAGAGGAGACTCATTTCAGCACCTGTTCTAACAATACCATCTGGCTCGGAGGGATTTGTCATCTACAGTGATGCTTCGAGCAAAGGGTTGGGATGTGTTCTCATGCAACATGGAAAAGTCATAGCCTATGCATCAAGACAACTCAAGGAATATGAGAGGAATTATCCTACTCATGATCTAGAGTTGGCAGCTGTTGTCTTTGCACTTAAAATTTGGAGGCATTACTTGTATGGGGAGAAGGTGGAGATCTTTACGGATCATAAAAGCCTCAAATATTTCTTCACTCAAAAGGAACTCAACATGCGACAACGACGTTGGCTTGAACTATTGAAAGATTATGATCATACCATTCAATACCATCCTGGAAAAGCGAACGTGGTAGCTGACGCATTGAGTAGAAGATCATATGCAAGTACGAGTGCGATATTGTCAACACAAAGACCCATTTTGTGTGATTTGCAAAGGATGTAGATAGAGTTAAAGACTCCAGGGACCCATGCGATGATGGCGAATATACGAGTAGAACCAACTTTAATCGATAAAGTTAAAGCTGCTCAAGCTACAGACCTGGAGCTGATGCGTATGAAGAAGAAAGTGCAAGAAGGTGCTATGCCGGAAGCAAGAATCGATGAAGAAGGAATACTTCGAGTCAACTCCAGACTTTGTGTTCCTAACAACCCTGATTTAAAGTATGAAATCATGATGGAGGCGCACAACACACCGTTTGCAATCCATCCTGGAAGTACCAAAATGTATCATGATCTTCGTCATACATTTTGGTGGAGCAATATGAAGAGAGAGATAGCGTTGTTTATCTCAAGGTGTCTAACTTGTCAACGAGTCAAAGCGGAGCATCAAGTACCAAAAGGTCCATTGCAACCACTTGAAATTCCAGAATGGAAGTGGGAGCACATTACCATGGATTTCGTTACCGGTCTTCCTAGGGTTTCTCAAGGTATTGATGCGATTTGGGTCATTGTTGATAGATTGACCAAGTCTGCTCATTTCTTACCGATACGAGAAACTTATACACTTGAACGTCTTGCTCGTATGTACATAAACGAGATTGTAAGACTGCATGGTATGCCAGTATCCATAGTTTCTGACCGAGACCCAAGATTCACTTCACGATTTTGGGTTAGTTTACAAAAAGCTATGGGCACGGAGTTACGATTTAGTTCAGCATATCATCCTCAGACGGACGGACAATCAGAGAGGACTATTCAAACTCTTGAAGATCTATTAAGACTCTGTGTCTTTGACTTCAAAGGAAGTTGGGACAAGTTCTTACCATTGGTGGAGTTTTCCTACAACAACAGTTATCAAGCAAGTATTGGCATGGCTCCATTCGAAGCATTGTATGGAAGAAAATGTCGTTCTCCAGTATGCTGGGATGAGGTGGGTGAAGCAACGTTGTTGGGACCGGAGTTGGTACGTATGACTACAGAAAAGATTCAAACGATCCGACAACGTATAAAAACCTCACAAGATCGACAAAAGAGTTATGCTGATCTTCATCGAAAGGACGTGGAATTTGATGTAGGAGATCATGTGTTCTTACGTGTTGCTCCATGGAAAGGAGTTACGAGATTTGGAAAGAGAGGAAAGCTCAATCCTCGATTCATCGGTCCATTTTTAATCCTCGATCGAGTAGGAACTGTGGCTTATAGACTCGCTTTACCGCCAAGTATGTCTCGTGTTCATAACGTTTTTCACATATCCATGTTACGCAAATATGTGGAAGACCCGAACCACATTATTGAGTTAGAACCGGACGAAATAGCGGAAGATTTGACGTATGAAGAAGTTCCTGTTCAAATCTTGGATAAGAAGGAACATATTCTACGCTCCAAGGTTATACCTCAAGTCAAAGTTTTGTGGAGAAACCACGATGTTGAGGAAATGACTTGGGAGTTAGAATCTGAAATGAAATCAAGGTATCCTTACCTCTTCGACATACCAGGTACGTACCCTAATTTCGAGGGCGAAATTTCATAAGAAGGGGAGGTTGTAAGACCCCAAATTTTATAAATAAAGATGAATTTTCTATAAATATCATTTTTGAATATTATGGAGTTAATTTGATATAATGTTATAGTTGTGGGTAATATTTATAAATTTTGCAAAGTACGCAAGTTGTTATATAATATTCGATTGGTCGGGGAATATTCGTTTTAACAGGGAATATTCGTACAACGACACAATCATTGGTGGACCCCACAACAGAATTATTGTCGGATTGAGAAAACGACAAAAATATTTTATTAAAAATAACGGCAGAAATTTTACCATTGTTACTGTTGAACTACTCGGTAGTAAAAGTACAGTAATACGTGTGGTTGCATAGTAGCACACGGTATTGATTATTAATGCTTATGTGAGAAGTCACTCAGTTTGATTCAATTATTGTCAGTTAATAATATGAATTATTTAGCGATAATGACGTTTTGTTTTATTCGTATTATTAACGTAATAAAACAGAAACATCTTTTTATATAAAACAGAATACTTTATTAAAGTTATTCTATAAATAGAATATATTATATTTTATTTAAAAGATTTTTCTTTAAATATGGACCGTCAGATTAAAGTAATCAATCTGGACCGTTCATGGATTAGTTACTATGCATTCTATTTTTCTATAAATAGCAGCTCATTCCTTCATTATTTCTTACGAATTCACTGAACTCTAGAGAGAGAAACTATAGAGAGAGAGAAGAAGAGTATTCTGCTACTTAACTACTTCCTTATTTCAGCTCTTCTTTAAAACGGTAAGGGGTGTTATTCTTTCTTATTCATGAAGAGAACTGTTGTTATTCCATTTCTTATTATTCTGTTGGAATAACCTGTATACGCGGTCTACCCTATACTTGGTGACATTCTTCTATTATTCTGTTGGAACATCCTGTCTGTGTGTTTTACACCGGACCTGGTTCCGTTTTTATTATTATTCTGTTGGAACATCCTGTCTGTGTGTTTTACACCGGACCTGGTTCCGTCTTGTTATTATTCTGTCGGAATATCCTGTCTGTGCGTTTACACCGGACCTGGTTCCATTATTTATTATTCTGTCGGAATATCCTGTCTGTGCGTTTACGCCGGACCTGGTTCCATTATTTATTATTCTGTTGGAATAACCTGTCTGTGCGGTCTATCGCATGCATGGTGATTTCTTTTGTTATTCCATTCTTTATTATACTCAGTTGGTTAAGTTTTGACTTCTATACTCCATGAAATTTGTGGAATATCCTTGATATTTGCGCTTCATCTAGTATCTATTCATGAAAATATTCTCCTGATCATTCTTGAATTTTACTCCACAAAGCAGTATCATGTTGACAATTTGGACGTTGTTAATTCTTGGATAAATTAATTCTTGAACTTGTTTTATTGAATTCTTATATCATTGTCATCATCCTCATGTTTATAAAATGTTGAAAGTCATCTGTGGCCTGTAGTGCATAGATGGACTTGGTATGATTATGACCAGGGATTATTCGGTGTAATCATGACCGTAATGTTACAAATGATGTGGTAAAAGTCCTCATTGGCCCGTAGTGCATTGATGGACAGTTGTTGGCATGATCATGACCATTAATGAATATACGAATATCCTTGGCCGTAGTGCAGGGGTGATTCGATGATGTGGATTATTTTATTAAGCTGAGTCTCAGCGATCACAGTGTTGGAAAATCTTTTAAATCATAAAAGATAGTAGAGTTTATTTTCTACTTGACTCTTTTAATGGATTGCTTGTTCCGCTGCAGTTAAACTTGATGTCTATTATATTTTATCAGTTTAACATTGTTGAAGGCTAATGATAATTTATTCTGCATTATCTTAGTCATAATATTTCTTACTGGGCTAGTTGAGCTCACCCTTTCTTTCACTGTTCTCTTCAGGAAATGAGAACGTAGCTGGGGCAAGTCGGGGAACGGAGTGATGGTCCGAATGATAGTATTAGTTAGTAGTCCTCACTATTCTATGTAATGGTGTGTTAATAAATGTAATGAGGACTCCTTTTGAGTATGAATACTCTCTAGAAGATAATATTTGTATTCAAACTCACAGTTTATGTTTTGTCGTATTGTACACGACAGTTGTATTAGTAAGTTGTATTTGTATTTTGTACTATGTATCTGACGACCCAAGATGGGTGATGTATACCTAATTTTGGGGGCGTCACACATTTTATTAATAATGGGTGCTATAACTGTTATTTACTTTGGTTGACTTGGTGCATTGTAAGTGTTTAAAATAACGCCACATAATTGTGAATTTGCACTATTATAATAGTGCCTTCCTCACACCATTCTGAAAATAGTACATGTGACACCTCTAAAATAGGTATACATCACTCATTCCGAGTCGCCAAATACATGGTACAAAATACAAATACAAACTTAACTATACAACATGAGTTGTGAGTTTCAATACACATATTGTCGTCTAGACAGTATTAAAACTCAAAATAAGTCCTCAATACATTTATTATCACACTATTTCATAGAATAGTGAGGACTACTAATCAAACATCAGGACCGTCACTCCGTTCCCCGACTTGTCCCAGCTATATTCTCATTTTCTGAAGAGAACAATGAAAGTAAAGGGTGAGCTCAACTAGCCCAGTAAGAAATATTATGACTAAGATAATACAAAATAAATTATCGTTAGCCTTCAACAGTGTTAATCTGATAAAATACAATAGACATCAAGTTTAACTGCAGCGGAACAAACAATCCATAGTAGAGCATGAAATTTACTATCTTCTATGATTTAAAAGAATTTATCATCAATTTTATCGCTGAGACTCAGCTTAATAAAAAAAATCCACATCATCTCTGCACTACGGCCAATGATATTCATTAGTATCACGACCATAAATTATTCATGCACTACGGGCCAAGGATATTCGTGTTTTCATCAATGGTCATGATCATGCCAACAACTGTCCATCAATGCACTACGGGCCAATGAGAACTTTTACCACATCATTTGTAACATTACGGTCATGATTATACCGAATAATCCCTGGTCATAATCATACCAAGTCCATCTATGCACTACAGGCCACAGACGACTTTCAACATAATATAAACATGAGGATGAGGATGAGGATGAGGATGATGATATAAGAATTCAATAAAACAAGTTCAAGGATGAATTTTAAATATTTATAATTTAATTTATCCAGAAATCAGTAACGTCCAAATTGTCAACATGATACTACTTTGTGGAGTAAAATTCAAGAATAATATTGTACCAAAAATAATTTGGACCGAAAACAAATCAATTTTTATCATGAATAGTACCCCGGGTGAATAGTACTCGAGTGAATAGTATCCCGTAAATAGTACTTCAGGAATAGTAACCCCATGAATAGTACTCCGAAATAAAAAAGTTAAAACTTATCAAGAATGCTTAGAATAATATTTTAATGAAAAGATACTGGATAAAGCGCAAATATCAAGGATATTCTACTAATTTCATGGAGTATAGAAGCTAAAACTTTAACAGAATGAGTATAGAATTCGGAATCTGAAACGAAATAATATTACTTACATACTACAGAGTATGGAAGAAAATATTATTTCATATGAATATTGAAGAAAAATAACATTCCTTACCTTGAAAAGAAGAGTATTCCAACTGGTATAGCGGGGATATTCTTGAAGAAAACTTTCACTATTTTTTACGCTTAAAGCTTTCTAAAACTCAAAAGAAATACGCTCAATATTATAGAAGAAGAATTCTCTGATTCTGGTGTGATTTGTAATTCTAACTAAGCATCCTATTTATAAGAGAATGAAAATGATACTATGCAATAAAATATTCTAATAAAATAAAAACTTTTAAATAAAATATAATGTGACGTGCCCAAAATAGGTATACATCACCTATTTCGAGTCGCCAAATACATGGTACAGAATACAAATACAATCTTAAATATACAACATGTGTAAGGCCCCAACTTTTTATAAATGAAGATTTAATTTTCTCTAATTATTATTTTAAAATAGTAAAGGGTTGATTTGATTAATGTGGTTAGTTATGGATAAAATGCGTAAATATTTTTAAATAAGCAAGTTGTTATAAAATTCTCATTTTTATCGAAGAATATTCGTTTGGTCGTGGAATATTTGTACGATGGCGCAGTCTTGTGTGGGCCCCATAACGAAAAGCAATTGGATGAAGAAAACGACAAGTATAAGTTGATTATAAATAACGACGTAGTTGTTACCGTTAATACTGTTGGAATACCCGATGGTTAAAATACAGTAATACGCGTTGTTGCATAGTAGCACACGGTATTGCACCAATTATTAATTCTTACGTAAGAAGACACTACTCAATAATGGTTACAGTAATTACTGTTCAGTATTTTATTTTATTGATTCAATAATTGTTGCGTTGATATTTTATATTACTGTTGTTTCAATAATTGTCACTACACAGTATTTTTCATTATCGAAGCAATAATTCATATTATCTGAATAATATTATTAGATAACATTATTGACAATGTCTAGAAAGTTCTGTCTAAGGAGAGGTTTTGTCACCTAATTGCGCGCCAGTAAGGATAAATCCTTATTGAAAAGCCCCCTCTTTTCTAGGAACTGCCTGGTTGTCATTATTGTGATTCTGTAATATTATTTGTGAATAATTAATTATTGATTTATATGATAAAAAAAATATTCATTTTATGTGGATATAGATGGAGAAATTTTTTAAAGTGACAATTGTTGAAAATCGATATTTTATCTTTTCTGATAAAATAATATTGTGAGACCCCGAATTTTATGAAATAAAAGTATTCAATTTTTCTATTTTGGTAAATGGTTAAATTGATAAAAGGTTAAAGTTAAGGGTGATATGTGAATTTTTTTTTAAAGTAAACAAGTTGTCATAAAATACCTGGTCACTATTCACGAGTTACTATTCACCCAAATTACTATTCACTATAGTATCGTTCACTCGAGTATTTGGGACACTTTGTGTCGGAGTACTATTCATGAGTTACTATTCACGAGTTACTATTCACGGGTTACTATTCATCCAAATTACTATTCACTCTAGTATTGTTCACTCGAGTATTTAGGACACTTTTTGTGTCGGAGTTACTATTCATGAGTTACTATTCACGAGTCACTATTCACGAGTTACTATTCACCCAAATTACTATTCACTCTAGTATCGTTCACTCGAGTATTTGGGACACTTTGTGTCGGAGTACTATTCATGAGTTACTATTCACGAGTTACTATTCACGGGTTACTATTCATCCAAATTAATATTCACTCTAGTATTGTTCACTCGAGTATTTAGGACACTTTTTGTGTCGGAGTTACTATTCATGAGTTACTATTCACGAGTTACTATTTACGGGTTACTATTCATCTAAATTACTATTCACTCTAGTATTGTTCACTCGAGTATTTAGGACACTTTTTGTGTCGGAGTTACTATTTATGAGTTACTATTCACGAGTTACTATTCACGGGTTACTATTCATCTAAATTACTATTCACTCTAGCATTGTTCACTCGAGTATTTGGGACACTTTTTGTGTCGAAGTACTATTCACGGGGAATATTCGTACGACGGTACAATCATTGGTGGACCCCACAACGGAATTATTGTTGGATTGAGAAAACGACAAAAATATTTTATTAAAAATAACGGCAGAAGTTTTACCGTTGATACTGTTGAACTACTCGGTAGTAAAAGTACAGTAATACGTGTGGTTGCATAGTAGCACACGGTATTGATGCTTATGTGAGAAGTCACTCAGTTTGATTCAATTGTTGTCAATTAATAATATGAATTATTTAGCGATAATGAAGTTTTGTTTTATTCGTATTATTAACGTAATAAAACAGAAATATCTTTTTATATAAAACAGAATACTTTATTAAAGTTATTCTATAAATAGAATATATTATATTCTATTGTGCATAGTATTTTGCATAGTAAAATCTTTTTATATAAAACAGAATACTTTATTAAAGTTATTCTATAAATAGAATATATTATATTTTATTTAAAAGATTTTTCTTTAAATATGGACCGTCAGATTAAAGTAAATCAATCTGGACCGTTCATGGATTAGTTACTATGCATTCCATTTTCCTATAAATAGAAGCTCATTCCTTTATTATTTTCTTACGAATTCACTGAACTCTAGAGAGAGAAACTATAGAGAGAAAGAAGAAGAGTATTCTGCACTTAACTACTTCTTTATTTCAGTTCTTCTTTAAAACGGTAAGGGGTGTTATTCTTTCTTATTCATGAAGAGAACTTATGTTATTCCATTCTTTATTATTCTGTTGGAATAACCTGTATGCGTGGTTTACCCTATACTTGGTGGAATGACCTGTATAGCGGTTTACCCAATACTTGGTGATCTTCTTCTGTTATTACATTCTTTATTATTATGTTGGAATAACCTGTCTATGCGAAGTACCGCATACTTGGTGAAATTCTTTTATTATTTCGTTCTTTACGATTCTGTCGGAATATCCTGTCGGTGTGAATTTCACCTGACCTGGTTCCATCATTTATTATTTTGCATTTATTATTCTGTCGGAATATCCTGTCGGTGTGAATTTCACCTGACTTGGTTCCATATTTATTATTCCGTTCTGTTGGGAATAACCTGTCTGTGCGGTCTCTATCGCATGCATGGTGAATCCTTCTGTTATTCCATTCTTTATTATTCTGTTGGAATAACCTGTCTATGTGGATTGCCACATGCATGGTGAATGATCCTTTATATTCATTCCTTATTAAATTGTGGAAATGATCTGTATACGTGGATTACCGCATGGCTGGTGAAAATCCATTTGCAGTTTCATATATTCTTTATTATACTCATTTGGTTAAAGTTTTGATTTCTATACTCCATGAAATTAGTGGAATATCCTTGATATTTGCGCTTCATCCAGTATCTTTTCATGAAAATATTCTTCTGAGCATTCTTGACTGTTACTTTACAAAGAAGTATCATGTTGACAATTTGAATATTATTAGTTCCTGGATAAACTAATTCTTGAACTTGTTTAATTGAATTCCTATAACATTGTCATCATCCTCATGTTTATTTTATGTTAAAAGTCATCTTTAGCTTACGTGCATAGATGAACTTAGTATGATTATGACCAGGGATCATTCGGTATAATCATGAACTGTGATGTTATAAGTGGTGTGGTAAAAGTCCTCAGTGGCTTGTAATGTATTGATAGACAGTTTGTGGTATGATTATGACCATGGATTTTTTGGTATAGTCATGATCATTGATGATTTAATGAATATCCTTGGCCCGTAATACAAGGATGATTAGAAGATGTGGTTTATTTATTAAGCTGAGTCTCAGTGATAAAAGTTGATGAAAATATTTTTAAATCATAGAAGATAGTAGGTTTTATTCTCTACTTGACTCTTCTAATGGATTGCTTATTCCGCTGCAGTTAAACTTGATGTCTATTGTATTTTATCAGTTTAACATTGTTGAAGACTATTGATAATTTATTCTTCATTATCTTAGTCATAATATTTCTTACTGGGCTAGTTGAGCTCACCCTTTCTTTCAATGTTCTCTTCAGGAAATGAGAATATAGCTGGGACGAGTCAGGGAAAGGAGTGATGGTCCGAATGATAGTATTAGTTAGTAGTCCTCACTATTCTATGTAATGGTGTGTTAATAAATGTAATGAAGACTCCTTTTGAGTATGAATACTCTCTAGAAGATAATATTTGTATTCAAACTCATAGTTTATGTTTTGTCGTATTGTACACGACAGTTGTATTAGTAAGTTGTATTTGTATTCTGTACTATGTATCTGACGACCCAAGATGGGTGATGTATACCTAATTTTGGGGGCGTCACAAATATTTTATTATATTATTATAATATAATAATGATGATATTTTTACAATGAATGTGAGATATATGAGTATATGAGGAGAAAGAGTATTTTTGTTGCAAAAGTTGTTTAAAACATGTTAAACAGGTCTGTGGGCCCATTTCTTGACTGAAATTTGATTATAGCCTGTAAAATCGACCGTTTGTGGATTTCGGTCAATTTCTGTTTGGAATTTGGAAAAACTTTCTTCTGCAAAGTTGTAGAGAATTGAATTTTCTATAAAAATGTGTGAGATTCAAATTTTTTGATAAAAGGACTATTTATTATGAATTATTGAAGTTTCGAAGTTCCGAAATAATTGATTTTCGAAAGTTTTAATTATTTTTAATAACAAAAACATTTTTTTGATTTAGTTGACTATTGGTTGCTGATATTTGGATCTGATTTGGTGTGCGTAAGAATTTTTATATAATATATTAATATTATATTAAATTTTCTGCTTTGGTGTTCTAAGCATTTTTCTATAAATAGGGTGCTTAGGTTAGAATTGAAAATCACACCAGAAACTACAGATTTCTCTCTCTTTCTCTCTCTATATATCGAGCATATTTTGTGAGTATTTTTGTACTTTGAGTGTTGCTATACGGTGCAAGTTCCTTTAGCACTATATCTGATATTCCAACCAGAAATACTATCCTTTTGAGGTAAGGAATGTTATTTTTTTTTAAAATGATATTATTTCTTTCAATATCATTATACCGGAATATTGGTAAGATTTTTCTTGTGAAATTCTTATCTTTTCATGTCGGGATTACTATTCATGAATTATTATTCACGAGTTACTATTCATGAGTTACTATTCACGAGTTACTATTCATGAATTACTATTCACGAGTACTATTCACAAAGCATGATAATTTTTCTTGTAAAATTTCTAACTTTTGGTGTCGGAGTTACTATTTACATATACGACACTATTCATGAATACGGCACTATTCACAGAAAAATTAAATTTTCTTTTGTTTCCAAGATTGTCTGTTATGGTTCCTATCTTTGATTGGATCTGTGTTTTGATCTTCATTTTTGAATTTTGCTCCGCAATAGTTTATTATGGAGTATTTTTGAACATGGATAAACCGAAGTACGAATCCTTAATATTTGTTCTTTTGTCTCATTGGATTCGTTTTCTTTAAAATATATTTTTTATCATCCTCAGTCCTAAATGATGATATTACTGAATATCTTTGGCCTGTAGTGCAAAGATGAATGATTTCTTGATGAATATCTTTGGGCCGTAGTACAAAGATGAACAGGTGTTGAGATGAACATGACCAACTGATGAATATCTTTGGCATGTAGTGCAAAGATGAATATTTAATTCCAGATATATATTGATTGATGTTACAGGGATAAAAGATAGACGATGAACTTTTAAATTCCTATATAGAAGATAGCAGATTTCATTCTCTACTTAACTCTTCTAATGAATTATTATTTCCGCTGCGAATATTGATTTAAAATTTATTGTCTATTGTATTCTATTAGATTTTTCCCTGTTGAAGACTAACGATAATTTGTTTTATATTATCTTAGTCATAATGTTCTTTACTGGGCTAGTTGAGCTTATCCTTTTTCTTTTGTTCCATTTTTCTTCTCAGGAGGCGAGAATGTAGCGAGTACTAGTCGGGGTATGGAATGAATGTTCTAGAAAGTCGTTTTAGTAGTCCTCACCATTTTTGTAAAATAATGTATCAATAATTGTAATGAGGACTTATTTGAGTGTGGATATTGTCTAGATGGCAATATTTGTATTTAAACTCATAGTTTTTATGTTGTATTAATAAAGTTGTAGTTGTTTCAGTACCATGTATTTTGACAACTCAGAATGGGTGTTGTATACCTATTTTGGGGGCGTCACAGTTGGTATCAAAGCTTAGAGATATGATCTCTGGCGGAGGTCGGGGAATAGAACTAGGAGGGGAGAGACGAGTAAATCCTTCGCTAGTGTGTCCTACCTAAGCTTATTTGTTGGTCGGTCATAATATAGGGATATTATGTGATATGTTAATTGCTTAAATTAACCCTTGTTTTATGGCAGTATTGAGAATGTCGACTGAGAATGTTAACAGTGGAGTAAATGAGACCGTGGAGACACCTGTGCTACCAACGAGGAGAACGTGCAACAGGCTGGCAATGTTCCTCCTGTGAACAACACCAATGAGCAGATGATGAACGATGGAATGTTTAGAAGCTTTTTGCAATATATGTGAAACCAGACGAGGGAGACTCGTGTTCAAAATACAGGAGGAAGTGATAGCAATTCACGGTTTGTCACAGCCAAGAAGTTCAAAGAATTGGGACCACCAGAATTTAAGGGAAAGCCGGATCCTATCATGGCGGAAACGCGGGTCAAGCAAATTACCAAGATATTCGATGTCTTGGGATGCACGGAGGAACAGAAGGTTCCATTCGCCACCTTTATGTTCCGTGGCGAGGCAGACTACTGGTGGGAGTCTGTGAAGCGTACCCATCCAGCCGCACTCAGCATGTCTTGGGAGACATTTCAGAAACTATTCAATGACAAGTACTTTCCTGAAAGTATTCGTCATATAAAGGAGGTAGAGTTTATTAGACTGGAGCAGAATAACATGACGGTGTCCCAGTACGAGGCGAAGTTTGCAGAGTTGTCCAGGTTTGCACCTCATTTGGTGGAGAATGAGGAACGTATGACGCGAATGTTTCTGAGAGGTTCGAAACCCGGCATACGTCAATATCTCATTTCTCATAAATTTTCTCTCTATTCAGATGTTGTCAACATGACACAATTATTAAAGCGAGATAACGAGTACGGTCAACCGAGGGACCACAACCAGGATTATACCGGTGATAGCAATCATTAGAACAATGATAACCAGCGGAGAAAGAAAAATACAGACAAGAACGGTAACCACTCTGGTGGTAATCGTGACCATAAAAATAGAATAAGCGAGTCGGGAGGAGATTTTAAAAAGAGGAGATTCAACAATGACAATACAAAGACGTCAGCACCAGCAGCAACTGGTTCCAAGGGAGGATAACGACCACCGGTCATATGCTATAAGTGCGAAAAAGAAGGACATATCAGCCCAAACTGCCCACAACAGTTTAAGGTATGTTATAATTGTGGAAAGGAAGGGCATATCGCTCGAGATTGCACTGTAGCGAAACCAAGTCCAACGGGGATGGTGACTCAAAAAGCTGTCCCAGAAAAGTCAAAGTCAACGGTTCCTAAAAGAGCGTTTGTCGTGACTGGTTAACATGCGAGAAACCCAAACGAGGTGATCACGAGTAAGCTAATCATAAATTCATGCGAAGTTTATACCTTACTAGATACCGGTGCTACCCATTCATTTATTTTTCCTGCTTGTGCTCAATGTTTAAACTTAACTCCGGAGAAATTAGACTTTAATTTATCTGTGGAGACTCCGTTAGGAGAAACTTTCATCACATCCACTGTTTATAAATCTTGTTTGATCCAAGTTGGCACCATCACATTACCTGTTAACCTTATTTATTTAAAGATACTTGCTTTTGATGTGATTTTAGGGATTGATTGATTAACTATTCATCATACCAAAATTGATTGCTTTCGTAAGGTTGTTAGTTTTCATATTCCTAAGCAACCTATTATTCGAATTCAAGCAACCAAACCATTGAAGTCAAACTCTTTCATATCAAGCCATAAAGTCATTCGTTTATTGAAAAACGGATGTCAAGTTTTCTTAGCCCATGTTATGGACTTGAACAAAAATACGTCAGATTTGAATGATATTTCTATTGTTAGTAAATTTCTTGAAGAACTTCCTGACCTACCCCAGAGCGTGATATTAAATTTTGTATCGACTTTGAACTCGGTACAAAACCCATTTCTAAAATCTCTTATCGAATGGCTCCTATTGAACTTCAGGAGTTAAAAATTCAACTATAGAATTTGGTACCCGAGCCTTTATCTGGTGACTTCCTTTGTAGAATACACCGAAGCCAGACTCTCTGTAGGGGACGGCATATTTGTGTGGTAGTAAACTGATAGGTGTCATTGTGACGTGCTATCCAAGATTGAGATATGAGTCACAGTTGAGAGCAACCTAAGTCAGTAATCGAAATACGTAGCTTTCTATGCTTAGTTGGTTATTATCGAAGATTTTGTGGAAAGATTTTCCCGAATCGCTACTCTATTAAATCAGCTGACTCAAAAAGATACAAAATTCGAATGGAGCGAGGAATGTAGAACTCAACATGCGACAACGACGTTGGCTCGAGCTGTTGAAAGATTACGGCCATACCATTCAATACCATCCTGGAAAAAACGAACGTGGTAGCTGACGTGTTGAGTAGAAAATCGTATGTGGTTACAAGTGCGATATTGTTAACATAAAGACCCATTTCGTATGACTTACAGAAGATGGAGATAGAGTTAAAGATTCCAAGAATCTACGTGAAGATAACGAATATACGATTAGAATCAACTTTAATCGATAAAGTTAAAACCGCTCAAGCTACACACCGGAGCTGATGAATATAAAGAAGAAGGTGCAAGAAGGCGTTATTCTAGAAGTAAGAGTTGATGAAGAGAAGAAATCTCAACCTTTGATTTATTAGTCCATTTGAAATCCTCGATTGAATAGGAACTATGGCCTATAGACTCGCTTTACAGCCAAGTATGACGCGTGTTCATAACATTTTTCGCGTATCAATGTTATGTAAATATGTGGACGACCCGAACCATATTATTGAGTTAGAACCAGACGAGATAGCAGAAGATTTAACGTATGAGGAGGTACCAGTCAAGATCTTGGATGGGAAGGAGCATGTCCTACGCATGTCAATTTCGAAGACGAAATTTCATAAGGAGGGGAGGTTATAAGGCCCCAACTTTTTATAAAAGAAGATTTAATTTTCTCTAATTATTATTTTGAAATAGTAAGGGATTGATTTGATTAATGTGGTTAGTTATGGGTAAAATGCGCAAATATTTTTAAATAAGCAAGTGGTTATAAAATACTCATTTTTGTCGGAGAATATTCGTTTGGTCGTGAAATATTCTTGCAGTCGGAGAATATTCGTACGACGGCGCAGCCTTGTGTGGGCCCCATAACGGAAAGCGATGAATGAAGAAAACGACTCAGAATGGGTGTTGTATACCTATTTTGGGGGCGTCACAACATGAGCTGTGAGTTTTAATACAAATATTGTCTTCTAGACAGTATTCAAACTCAAAATAAGTCCTCAATACATTTATTATCACACTATTTTATAGAATAGTGAGGACTACTAATGCTATCATCTAGACCATCACTCCGTTCCTCGACTAGTCCCTGCTACCTTCTCATTTCCTGAAGAGAATAATGAAAGTAAAAGGGTGAACTCAACTAGCCCAGTAAGAAATATTATGACTAAGATAATGTAGAATAAATTATCGTTAGCCCTCAACAGTATTAAACTGATACAATATAATAAACCTCAAGTTTAACTACAGCGGAACTAGAAATCCATTAAAAGAGTCAAGTAGATAATAAAATCGACTATCTTTTATGCTTAAAAGGGTTTTTCATCACTTTTATCGCTGAGACTCAGCTTAATAAATAATCCACATCATCCCTACACTACTGCCAAGGATATTCATTAGTATCACAACCACAAATTATCAATGCACTACGGGCCAAGGATATTCGTGTATTCATCAATGGTCATGATCATGCCAACAACTGTACATCAATGCACTACGGGCCAATGAGGACTTTTACCACATCATTTGTAACATTACGGTCATGATTATACCGAATAATCCCTGGTCATAATCATACCAAGTCTATCTATGCACTACAGGCTACAGATGACTTTCAACAAAATATAAACATAAGGATGATAACAATGATATAAGAATTCAATAAAACAAGTTCAAGAATTAATTTATCCAGGAACCAATAACGTCCAAATTGTCAACATGATACTGCTTTGTGGGGTAAAACTCAAGAATGCTCGGAAGAATATTTTCATGAAAAGATATTGGATGAAGCGCAAATATCAAGGATATTCCACTAATTTCATGGAGTATAAAAGCCAAAACTTTAACCAACTGAGTACAATAAAGAATGGAATAACAAAAGAAATCACCAGGCATGCGATAGACCGCACAAACAGGTTATTCCAACAGAATAATAAATAACGGAACCAGGTCATGCGTAAACGCACAGACAGGATATTCCAACAGAATAATAAAGAATGGAATAACAACAGAATTCACCATGCATGCTATAGACCGTACAGACAGGTTATTCCAACAGAATAATAAATAATGGAACCAGGTCATGCGTAATACGCACAAACAGGATATTCCAACAGAATAATAAAGAATAGAACCAGGTCATGCGTAATCCGCACTGACAGGATATTCCAACAGAATAATAAAGAATGGAATAACAGAAGAATTTCACCATGTATGCGGTACATCGCATAAACATGTTATTCCAACATAATAATAAATAATGGAATAACAGAAGCTCTCTTCATGAATACGAAAGAAATAATACCCCTTACGAGTACAATAAATAATATCCATTACGAGTACAACAAATAATATCCCTTACGAGTACAACAAATAATATCTCTTACCTTAGTAGAAACTGGATATAGGAGTAGTGAAGTAACATAATACTTTTCTTCTTTCTCTCTATAGTTTCTCTCTCTAGAGTTTCAGTGAATTCGTAAGAAATAATGAAGGAATGAGCTTCTATTTATAGAAGAATTGACTAAATAGTAACTAATTCATGAACGGTCCAGATTGATTTACTTTTAAACGGACGGCCCATATTGATTTACTATGCAGTATTAATAAAATATTCTAATAAAATAAAATCTTTTAAATAAAATATAATATATTCTATTTATAATCTAATAAAACGAATAACTTTATACAAGTATTCTGTTTTATATAAAAAGATTTTACTATGGAAATACTATGCTTGCGTGCCGTGCATAATTAGATTACAGCCAACAAGTTTTTGACATCGTTGTCGGGGAATATCTAATTGAGTTTATTACTTTCAATATCAGTTTAATTATATCAGTTTTAGTTAAACATTTCTCTTTATATTTTTGTTTTATTTCTTGTTTCAGGTTCTCTTGAATAGTGCATGGAAACTCGGTCAAAGAAGCCAAACTTACTTCCTTACGAGAACGATATTGAAAGAAGGTTTCAGTGGTTGAGTAAGTGGAGAAAAGAGACTAGAGAGAACTTTGAAAAGCAAGAAACAATGGCTGTGGGATTATGCCACACCAAGGGTAACCAAAATTCAGTCAAGTATTACCAGGCCTGCAATTACTGCTAACAACTTTGAGATAAAGCCTGATACAATACAGATGATTCAAAATTCGGTGCAGTTTGGGGGATTGGCTAATGATGATCCGAACGAGCATCTTGTGAGCTTTCTGGAGATATGTGATACCTTCAAATACAATGGGGTATCTGATGATGTAGTGAGACTTCGTTTGTTCCCATTTACACTACGAGATAAGGCAAATATTTGGTTACTTTCACTACCATCAGGTTCAATTACTACTTGGGATGACTTAGCTCAAAAGTTCCTAGCAAAATTCTTCCTACCGACGAAGATAGCAAAGATGAGGAACGAGATTACGACGTTTGAACAACAGCATGAGGAGTCACTGTATGAAGCTTAGGAGAGATATAAAGAGTTATTGAGAAAGTGTCCACATCACGGATTGCCCAAGTGGTTGCAGATGAACACCTTCTATAATGGGTTGAACAGTAATCTTCGGACTAACATAGATGCAGTGTCGGGAGGAGCATTTATGGCTAAGAGATTTGAGGAGGCATATGACTTGATTGAGACTATGACAGATAATAACTACCAGTGGCCAACTACAAGGATGACTCAACCTAAGGCAGCTAGAGTGTTAGAAGTGGATGGAGTTATAGCCTTAGCAACTCAGATTTATGCGCTATCGAAGAAAATGGATGTCCTCACGAGAGTACAGGTTCAACATGTAGCTTATGTGTGTGAATTATATACGGGGGAACATCCGATAGATCAGTGTGTTATAAATCTAGCAGCAGTTCAGTTTGTAGGTAGCTATAATCAAACACCTAATCCATATCAGAATACCTATAATCCGGGGGCAATGAATCACCCGAACTTTTCGTGGAGCAACAATCAGAATTAGTAGCAAGCTCCACAACCATCATATCCCCCCGGTTTTCAGAATCAACATCAACAGTCAGCTCCGCAACATAAGAAGAAGTCAGATTTGGAGGAGATACTTTTGAAGTATATATCCGGTAATGAAGCGACAATGAAAACACAGGCGGCTGCAATTAAAAATCAGGAAAATCAAATGGGACAACTTGCGGGCCTTGAATAATAGACCTCAAAGGTCTTTAACGAGTGACATTGAGAAAAATCCCAGAAAAAATCAAGAGCAGTGTCAAGCTATTACATTACGGAGCGAAAAACATCTAGAGGGGCAAAGTGCAGAAAATTCGCCAAAGAAAGATGTTAAGGAAAGTAAAGAAAGAGTGGTTGGAGAGAAACAGGGTGAAGAAAGACAAGTGGCCAAGGAATAGGCAGATGTTGCACCAGTTGTCTATCCTCCACCACCGTTTCAACAAAGGGTTCAAAAGCAAAAGTTAGACAAATAGTTCTCTAAGTTCTTGGAAATCTTCAAAAAGCTACAGATAAATATTCCATTTACTGAAGCCCTAGAACAGATGCCGAGTTATGCTAAGTTTATGACGGGTATTTTGTCAAGGAAGAAAAAATTGGAAGATTATGAGATTGTGGCATTAACAAAGGTAGGGGTGTTCAAAAAATTCAGTTTTTCAATTTTTTAACCTAGCCGGTTGAAATCGGTACCGGCGGTATCGGTTTTTTTTGGTTTTGATTTTTTCGGTACCGATTTTTCGATTTTTTTATACATTTCGGTACTGGTAGCGGTAATATAAATTTCAAATTCGGTAAAACTGAAAAACCGAAAAAAAAAAACCAAAAGTCACTAATTACCGAAAAAAGTTGATGATATCAAGTGTGATGCTCCAATTCCATCAAATTCACGTGGGAACGTGAGCTATCATCCACTTTGAATGCCATTAGCGGCTCAAGCAGCTGCAACAGTATACTATTTTTGCAGTTAAAATTTAATACTCATTAATATTTTCATAAATAAATTTAATATTTTTACAAGTTTATTTTCATATAAATAAATTTTACGTGAGAGTGGACAAACTATTATATCAGTAGTAACTAGTAAGTGGAGTTCACCTCATATGAGAGATGATGTGAAAATATAATTTTCTAGCTCTCCTCTCTCAATTTTTTTTGCCGTAAATAAACAATTTTATTATACATAATCTTAAAAGTATATAAGCATGAAAAAGGTGGTTCTAATTGCCATCTTAAAATTATATAATCTCGAAAATAGCAATTCTAATTACCATCATTATATATTTTTACAAAATACGTTGCACAACCTTTTCAATAACTAAAAAAAAGAGCAAGAGGAACATGGTAGTAATTAATATGCCTCCCATCCCACCGATTAAAGTAGTGGTAAATTACTAAGAAGTACTACAAGACTCGGTCAACACAAAACAATTGAGCAGCTAGATTATAAGGTTAAGAGAGACAAATTATAATAAGAAAAGAGAATTGAAATTCTTTTCACTTTTATCCCCAAAAGGGTAAACAAGTAACATCAATAATAATAGTCCTCGAAGCTTTTATTTGGTGGGTGGGAGCCTATAGTGCATAATAATCAAGGCAGAGAGCACCAAAATGATCTAATATTCCAGGAATAAGTGAATAACCGAATAATGACATTGCCCAAAGTCTGTACACAGAACAGTAGCTTACTAGCTTGAGTCTTTCGAGTCTTGACTAGCTTCAGTCTTTAGCTGCCTTCAATTGATATATAATTGTAGATGATTTTCTTAGTTTTAAAATTTTTTTGTTAATATATTAAAAAAAATATTTAATTATTATTATTTATTAATAATTATAAATATTATTATGCATGCGGTATAACCGAACCGAAAAAACCAGTACCGCTTTTGTACCGAACCGGTAATTCGGTACCGGTTCTGGTTCTTATTTTTTCGGTTATTGCGGTTCGGTACCGGTTCGATTTTTTCGGTACCGGTTCGGTTTTTAACCGATGAGCACCCCTAGACAGAAGATTGTAGTGTGGTATTGTAAAGGAAGTTGCCTCCGAAGTTGAAGGATCCGGGTAGTTTCACTATTCCTTGCACGATTGGAAACATATCGTTCAACAAATGTTTGTGTGATTTGGGTGCAAGTGTGAATCTCATGTCTTTATCAGTGTACACTCAGTTGGGTTTGCCACCGAAACCAACAAACATCTCATTACAGCTGACGGATAGATCAGTTACTTATTTGATGAGAATTGTTGAAGATATATTGGTAAAAGTGGATAAGTTTATATTTTCAGCGGACTTCATTATCCTTGACTACGAAGAAGACAAGAACATTCCAATTATTTTAGGGAGACCATTCTTAGCAACTGGGAGAACTCTTATCGATGCGCAAAAAGGAGAGTTAACAATGAGAGTGCAAAACCAAGAGGTTACATTCAATGTTTTTAAAGCTATGAAATTCCCTACGGATGAGGAAGAATGTTTTAGAATAGATGTTATTGAAAAAATGGTTAGTGAAGATTTGATTCGAGTCTTGGATAGGGACCCGTTGGAAAACACACTGCTGGAAGATGTTGACTTGGACGACCCCGAATTTATTGATTAATTGCATATGTTGGATGCGTTACCTAGAGTGAGTAGATTCAAAATACCATTTGAGCCATTACAAACTGAAGAAAAAGCATCGGCATGGATGAAACCCTCACTAGAGGAACCACCTACATTTGAACTTAAATCTCTTCCTAAACACCTCAGGTATGCATATTTGGGTAATTCATCTACTTTATCTGTTATTATTGCATCTGCACTTAACGATTTGTAGGAAAGTTAGCTGCTGAGGGTTCTCCGAGAGTACAAATCTGTTATAGGATGGACTATTGCTGATATCAAAGGGATAAGCCCATCATTCTGTATGCACAAGTTACTCTTGGAAGAGGAGGCAAAACTGATAGTGGAACATCAACGGAGGCTCAACCCGATCATGAAAGATGTAGTGAAGAAATAAATTTTGAAATGGCTGGATGCTGGGATAATCTACCTTATCTCAGATAGTTCACGGGTGAGCCCAGTGCAATGTGTCCCAAAGAAAAGTGGGATGACAGTCGTGACCAATGAAGATAATGAGTTAATACTGACTCAGACAGTGACCGGTTAGAGGGTATGCATTGATTACAGAAAACTCAGCAAGGCAACCCGAACCACATATGTGCCTTAGCCGGGTCACTTTTGACCAGTTAAGTGATGAAAATATGCCTTTTGCTAAGCATAAGTGAAGTTTGGAGTGTACTTAGACATCTTTTTCAGTTTGGAGTGTAAAAATCAACAGTGGTGTTAACGCCAAGATCTCCTGCCACGTCCCAATCACGTAAGACGTCTCGATCCTGCATAGTAAACACGATCAACACACAAATCTTGACGGCTGGACCGTCGGGGGATAGCTCCGGCGTAAGAGTAAGTACAGGCGGTCACAAGGGTTAACAATGGAGGATGTAAAATGTCTAGCGTCTAGAGAGAGATAAAAAGTGCGCGTACCTCCTGTTAGAAGACTCCCTTGCTAGGTTATACTCTCACGCTCAGTTTTTTATGCCACCAACCCGAAGCTGACACAGCCCCCCACTCCTCTATGGTCTCAACCGTATGCATGCAAGTTATCACCTTTTTTCCACTGTACCTGCCGCCGGCTGGATAAAATCCCATCCACATTAATGATCTGCAGACTTTGGGTCAACTGCTCTTCTTTTTCATCATTACAAGTCAAAGGCTTAGATATAAAAAGATTTAATGGGTTAGCCTATGGACCCGGTCCAATGTTAAGGAGAGATGACGTAGGGATTAGGCCCAATAACTCCAAGACCCAATAAAGGGGATCCAGGGGACTAATTAAGTGAACAAGCCCAATCCGTAAGGCCCAATAGGAGAAATATCATGACCCAACATTGCCCCCTAGTTTTCTATTAAATAGGATATTTAATGGGAAACTACAAATGGTTAAAATAAACCCAAATTGGATTTTACCGAGGCCCAAATGATTAAAGACGAAAACAGGCTGAAAAGAGGGATTAAAACTGGAAGCCCAAAAGGAAAGTCTAAACTGCTAAATATCTAAAGTTCAAACTGGACGCAACCTTTCAAATTCATAATCATGACTGTCCATTTAATGAGCCGCCCTCGATTGCTGCGTAATCGTCAGTATAAAAGATAAACTTTACCAAATTTGACAGTTTTACCTGTCAATTCAAAATTTTGGACTTTTGAGTTTTCTTCTTCTCTTCCGAACTTTCTTTCTTCCCTCTGCAAATCGTCAACAATGGCTTCTCAAAATTCTGAACGAAGTTCTCCAATCCGAGCGAATCTCATGACAACCATCTCACATAATCCGAGTCCTAGCAAAGAGGCTTCAAGCTCTAATCCCCAAACCGCTGCTCCCAACAAAAAGAACATGCCTCCTAAACCTCGCCTTACTCCCTCCGAATTCTTCAGGAGCAAGGAATTTTTCATCCATGCCAACACTCCATCGACCATTACCGAAAAGGAATTACGGAGGATTCGGGATCGATGCCATATTCCGGATACTCATCTGGTGAGGGTTCCTAGGGCTGGGGAAAAGATGTTTCAAAGACCAGAGGGATGGACGGCAGTCGCTGCGACCATTCTCGAGAAAGGGGTCAGATTTCCTCTTCATCCATTTCTGCTAACCATTCTAGGATTTGTCGGTGTCGGGTTCGCCCAATTAGTACCGAACTCTTACATACACATCTTAGCCTTCATTGCATTCTACCATGAAGGTGGAGTCGATCCTACCATCGATTTCTTTTTCACTGTGTACAAGATCAGTCAGTCTCGTGAGAAGGGGTTTAAGGTTATAGGCAAGCAGGCGCCGAAGCCGGGTGAAAAATTCGAAAGGCGTTCGTTGGTAACAACCCCCTCTAACAATAAAGGATGGAACGAGAAATGGTTTTTTGTCAAGGGACCCGAAATTGCTACCGTTCCGGACTGGGCCACCGATGAGAAAATATCTGCCGACTTCGGTGACATTTCAGAAGAACGCATAGTTAAAATGGTGAATCTCTTTGACAATTTCCCAAAAGAGGAATGGAAATTCGGACTTCTGTCTAAGCAAGCGTGGTTGTACGACCACAAATGTAAGTACGGATTTATTTTATCATTATTTTGGAAATTGTTGTGGTAAAGAATTTGATGTAAAACTGTTAATTTTCTGCAGTAACTTTGATAAAACCATCGTCTTCGGAGGTGAAGGAGTTAGAGGATTTTTTAGCTAGCAAATCTATAGAAGTTACTGTCGAATCCTCCCAGCAGGAATTTCCACCCGAAGATGATGTAGCTAGAAAGTCAGCAAGGGTGGGTGCTGAATCGTCACAACCAGAAACCACCTCCCAATTCAAACTACCTACCGAGATGCCTCAAATCCACACTGAAACTCAGACCCTTGATGTAAGACCCCAACTTTTATACATAAAGATGAATTTTCTATAAATATTATTTTTGAATATTATGGAGTTAATTTGATATAATGTTATAGTTGTGGGTAAAATTTATAAATTTTACAAAGTACGCAAGTTGTTATATAATATTCGATTGGTCGGGAAATATTCATTTTTACAGAGAATATTCGTACAACGGCACAATCATTGGTGGACCCCACAACGGAATTATTGTCGGATTGAGAAAACGACAAAAATATTTTATTAAAAATAACGGCGGAAGTTTTACCATTGATACTGTTGAACTACTCGGTAGTAAAAGTACAGTAATACGTGTGGTTGCATAGTAGCACACGGTATTGATTATTAATGCTTATGTGAGAAGTCACTCAGTTTGATTCAATTATTGTCAGTTAATAATATGAATTATTTAGCGATAATGACATTTTGTTTTATTCGTATTATTAACGTAATAAAACAGAAACATCTTTTTATATAAAACAGAATACTTTATTAAAGTTATTCTATAAATAGAATATATTATATTTTATTTAAAAGATTTTTCTTTAAATATGGACCATCAGATTAAAGTAATCAATCTGGACCATTCATGGATTAGTTACTATGCATTCTATTTTTCTATAAATAGCATCTCATTCCTTCATTATTTCTTACGAATTCACTGAACTCTAGAGAGAGAAACTATAGAGAGAGAGAAGAAGAGTATTCTGCTACTTAACTACTTCCTTATTTCAGCTCTTCTTTAAAACGGTAAGGGGTGTTATTCTTTCTTATTCATGAAGAGAACTGTTGTTATTCCATTTCTTATTATTCTGTTGGAATAACCTGTATACGCGGTCTACCCTATACTTGGTGACATTCTTCTATTATTCTGTTGGAACATACTATCTGTGTGTTTTACACCGGACCTGGTTCCGTCTTTATTATTATGCTGTTAGAACATCCTGTCCGTGTGTTTTACACCGGACCTGGTTCCGTCTTTATTATTATTCTGTTTGAACATCCTGTCTGTGTGTTTTACACCGGACCTGGTTCCGTCTTGTTATTATTCTGTTGGAACATCCTGTCTGTGTATTTTACACCGGACCTGGTTCCATTATTTATTATTCTGTCGGAATATCATGTCTGTGCGTTTACGCCGGACCTGGTTCCATTATTTATTATTCTGTTAGAATAACCTGTCTGTGCGGTCTATCGCATGCCGGGTGATTTCTTTTGTTATTCCATTCTTTATTATACTCAGTTGGATAAGTTTTGACTTCTATACTCCATGAAATTAGTGGAATATCCTTGATAATTGCGGTTCATCCAGTATCTTTTCATGAAAATATTCTTCTAAGTATTCTTGAATTTTACTCCACAAAGCAGTATCATGTTGACAATTTGGACGTTGTTAATTCTTGGATAAATTAATTCTTGAACTTATTTTATTGAATTCTTATATCATTGTCATCATCCTCATGTTTATAAAATGTTGAAAGTCATCTGTGGCCTGTAGTGCATAGATGGACTTGGTATGATTATGACCAGGGATTATTCGGTATAATCATGACCGTAATGTTACAAATGATGTGGTAAAAGTCCTCATTGGCCCGTAGTGCATTGATGAACAGTTGTTGGCATGATCATGACCATTAATGAATACACGAATATCCTTGGCCGTAGTGCAGGGGTGATTCGATGATGTGAATTATTTTATTAAGCTGAGTCCCAGCGATCACAGTGTTGAAAAACCTTTTAAATCATAAAAGATAGTAGAGTTTATTTTCTACTTGACTCTTTTAATGGATTGCTTGTTCCGCTGCAGTTAAACTTGATGTCTATTATATTTTATCAGTTTAACATTGTTGAAGGCTAATGATAATTTATTCTGCATTATCTTAGTCATAATATTTTTTACTGGGCTAGTTGAGCTCACTCTTTCTTTCACTGTTCTCTTCAGGAAATGAGAACGTAGCTGGGGCAAGTCGGGGAGCGGAGTGATGGTCCGAATGATAGTATTAGTTGGTAGTCCTCACTATTCTATGTAATGGTGTGTTAATAAATGTAATGAGGACTCCTTTTGAGTATAAATACTCTTTAGAAGATAATATTTGTATTAAAACTCACAGTTTATGTTTTGTCGTATTGTATACGAAAGTTGTATTAGTAAGTTGTATTTGTATTCTGTACTATGTATCTGACGACCTAAGATGGGTGATGTATACCTAATTTTTGGGGCGTCACAGTTGGTATCAGAGCTTAGGGATATGATCCCTGGCTAGGATGTGAGAATAGAACTAGGAGGGGAGAGACGGGGAATTCCTTCGCTAGTATGACCTACCTAAGTTTATTTGCATGGTATTTAATTGGTCGGTCATAATATAAGGATAATATATGACATATCAATTAACTTTTATTTTGTGGCAGTATCTGAAAATGGCATCTGAGAATGTTGAGAATAGCAATGGAGCACAGTCGACTGTTGATTCACCACATATCAATAATAAGGATAATGTGCATCAGGAAGGTGACAATCCTCATGCAAACAACAACACTGACCAGATGATGAATGACGGAATGTTCAAAAACTTTATGCAGTTCATGCAATATCAGGCGAGAGCGGCTCCTGTCCAAAATATAGGTGAAAACACTGAAAACTCTCGAACGGTCACCGCTACACAGTTCAAGGAGTTGGGACCACCAGAGTTTAAGGGAGAGCCAAAACCACTTATAGCGGAAACATGGATAAAGCAGATTACCAAGATATTTGATGTCTTGGGATGCTCCGAGGAGCAAAAGGTTCCCTTTGCCGTCTTTATGTTGCGAGGAGAGACGGATTACTGGTGGAAATCGATTAAGCGTACTCAACCTGCCGCACTGAAGATGTCTTGGGAGAAGTTCCAAGAGCTGTTCAATGACAAATACTTTCCCGAAAGTGTTTGTCACATGAAGGAGGTGGAGTTCATCAAATTGAAGCAGAATAATATGACCGTGTCGCAGTATGAGGCTAAATTTGCTGAGTTGTCCCGGTTTGCGTCCCACTTGGTGGATAATGAAGAGCGAATGACGTGAATATTTTTGCAAGGTTTGAAACCTGAGATACGTCAACATCTTATTTCTCATAAATTGTGTTTGTATTCAGATGTTGTGAATAGGGCTCAGTTAGTGGAGCGCGATAACAAGTCAACGCAACCAAAAGAGAGCAGTCGGTAAAATGATAATACCAGTGAGAGCAGTCATCGAAGCGGTGACAACAAGCGTGGAGGGAATCAACAGGCCATAAATGGTAACCACTTCGGTGGTAATCAGGGCCAAAATAATAAGAATGGTCATTTCAAGAAGAGGAGATTCAACAATGATGGAAAGACGTCAGCACCAGCACCCGTTGTTAAGGAAGGAGAACGACCACCTATCATATGTTTCAAATGCGGAGGGGAGGGGCACATCAGTCCAAACTGCGCGATGCCGTCTAAAGCATGTTATAATTGTGGAAGAGAAGGTCATTTAACTCGATTTTGTCGTTTACCAAAAATAAGTTCAGCCAAGATGGAGACACCAAAGGCCGTCCCAGAAAAGTCAAAACCGGTAGTGCAAGGGAGAGCATTTGTTGTGACCTCCCAGAAAGCAAGGAACCCGAATGAGGTCATCACGGGTAAGCTTATCATAAACTCTAACGAAGTCTATACTTTATTTGATACCGGTTCTACCCATTCTTTTATTTCTCCTACTTGCGCTCATCGATTAAATTTGACTCCGGAAAAATTAGACTTTGATTTATCTGTTGAAACTCCATTGGGAGAAACCTTCATTACATCCACAGTTTATAAGTCTTGTTTGGTTCAAGTTGGTACCCACACATTACCTGTCGATCTGATTTCATTAAAAATACTTGCATTTGACGTGATTCTAGGGATTGATTGGTTAACTACTTATCATGCAAAAATTGATTTTTTCGTAAGGTTGTTAACTTTGATATTCATAATCGACCTATTATGCGAATTCAAACAACCAAACCATTAAAATCAATCGCTGTCATCTCAAGCCATAAAGCTATTCGTTTATTGAAAAACGGATGTCAAGCTTTCTTAGCTCATGTCACGGATCTAAACAAAAATACGTCAGTTTTGAATGATATTTCTATTGTTAATAAATTCCCTGACGTATTCCCTGAAGAACTTCCTGGCCTACCCCCAGAGCGTGAAATTAAATTTTGTATCGACCTTGAACCCGGTACAAAACCCATTTCCAAAGCCCCATATCGAATGGCTCATATTGAACTTCAGGAGTTAAAGATCCAACTGCAGGAATTGTTAGACATTGGCTTTATTCGTCCTAGTACTTCTCCTTGGGGTGCTCTTGTGCTATTTGTGAAGAAGAAAGATGGAAGTATGCGACTTTGTATTGATTATCGGGAGTTGAATCATGTCACCATCAAAAACAGGTACCCATTGCCACGTATTGATGACCTGTTTGACCAATTGCAAAGAGCACAATTCTTTTCAAAGATTGATCTTCGTTCTGGATATCATCAGCTGAAGGTTAGAACTGAGGATATTCCAAAGGCGACTTTTAGAACTCGGTACGGGCATTATGAATTCCTAGTCATGTCCTTTGGATTGACTAATGCTCCTGCTGCCTTAATGGATATGATGAACCGGATATTCAAGGAATATTTGGATCACTTTGTGGTCGTCTTTATTGATGACATTTTTATTTATTCCAAAAGCCGTGAAGATCATGAGCAACACTTGAGGCTGGTACTCCAAAAGCTTCGTGAATACAAGCTTTATGCCAAGTTGAAGAAATGCGAGTTCTGGCTGGAGGAGGTAGCATTCCTTGGGCACATAGTATCAAGTCGTGGAATATCGGTTGACCCAACAAAGATTGAAGCTATTCAAAGCTGGGAGCAACCTAAATCAGTGACCGAAGTACGTAGTTTTCTTGGTTTAGCTGGTTATTATCGGAGATTCGTGGAAGGATTTTCTCGAATCACTACTCCATTAACTCAGCTGACTTGGAAAGATACAAAGTTCGGTTGGAGCGAAGAATGTGAGCAGAGTTTTTAAGAACTCAAGAGGAGACTCATTTCAGCACCTGTTCTAACAATACCATCTAGCTCGGAGGGATTTGTCATCTACAGTGATGCTTCGAGCAAAGGGTTGGGATGCGTTCTCATGTAACATAGAAAAGTTATAGCTTATGTATCAAGACAACTCAAGGAATATGAGAGGAATTATTCTACTCATGATCTAGAGTTGGCAGCTGTTGTCTTTGCACTTAAAATTTGGAGGCATTACTTATATGGGGAGAAGGTAGAGATCTTTACGGATCATAAAAGCCTCAAATATTTCTTCACTCAAAAGGAACTCAACATGCGACAACGACGTTGGCTTGAACTGTTGAAAGATTATGATCATACCATTCAATACCATCCTGAAAAAGTGAACGTGGTAGCTGACGCATTGAGTAGAAGATCATATGCAAGTACGAGTGCAATATTGTCAACACAAAGGCCCATTTTGTGTGACTTGCAAAGGATGGAGATAGAGTTAAAGACTCCAGGGACCCTTGTGATGATGGCGAATATACGAGTAGAACCAACTTTAATCGATAAAGTTAAAGCTGCTCAAGCTACAGACCTGGAGCTGATGCGTATGAGAAAGAAAGTGCAAGAAGGTGCTATGCCGGAAGCAAGAATCGATGAAGAAGGAATACTTCGAGTCAACTCCAGACTTTGTGTTCCTAACAACCCTGATTTAAAGTATGAAATCATGATGGAGGCGCACAACACACCGTTTGCAATCCATCTTTGAAGTACCAAAATGTATCATGATCTTCGTCATACATTTTGGTGGAGCAATATGAAGAGAGAGATAGCGCTGTTTATCTCAAGGTGTTTAACTTGTCAATGAGTCAAAGCGGAGCATCAAGTACCAAAAGGTCCATTGCTGTGACGCCCCCAAAATAGGTATACAACACCCATTCTGAGTCATCAAATACATGGTACAGAAAGTAAACTACAACTTCAATAATACAATTGTCGTGTAAAATACGACAACACATACTGTGAGTTTAAATACAAATATTGTCTTCTGGACAATATCCACGCTCAAATAAATCCTCATTACAATTATTCAAACACTATTTTATAGAAATAGTGAGGACTGCTAAAACATCTTTCTAGAACCATCACTCCATACCCCGACTAGATCCTGCTATGTTCTCACCTCCTGAGAAGAAAAATGGAACAAAAAGGAAAAGGGTGAGCTCAACTAGCCCAGTAAAGAATATTATGACTAAGATAATATACAACAAATTATCGTTAGTCTTCAACAGGGAAAAATCTGATAGAATATAATCGACAACAAGTTTTAGATCAACAACTGCAGCGGAAACAGCAAACCATTAGAAGAGTCAAGTAGAGAATGAATTCTACTATCTTCTAAGATTTAAAAGTCCATCATCAATATTTTATCCCTGTAACATCAACTAATAACCATCTTTAACCAAATATTCATCTTTGCACTACAGGCCAAAGATATTCATTTGTATCACCAGTCGGTCATGTTCATCTCAACACCTGTTCATCTTTGCACTACAGGCCAAAGATATTCATCAAGTAATCATACATCTTTACACTACAGGCCAAAGATATTCAGTAATATCATCATTTAGGACTGAGGATGATGAAAAATATCTTAAAGAGAACGAATCCAGTGAGACAGAAGGACAAATATTAGGAATTCGTATAACAGTTTATCCAAGATCAATAATACTTCATAATAATCAATTGTGAAGCAGAATTCAAAAATAAAGATCAAAACATGGATACAATCAAAGATAGTAACCATAATAGACATCTTGGACAAAAAGGAAAATTTTTTATTTTTTGGTGAATAGTGTCGTCTTCGTGAATAGTACCGTATACGTGAATAGTGCCATATACGTGAATAGTACCGTATACGTGAATAGTAACCCCGACAGAAAAAGTTCCAAATTTGATAAAAAGTTCATATCAATATTTCAGCATAATGATATTGAAGAAAATAATATCATTTAAGAAGAAAATAATATCCCTTACCTCAAAATATCAGTACTTCTGGTCGGAATACCGGTATAAGGCTGAAAGAAACTTTCTCTGATGAATAGAAACTCTCAAAGTATCTAAATACTCACAAAATACACTCAATAATCTAGAGAGAGAAAGAGAGAAAACTTATTTCTGGTGTAATTTTCAATTCTAACTTAGCCCTCTATTTATAGGAAAATGTTAGCACGCCGAAGCAGACTTAACCTGCAACCTGATGGCTTTACCTGCTACTATTCCCACCCACCACATTTGATTAAAAATCTCAGCACATTTCTTCACCAACCAAGAGTGGGGCCCACCAATTCTAGAATTTTCTATCAAAATAATAAACTCCGAAAATTCAACAATTTCTGAACCAGTCATCTCGTAAAATTCATAATAAATCATACGTTCATTTTTAACGGTTCAAAATTTGTGAACATATACTCAACTTATATATGTATAACATATCCAAAAATTACCACGATCCAACGGTCGGATTAAAAATTATAACCCCCGTAAAATATCTCAAAAATCCTGATTTTTAATACCTCCATTCCGACAAAAATACTGATAAAAACCTCAACATTAACTCCTTCATTTTTAACCACAAAAATATATCCCTCATTTATATCCACATAAAATAAATATTTCCTTATCATATGAATCAATAATTAATTATTCACAAATAATATTACAGAATCACATTTATGACAAACAGGCCGTTCCCAGGAAAGAGGGGGCTTTCCAATAAGGATTTCTCCTTACTGGCGCGCAATTAGATGACCAAACCTCTCCTTAGACAGAACTTTCTACACATTGCCAATAATGTTATCTAATAATATTATTCAAATAATATGAATTATTGATCTGATAAAGGAAAATATTGTGCAGCAATAATTATTGAAACAACAATAATATAAAATATCAACGCAGCAATTATTGAATCAATAAAATAAAATATTGAACAATAACTACTGTAACAATTATTGAGTAGTGCCTTCTTACGTAAGAATCAATAATTGGTGCAATACCGTGTGCTACTGTATTTTAACCACCGGGTATTCCAACAGTATTAACGGTAACAACTACGTCGTTATTTATAAACAACTTATACTTGTCGTTTTCTTCATCCAATCGCTTTTTGTTATGGGGCCCACAAAAGACTGCGCCGTCGTACGAATATTCCCCGACAGCAAGAATATTCCACGACCAAACGAATATTCCCCGACAAAATGAATATTTTATAACCACTTGCTTATTTTGTAAAATTTGCACATTTCACCCATAACCAAAGTATTATATCAAATTAACCCCTTATTATTCACAATAATATTTAGAGAAAATTTGATTTTATTCATTAATAAGTTGGGGTCTTACAACCTCCCCTCCTTATGAAATTTCTTCCTCGAAATTGACGTAAGTACCTGATGTTTCAAAAAGGTGAGGATACCTCGCTTTCATTTCTGATTCCAACTCCCAGGTCATTTCTTCAATAGCATGGTTTCTCCACGAAACCTTAACTTGTGGTATAACCTTCGTGCGTAGGACATGCTCTTTCCTATCCAAGATCTTAACAGGTACCTCCTCGTACGTTAAATCTTCAGCTATCTCGTCTGGTTCTAACTCAATAATGTGGTTTGGGTCTTTAACATATTTACAAAGCATAGATATATGAAAAATATTATGAACACGAGACATGCTTGGAGGTAATGCGAGTCTATATGCCACATTTCCTATTCGCTCAAAAATCTCAAATGGACCAACAAATCTTGGATTGAGCTTTCCTCTCTTCCCAAATCTTGTAACTCCCTTCCATGGTGCAACACGTAATAATACATGATCCCCAATATTAAATTCCACGTCCTTCCGATGAAGATCCGCATAACTCTTTTGTCGATCCTGTGCCGTTTGTATACGTTGTCGAATCGTTTGGATCTTCTCTGTAGTAATGCGTACCAACTCTGGTCCCAATAATGTTGCTTCACCCACCTCGTCTCAGCATACTGGAGAACGACATTTTCTTCCATACAACGCCTTGAATGGAGCCACACCTATGCTCGCCTGATAAATGTTATTGTAGGAGAATTCCACCAGTGGTAGGTACTTATCCCAACTCCCTTTGAGATCTAGGACACAAAGTCTTAATAGATCTTCAAGAGTTTGAATAGTCCTCTCTGATTGTCCATCTGTTTGAGGATGGTATGCCGAACTGAATCGTAAATCTGTGTCTACAGCTTTCTGCAAGCTAACCCAAAATCGTGAAGTGAATCTTGGGTCACGATCTGAAACTATGGATACTGACATGCCATGCAATCTCACAATCTAGTTCACGTACATACTAGCAAGACGTTCAAGGGAATAAGTCTCACATATCGGCAAGAAATGAGCGGACTTGGTTAATCTATCAATAATAACCCAAATCGCATCTATGCCTTGAGAAACCTTGGGAAGACCTGTAACGAAATTCATGGTAATGTGTTCCCACTTCTATTTCGGGATCTCAAGTGGTTGCAATGGACCCTTTGGCACTTGATGCTCCGCTTTTACACGTTGACAAGTTAAACATCTCGAGATAAACTCCGCGATCTCTCTTTTCATATTGCTCCACCAAAATGTATGTCGAAGATCATGATACATTTTGGTACTCCCAGGATGGATTGCAAACGGTGTGTTGTGTGCCTCCATCATTATTCTATGCTTCAAGTCAAAATCGTTAGGAACACAAAGTCTGGAGTTGACTCGAAGTATTCCTTCTTCATCGATTCTTGCTTCTGGAATAGCTCCTTCTTGCACTTTCTTCTTCATACGCATCAGCTCCATGTCCGTAGCTTGAGCAGCTTTAACTTTATCGATTAAAGTCGGTTCTACTCGTATATTTGATATCATCATGTGGGTACTTGGAGCCTTCATCTCTATCTCCATCCTTTGCAAGTCATACAAAATGGACCTTTGTGTTAACAACATTGCACTCGTACCCGCATATGATCTTCTACTCAATGTGTCAGCTACTACGTTTGCTTTTCCAGGATGATATTGGATGGTATAATCGTAATCTTTCAACAGCTCAAGCCAACGTCGTTGCCGCATGTTGAGTTCCTTTTGGGTGAAGAAATATTTGAGGCTTTTATGATCTGTATAGATCTCCACTTTCTCCCCATACAGGTAGTGTCTCCAGATCTTCAACGCAAAAACGACTGCTGCCAACTCCAAATCATGAGTAGGATAATTCCTCTCATATTCTTTGAGTTGTCATGAGGCATAGGCTATGACTTTCCCATGTTGCATGAGAACACATCCTAACCCTTTGCCTGAAGCATCGCTGTAGATAACAAATCCATCCGAACCAGATGGTATTGTCAGAACAGGTGCCGAAATGAGTCTCCTCTTGAGTTCGTGGAAACTCTTCTCGCATTCCTCACTCCATACGAATTTTGTATCTTTTTGAGTCAGCTGAGTTAATGGAGTAGCGATTCGAGAAAATCATTTTACGAATCTCCGATAATAACCAGAAATCTACGTATTTCGATTACTGACTTAGGTTGCACTCAACTGTTACTCATATCCCAATCTTGGATAGCACGTCATAATGACACCTATCAGTTTACTACCGCACGAATATGGCGTCCCCTACGGAGAGTCTGGCTTCAGTGCATTCCACAAATGAAGTCACCAGATAAAGGCTCGGGTACAAACTTCTACAGTTAGGTTTTTAACTCCTGAAGTTCAATAGGAGTCATTCAATTTTTAGAAGTGAGTTTTGTACCAGATTCAAAGATGATACAAAATTCAATATCACGCGTAGGCCAAGAAATTCTTCAGGAAATACGTCAGGGATTTACTAACAATAGAAATATCATTCAAATTTGACGTATTTTTGTTCAAGTCCATAACATGGGCTAAGAAAGCTTGACATCCGTTTTTCAATAAACGAATAGCTTTGTGGCTTGATACGACAGTGACTGATTTTAGTGGTTTAGTAGTTTGAATTCGTATGACAGGTTGGTTAGGAATATGAAAATTAACAACCTTACGAAAATAATCAATTTTGGCATGATGAGTGGTTAACCAATTAATTCCTAAAATCACATCAAAAGCAAGTATCTTTAAAGAGATAAGATCAACAGGTAATGTGATAGTGCCAACTTGGATCATGCAAGATTTATAAACTGTAGATGTAACGAAGGTTTCACCCAACGGAGTTTCAACAGATAAGTTAAAGTCCAATTTTTCTGGAGTCAAGTTTAAACGTTGAGCACAAACAGGAGAGATAAAAGAATGGGTAGAACCAGTATCTAGTAAAGTATAAACTTCGCAAGAATTCAAGATTAGCTTACCCGTGATCACCTCATTCGGGTTTCTCGCGTTTTGGCCAGTCACGACAAACGCCCTTCCAAGAACCGCTGATTTCGACTTATCCAGGACAACTTTTGGAGTCACCATCCCCGCTGAACTTGGTTTCGCTACAGGACACTCTCGAGCTATATGACCCTCCTTTCCATAGTTATAACATACCTTGGATTATTGTGGGCAGTTTGGGCTGATATGTCCCTCTTTCCCACATTTGTAACATACTACCGGTTGTCGTTCTCCTCCCCTAGAAACAGTTGATGTTTGTGCTGACGTCTTCACGTTATCATTGTTGTACCTTCTCTTCTTGAAATCTCCTCCCGACTCGTTCCTTCTATTATCACGACCAAGATTTCCACCAGAGTGGTTACCGCTTTTGTCTGAATGTTTTCCTCCCTGCTGGTTTTCATTGCTTCGATGACTGCCGCCACCGGTATGACCCTGGTTGTAGTCCCTCGGTTGCACATACTCATTATCTCGCTCTAATAATTGAGCCCTGTTTATAACATCTGAATATAAAGAAAATTTATGAGAGATAAGATATTGGCGAATCTCGGGTTTTAGACCTCTCAGAAATATCCTTGTCATTCGTTCCTCATTTTCGACCAAATGAGGTGCAAACCTGGATAACTCTACAAACTTCGCCTCGTACTGGGACACCGTCATGTTGTTTTGTTCCAGTCTGATAAACTGCACCTCCTTCATATGACGAATACTTTCAGGAAAGTACTTGTCATTGAACAGTTTTTAAAATGTTTCCCAGGACATGTTGAGTGCGTCAGGCTGGGTACGCTTCACAGACTCCCACCAGTAGTCTGCCTCACTGCGGAACATAAAGGTGGCGAATGGAACCTTCTGTTCCTCCATGCATCCCAAGACATCGAATATCTTGGTAATTTGCTTGACCCACGTTTCCGCCATGATCGGATCTGGCTTTCCCTTAAATTCTGGTGGTCCCAATTCTTTGAACTGCTTAGCTGTGACAAACCGCGCGTTGTTATCATTTCCACCCGTATTCTGCACACGAGTCTCCCTCGTCTGATTTTGCATGAACTACAAAAAGCTCCTAAACATTCCATCATTCATCGTTTGCTCGGTAACGTTATTTATAGGAGGAATATTGGCTTCCTGTTGCACGTTCCCCTGGGTGGTGATCAAAGGTGTCTCCACGGTCTGATTTACTCCATTATTAACGTTCTCAGCTGCCATTCTTAAATACTGCCATAAAACAAGGGTTAATAGTCATATCATATATTATCCCTATACTCTGACCGACCAAATAAACACCAAATAAACTTAGTCAGGTCATACTAGCGAAGGAATTCCCCGTCTCTCCCCTCCTAGTTCTTGTCTCACATCTCAGCCAGGGATCATATCCCTAAGCTCTGATACCAACTGTGACGCCCCCAAAATAGGTATACAACACCCATTCTGAGTCGCCAAATACATGGTACAGAAAGCAAACTACAACTTCAATAATACAATTGTCGTGTAAAATACGACAACACATACTGTGAGTTTAAATACAAATATTGTCTTCTGGACAATATCCACACTCAAATAAATCCTCATTACAATTATTCAAACACTATTTTACAAAAATAGTGAGGACTGCCAAAACATCTTTCTAGAACCATCACTCCATACCCCGACTAGATCCTGCTATGTTCTCACCTCCTGAGAAGAAAAATGGAACAAAAAGTAAAAGGGTGAGCTCAACTAGCCCAGTAAAGAATATTATGACTAAGATAATATACAACAAATTATCGTTAGTCTTTAACAGGGAAAAATCTGATAGAATATAATCGACAACAAGTTTTAGATCAACAACTGCAGCAAAAACAGCAAACCATTAGAAGAGTCAAGTAGAGAATGAATTCTACTATCTTCTAAGATTTAAAAGTCCATCATCAATATTTTATCCCTGTAACATCAACTAATAACCATCTTTAACCAAATATTTATATTTGCACTACAGGCCAAAGATATTCATTTGTATCACCAGTCGGTCATGTTCATCTCAACACCTGTTCATCTTTGCACTACAGGCCAAAGATATTCATCAAGTAATCATACATCTTTGCACTACAGGCCAAAGATATTCAGTAATATCATCATTTAGGACTGAGGATGATGAAAAATATCTTAAAGAGAACGAATTCAGTGAGACAGAATGACAAATATTAGAGATTCGTATAACAGTTTATCCAAGATCAATAATACTTCATAATAATCAATTGTGAAGCAGAATTCAAAAATAAATATCAAAACATGGATACAATCAAAGATAGTAACCATAATAGACATCTTGGACAAAAAGGGAAAATTTTTATTTTTTGGTGAATAGCGCCGTATTCGTGAATAGTACCGTATACGTAAATAGTGCCATATACGTGAATAGTGCCGTATACGTGAATAGTAACTCCGACACAAAAAATTCCAAATTTGATAAAAAGTTCATATCAATATTTCAGCATAATGATATTGAAGAAAATAATATCATTTAAGAAGAAAATAATATCCCTTACCTCAAAATATCAGTACTTGTGGTCGGAATACCGGTATAAGGCTGAAAGAAACTTGCTCTGATGAATAGAAACTCTCAAAGTATCTAAATACTCACAAAATATACTCAATAATCTAGAGAGAGAAAGAGAAAAAACTTGTTTCTGGTGTGATTTTCAATTCTAACTTAGCCCTCTATTTATAGGAAAATGTTAGCACGCCGAAGCAGACTTAACCTGCAACCTGATGGCTTTACCTGCTACTATTCTCACACACCACATTTGATTAAAAATCTCAGCACATTTCTTCACCAACCAAGAGTGGGGCCCACCAATTCTAGAATTTTCCATCAAAATAATAAACTCCGAAAATTCAACAATTTCTGAACCAGTCATCTCGTAAAATTCATAATAAATCATACGTTCATTTTTAACGGTTCAAAATTTATGGACATATACTCAACTTATATATGTATAACATATCCAAAAATTATCACGATGTAACGGTCGGATTAAAAATTATAACCCCCGCAAAATATCTCAAAAACCCTGGTTTTTAATACCTCCATTCCGACAAAAATATTGATAAAAACCTCAACATTAACTCCTTCATTTTTAACCACAAAAATATATCTCTCATTTATATCCACATAAAATAAATATTTCCTTATCATATGAATCAATAATTAATTATTCACAAATAATATTACAGAATCACATTTATGACAACCAGGCCGTTCCCAGGAAAGAGGGGGCTTTCCAATAAGGATTTCTCCTTACTGGCGCGCAATTAGATGACCAAACCTCTCTTTAGACAGAACTTTCTAGACATTGCCAATAATGTTATCTAATAATATTATTCAAATAATATGAATTATTGATTTGATAAAGGAAAATACTGTGCAGCAACAATTATTGAAACAACAATAATATAAAATATCAACGCAGCAATTATTGAATCAATAAAATAAAATATTGAACAATAACTACTGTAACAATTATTGAGTAGTGCCTTCTTACGTAAGAATCAATAATTGGTACAATACCGTGTGCTACTGTATTTTAACCACCGGGTATTCCAACAGTATTAACGGTAACAAATACGCCGTTATTTATAAACAACTTATACTTGTCGTTTTCTTCATCCAATCGCTTTTTGTTATTGGGCCCACAAAAGACTGCGCCGTCGTATGAATATTCCCCGACAGCAAGAATATTCCCCGACAAAATAAATATTTTATAACCACTTGCTTATTTTGCAAAATTTGCACATTTCACCCATAACCAAAGTATTATATCAAATTAACCCCTTATTATTCACAATAATATTTAGAGAAAATTTGATTTTATTCATTAATAAGTTGGGGTCTTACAATTGCAACCACTTGAAATTCCAGAATGGAAGTGGGAGCACATTACCATGAATTTCATTACCGGTCTTCCTAAGGTTTCTCAAGGTATAGATGCGATTTGGGTCATTGTTGATAGATTGACCAAGTCTGCTCATTTCTTACCGATACGAGAAACTTATACACTTGAACGTCTTGCTCGTATGTACATAAACGAGATTGTAAGACTGCATGGTATGCCAGTATCCATAGTTTCTGATCGAGACCCAAGATTCACTTCACGATTTTGGATTAGTTTACAAAAAGCTATGGGCACAGATTTACGATTTAGTTCGGCATATCATCCTCAGACGGACGGACAATCAGAGAGGACTATTCAAACTCTAGAAGATTTATTAAGACTCTGTGTCTTTGACTTCAAGGGAAGTTGGGATAAGTTCTTACCATTGGTGGAGTTTTTCTATAACAACAGTTATCAAGCAAGTATTGGCATGGCTCCATTCGAAGCATTGTATGGAAGAAAATGTCGTTCTCCAGTATGCTGGGATGAGGTGGGTGAAGCAACGTTGTTGGGACCAGAGTTGGTACGTATGACTACAGAAAAGATTCAAACGATCCGACAACGTATAAAAACCTCACAAGATCGACAAAAGAGTTATGCCGATCTTCATCGAAAGGACGTGGAATTTGATATAGAAGATCATGTGTTCTTACGTGTTGCTCCATGGAAATGAGTTACGAGATTTGAAAAAAGAGGAAAGCTCAATCCTCGATTCATCGGTCCATTTTTAATCCTCGATCGAGTAGGAACTGTGGCTTATAGACTCGCTTTACCGCCAAGTATGTCTCGTGTTCATAACATTTTTCACATATCCATGTTACACAAATATGTGGAAGACCCGAACCACATTATTGAGTTAGAACCAGATGAAATAGCGGAGTATTTGACGTATGAAGAAGTTCATGTTCAAATCTTGGATAAGAAGGAACATATTCTACGCTACAAGGTTATACCTCAAGTCAAAATTTTGTGGAGAAACCACGATGTTGAGGAAATGACTTGGGAGTTAGAATCTGAAATGAAATCAAGGTATCTGTGACGCCCCCAGAATAGGTATAAAACACCCATTCTGAGTCGCCAAATACATGGTACAGAAAGCAAACTACAACTTCAATAATACAATTGTCGTGCAAAATACGACAACACATACTGTGAGTTTAAATACAAATATTGTCTTCTAGACAATATCCACACTCAAATAAATCCTCATTACAATTATTCAAACACTATTTTACAGAAATAGTGAGGACTGCTAATACATCTTTCTAGAACCATCACTCCATACCCCGACTAGATCCTGCTATGTTCTCACCTCCTGAGAAGAAAAATGGAACAAAAAGGAAAAGGGTGAGCTCAACTAGCCCAGTAAAGAATATTATGACTAAGATAATATACAACAAATTATCGTTAGTCTTCAACAGGGAAAAATCTGATAAAATATAATCGACAACAAGTTTTAGATCAACAACTGCAGCGGAAACAGCAAACCATTAGAAGAGTCAAGTAGAGAAAGAATTCTACTATCTTCTAAGATTTAAAAGTCCATCATCAATATTTTATCCCTGTAACATCAATTAATAATCATCTTTAACCAAATATTCATCTTTGCACTACAGGCCAAAGATATTCATTTGTATCATCAGTCGGTCATGTTCATCTCAACACCTGTTCATCTTTGCACTACAGGCCAAAGATATTCATCAAGTAATTATACATCTTTGCACTACAGGCCAAAGATATTCAGTAATATCATCATTTAGGACTGAGGATGATGAAAAATATCTTAAAGAGAACGAATCCAATGAGACAGAAGGACAAATAGTAGGGATTCGTATAACAGTTTATCCAAGATCAATAATACTTCATAATAATCAATTGTGAAGCAGAATTCAAAAATAAAGATCAAAACATGGATACAATCAAAGATAGTAACCATAATAGACATCTTGGACAAAAAGGGAAAATTTTATTTTTCGGTGAATAGTGCCGTATTCGTGAATAGTGCCGTATACGTGAATAGTGCCGTATACGTGAATAGTAACCCCGACACAAAAAGTTCCAAATTTGATAAAAACTCATATCAATATTTCAGCATAATGATATTGAAGAAAATAATATCATTAAGAAGAAAATAATATCCCTTACCTCAAAATATCAGTACTTCTGGTCGGAATACCGGTATAAGGCTGAAAGAAACTTGCTCTGATGAATAGAAACTCTCAAAGTATCTAAATACTCACAAAATACACTCAATAATCTAGAGAGAGAAAGAGAGAAAACTTGTTTCTGGTGTGATTTTCAATTCTAACTTAGCCCTCTATTTATAGGAAAATTTTGGTAGGTTTGACCTGCAACCTGATGGCTTTACCTGCTACTATTCCCACCCACCACATTTGAAATATAATTCAGCACATTTCTTCACCAACCACAAGTGGGGCCCACCAATTCTAGAATTTTCCACCAAAATGATAAACTCCGAAAATTCAACAATTTCTGAACCAGTCATCTTGTAAAATTCGTAATAAATCATACGTTCATTTTTAACGGTTCAAAATTTGTGGACATATACTCAACTTATATATGTATAACATATCCAAAAATTACCACGATCCAACGGTCGGATTAAAAATTATAACCCCCGCAAACTATCTCAAAAACCCTGATTTTTAATACCTCCATTCCGACAAAAATACTGACAAAAACCTCAACATTAACTCCTTCATTTTTAACCACAAAAATATATCCCTCATTTATATCCACATAAAATAAATATTTCCTTATCATATGAATCAATAATTAATTATTCACAAATAATATTACAGAATCACATTTATGACAACCAGGCCGTTCCCAGGAAAGAGGGGGCTTTCCAATAAGGATTTCTCCTTACTGGCGCGCAATTAGATGACCAAACCTCTCCTTAGACAGAACTTTCTAGACATTGCCAATAATGTTATCTAATAATATTATTCAAATAATATGAATTATTGATCTGATAAATAAAAATACTGTGCAGCAACAATTATTGAAACAACAATAATATAAAATATCAACGCAGCAATTATTGAATCAATAAAATATTGAATAATAACTACTGTAACAATTATTGAGTAGTGCCTTCTTACGTAAGAATCAATAATTGGTGCAATACCGTGTGCTACTGTATTTTAACCACCGGGTATTCCAACAGTATTAACGGTAACAACTACGCCGTTATTTATAAACAACTTATACTTGTCGTTTTCTTCATCCAATCGCTTTCCGTTATGGGGCCCACACAAGGCTGCGTCGTCGTACGAATATTCCCCGACAGCAAGAATATTCCACGACCAACCGAATATTCACCGACCAAAAATAAATATTTTATAACCACTTGCTTATTTTGCAAAATTTGCACATTTCACCCATAACCAAAGTATTATATCAAATTAACCCCTTATTATTCACAATAATATTTAGAGAAAATTTGATTTTATTCATTAATAAGTTGGGGTCTTACAACCTCCCCTCCTTATGAAATTTCGTCCTCGAAATTGACGTACGTACCTGATGTTTCAAAAAGGTGAGGATACCTCGCTTTCATTTCTGATTCCAACTCCCAGGTCATTTCTTCAATAGCATGGTTTCTCCACAAAACCTTAACTTGTGGTATAACCTTCGTGCGTAGGACATGCTCTTTCCTATCCAAGATCTTAACAGGTACCTCCTCGTACGTTAAATCTTCAGCTATCTCGTCTGGTTCTAACTCAATAATGTGGTTCGGGTCTTTAACATATTTACGAAGCATAGATATGTGAAAAACATTATGAACACGAGACATGCTTGGAGGTAATGCGAGTCTATATGCCACATTTCCTATTCGCTCAAGAATCTCAAATGGACCAACAAATCTTGGATTGAGCTTTCCTCTCTTCCCAAATCTTGTAACTCCCTTCCATGGTGCAACACGTAACAATACATGATCCCCAATATTAAATTCCACGTCCTTCCGATGAAGATCCGCATAACTCTTTTGTCGATCCTGTGCCGTTTGTATACGTTGTCGAATCGTTTGGATCTTCTCTGTAGTAATGCGTACCAATTCTGGTCCCAACAATGTTGCTTCACCCACCTCGTCCCAGCATACTGGAGAACGACATTTTCTTCCATACAACGCCTCAAATGGAGCCATACCTATGCTCGCCTGATAACTGTTGTTGTAGGAGAATTCCACCAATGGTAGGTACTTATCCCAACTCCCTTTGAGATCTAAGACACAAAGTCTTAATAGATCTTCAAGAGTTTGAATAGTCCTCTCTGATTGTCCGTCCGTTTGAGGATGGTATGCTGAACTGAATCGTAAATCCGTGCCCATAGCTTTCTGCAAGCTAACCCAAAATCGTGAAGTGAATCTTGGGTCACGATCCGAAACTATGGATACTGGCATGCCATGCAATCTCACAATCTCGTTCACGTACATACTAGCAAGACGTTCAAGGGAATAAGTCTCACGTATCGGCAAGAAATGAGCGGACTTGGTTAATCTATCAACAATAACCCAAATCGCATCTATGCCTTGAGAAACCTTGGGAAGACCTGTAACAAAATCCATAGTAATGTGTTCCCACTTCCATTTCGGAATCTCAAGTGGTTGCAATGGACCCTTTGGTACTTGATGCTCCGCTTTTACACGTTGACAAGTTAAACATCTCGAGATAAACTCCGCGATCTCTCTTTTCATATTGCTCCACCAAAATGTATGTCGAAGATCGTGATACATTTTGGTACTCCCAGGATGGATTGCAAACGGTGTGTTGTGTGCCTCCATCATTATTCTATGCTTCAAGTCAAAATCGTTAGGAACACAAAGTCTGGAGTTGACTCGAAGTATTCCTTCTTCATCGATTCTTGCTTCTGGAATAGCACCTTCTTGCACTTTCTTCTTCATACGCATCAGCTCTATATCCGTAGCTTGAGCAGCTTTAACTTTATCGATTAAAGTCGGTTCTACTCGTATATTTGATATCATCATGTGGGTACTTGGAGCCTTCATCTCTATCTCCATCCTTTGCAAGTCATACAAAATGGGCCTTTGTGTTAAAAACATTGCACTCGTACCCGCATATGATCTTCTACTCAATGCGTCAGCTACTACGTTTGCTTTTCCAGGATGGTATTGGATGGTATGATCGTAATCTTTCAACAGCTCAAGCCAACGTCGTTGCCGCATGTTGAGTTCCTTTTGGGTGAAGAAATATTTGAGGCTTTTATGATCTGTATAGATCTCCACTTTCTCCCCATACAGGTAGTGTCTCCAGATCTTCAACGCAAAAACGACTGCTGCCAACTCCAAATCATGAGTAGGATAATTCCTCTCATATTCTTTGAGTTGTCGTGAGGCATAGGCTATGACTTTCCCATGTTGCATGAGAACACATCCTAACCCTTTGCCTGAAGCATCGCTGTAGATAACAAATCCATCCGAACCAGATGGTATTGTCAAAACAGGTGCCGAAATGAGTCTCCTCTTGAGTTCTTGGAAACTCTTCTCGCATTCCTCACTCCATACGAATTTTGTATCTTTCCGAGTCAGCTGAGTTAACGGAGTAGCGATTCGAGAAAATCCTTCCACAAATCTCCGATAATAACCAGCTAAGCCCAGAAAGCTACGTACTTCGGTTACCGACTTCGGTTGCTCCCAACTTTGTATGGCTTCAATCTTCGCCGGGTCGACAGATACTCCATGTTTTGACACCACGTGCCCAAGGAATGCTACTTCCTCAAGCCAGAACTCGCATTTCTTCAGTTTGGCATATAGCTTGTTTTCACGAAGCCTTTGCAGTACCAGCTTCAAATGGCGCTCATGATCTTCACGGCTTTTGGAATAGATGAGGATGTCATCAATAAAGACAACAACGAACTGATCCAAATATTCTTTGAATACACGGTTCATCATATCCATGAAGGCAGCAGGAGCATTAGTCAATCCAAAAGACATTACTAAGAATTCATAATGCCCGTACCGAGTTCTGAAGGCAGTCTTTGGAATATCCTCAGTTTTAATCTTCAGCTGATGATATCCAGAACGAAGATCGATCTTTGAAAAGAATTGTGCTCCTTGCAACTGGTCAAACAGGTCATCAATGCGAGGTAGCGGATACCTATTCTTGATGGTGACATGATTCAATTCTCGATAGTCAATACAAAGTCGCATACTCCCGTCTTTCTTCTTTACGAATAAAACAGGAGCACCCCAAGGAGACGTACTAGGACGAATAAAACCGATGTCCAACAACTCCTGTAGTTGGACTTTTAACTCCTGAAGTTCAATAGGAGCCATTCGATATGGGGTTTTAGAAATGGGCTTTGTACCGGGTTCAAGGTCAATAAAGAATTCAATTTCTCGTTCCGGGGGTAGACCGGGAAGTTCTTCAGGAAATACATCGGAAAATTCTCTAACAATAGAAATATTATTCAAATCTGACTTGTCTTTGTTCAAATCCATAACATGGGCTAAGAAAGCTTGACATCCGTTTTTCAATAAACGAATAGCTTTGTGGCTTGATATGACAGTGACTGATTTTAGTGGTTTAGTAGTTTGAATTCGTATGACAGGTTGGTTAGGAATATGAAAACTAACAACCTTACGAAAACAATCAATTTTAGCATGATGAGTGGTTAACCAATCAATTCCTAAAATCACATCAAAAGCAAGTATCTTTAAAGAGATAAGATCAACAGGTAATGTGATAGTGCCAACTTGGATCATGCAAGATTTATAAACTGTAGATGTAACGAAGGTTTCACCCAACGGAGTTTCAACAGATAAGTTAAAGTCCAATTTCTCCGGAGTCAAGTTTAAACGTTGAGCACAAGCAGGAGAGATAAAAGAATGGGTAGAACCGGTATCTAGTAAAGTATAAACTTCGCAAGAATTCAAGATTAGCTTACCCGTGATCACCTCGTTCGGGTTTCTCGCGTTTTGGCCAGTAACGACAAACGCCCTTCCAGGAACCGCTGATTTCGACTTATCCGGGATAACTTTTGGAGTCACCATCCCCGCTGAACTTGGTTTTGCTACAGAACACTCTCGAGCTATATGACCTTCCTTTCCACAGTTATAACATACCTTGGATTGTTGTGGGCAGTTTGGGCTGATATGTCCCTCTTTCCCACATTTGTAACATACGACCGGTGGTCGTTCTCCTCCCCTAGAAACAGTTGATGTTTGTGCTGACGTCTTCACGTTATCATTGTTGTACCTTCTCTTCTTGAAATCTCCTCCCGACTCGCTCCTTCTATTATCACGACCACGATTACCACCAGAGTGGTTACCGCTTTTGTCCGAATGTTTTCCTCCCTGCTGGTTTTCATTGCTTCGATGACTGCCGCCACCGGTATGACCCTGGTTGTGGTCCCTCGGTTGCACATACTCATTATCTCGCTCTAATAATTGAGCCCTGTTTACAACATCTGAATATAAAGAAAATTTATGAGAGATAAGATATTGCCGAATCTCGGGTTTTAGACCTCTCAGAAACATCCTTGTCATTCGTTCCTCATTTTCGACCAAATGAGGTGCAAACCTGGATAACTCTGCAAACTTCGCCTCGTACTGGGACACCGTCATGTTGTTTTGTTCCAGTCTAATAAACTCAACCTCCTTCATATGACGAATACTTTCAGGAAAGTACTTGTCATTGAACAGTTTTTGAAATGTTTCCCAGGACATGTTGAGTGCGTCAGGCTGGGTACGCTTCACAGACTCCCACCAGTAGTCTGCCTCACCGCGGAACATAAATGTGGCGAATGGAACCTTCTGTTCCTCCGTGCATCCCAAGACATCAAATATCTTGGTAATTTGCTTGACCCACGTTTCCGCCATGATCGGATCCGGCTTTCCCTTAAATTCTGGTGGTCCCAATTCTTTGAACTGCTTAGCTGTGACAAACCGCGCGTTGTTATCATTTCCACCCGTATTCTGCACACGAGTCTCCCTCGTCTGATTTTGCATGAACTGCAAAAAGCTCCTAAACATTCCATCATTCATCGTTTGCTCGGTAACGTTGTTTACAGGAGGAATATTGCCTTCCTGTTGCACGTTCCCCTGGGTAGTGATCAAAGGTGTCTCCACGGTCTGATTTACTCCATTATTAACGTTCTCAGCTGCCATTCTTAAATACTGCCATAAAACAAGGGTTAATAGTCATGTCATATATTATCCCTATACTCTGACCGACCAAATAAAACCAAATAAACTTAGTCAGGTCATACTAGCGAAGGAATTCCCCGTCTCTCCCCTCCTAGTTCTTGTCTCACATCTCAGCCAGGGATCATATCCCTAAGCTCTGATACCAACTGTGACGCCCCCAGAATAGGTATACAACACCCATTCTGAGTCGCCAAATACATGGTACAGAAAGCAAACTACAACTTCAATAATACAATTGTCGTGCAAAATACGACAACACATACTGTGAGTTTAAATACAAATATTGTCTTCTAGACAATATCCACACTCAAATAAATCCTCATTACAATTATTCAAACACTATTTTACAGAAATAGTGAGGACTGCTAATACATCTTTCTAGAACCATCACTCCATACCCCGACTAGATCCTGCTATGTTCTCACCTCCTGAGAAGAAAAATGGAACAAAAAGGAAAAGGGTGAGCTCAACTAGCCCAGTAAAGAATATTATGACTAAGATAATATACAACAAATTATCGTTAGTCTTCAACAGGGAAAAATCTGATAAAATATAATCGACAACAAGTTTTAGATCAACAACTGCAGCGGAAACAGCAAACCATTAGAAGAGTCAAGTAGAGAAAGAATTCTACTATCTTCTAAGATTTAAAAGTCCATCATCAATATTTTATCCCTGTAACATCAATTAATAATCATCTTTAACCAAATATTCATCTTTGCACTACAGGCCAAAGATATTCATTTGTATCATCAGTCGGTCATGTTCATCTCAACACCTGTTCATCTTTGCACTACAGGCCAAAGATATTCATCAAGTAATTATACATCTTTGCACTACAGGCCAAAGATATTCAGTAATATCATCATTTAGGACTGAGGATGATGAAAAATATCTTAAAGAGAACGAATCCAATGAGACAGAAGGACAAATAGTAGGGATTCGTATAACAGTTTATCCAAGATCAATAATACTTCATAATAATCAATTGTGAAGCAGAATTCAAAAATAAAGATCAAAACATGGATACAATCAAAGATAGTAACCATAATAGACATCTTGGACAAAAAGGGAAAATTTTATTTTTCGGTGAATAGTGCCGTATTCGTGAATAGTGCCGTATACGTGAATAGTAACCCCCGACACAAAAAGTTCCAAATTTGATAAAAACTCATATCAATATTTCAGCATAATGATATTGAAGAAAATAATATCATTAAGAAGAAAATAATATCCCTTACCTCAAAATATCAGTACTTCTGGTCGGAATACCGGTATAAGGCTGAAAGAAACTTGCTCTGATGAATAGAAACTCTCAAAGTATCTAAATACTCACAAAATACACTCAATAATCTAGAGAGAGAAAGAGAGAAAACTTGTTTCTGGTGTGATTTTCAATTCTAACTTAGCCCTCTATTTATAGGAAAATTTTGGTAGGTTTGACCTGCAACCTGATGGCTTTACCTGCTACTATTCCCACCCACCACATTTGAAATATAATTCAGCACATTTCTTCACCAACCACAAGTGGGGCCCACCAATTCTAGAATTTTCCACCAAAATGATAAACTCCGAAAATTCAACAATTTCTGAACCAGTCATCTTGTAAAATTCGTAATAAATCATACGTTCATTTTTAACGGTTCAAAATTTGTGGACATATACTCAACTTATATATGTATAACATATCCAAAAATTACCACGATCCAACGGTCGGATTAAAAATTATAACCCCCGCAAACTATCTCAAAAACCCTGATTTTTAATACCTCCATTCCGACAAAAATACTGACAAAAACCTCAACATTAACTCCTTCATTTTTAACCACAAAAATATATCCCTCATTTATATCCACATAAAATAAATATTTCCTTATCATATGAATCAATAATTAATTATTCACAAATAATATTACAGAATCACATTTATGACAACCAGGCCGTTCCCAGGAAAGAGGGGGCTTTCCAATAAGGATTTCTCCTTACTGGCGCGCAATTAGATGACCAAACCTCTCCTTAGACAGAACTTTCTAGACATTGCCAATAATGTTATCTAATAATATTATTCAAATAATATGAATTATTGATCTGATAAATAAAAATACTGTGCAGCAACAATTATTGAAACAACAATAATATAAAATATCAACGCAGCAATTATTGAATCAATAAAATATTGAATAATAACTACTGTAACAATTATTGAGTAGTGCCTTCTTACGTAAGAATCAATAATTGGTGCAATACCGTGTGCTACTGTATTTTAACCACCGGGTATTCCAACAGTATTAACGGTAACAACTACGCCGTTATTTATAAACAACTTATACTTGTCGTTTTCTTCATCCAATCGCTTTCCGTTATGGGGCCCACACAAGGCTGCGTCGTCGTACGAATATTCCCCGACAGCAAGAATATTTCACGACCAACCGAATATTCACCGACCAAAAATAAATATTTTATAACCACTTGCTTATTTTGCAAAATTTGCACATTTCACCCATAACCAAAGTATTATATCAAATTAACCCCTTATTATTCACAATAATATTTAGAGAAAATTTGATTTTATTCATTAATAAGTTGGGGTCTTACAGTATCCTTACCTATTTGACATACCAGGTACGTATCCTAATTTCCAAGGCGAAATTTCATAAGAAGGGGAGGTTGTAAGACCCCAACTTTTATAAATAAATATCAATTTTCTATAAATATTATTTTTGAATATTATGGAGTTAATTTGATATAATGTTATAGTTGTGGGTAATATTTATAAATTTTGCAAAGTACGCAAGTTGTTATATAATATTCGATTGGTCGGGGAATATTCATTTTTACAGGGAATATTCGTACAACGACACAATCATTGGTGGACCCCACAACGGAATTATTGTCGGATTAAGAAAACGACAAAAATATTTTATTAAAAATAACGGCGGAAGATTTACCATTGATACTGTTGAACTACTCGGTAGTAAAAGTACAGTAATACGTGTGGTTGCATAGTAGAACACGGTATTTATTATTAATGCTTATGTGAGAAGTCACTCAGTTTGATTCAATTATTGTCAGTTAATAATATGAATTATTTAGCGATAATGACGTTTTGTTTTATTCGTATTATTAACGTAATAAAACAGAAACATCTTTTTATATAAAACAGAATACTTTATTAATGTTATTCTATAAATAGAATATATTATATTTTATTTAAAAGATTTTTCTTTAAATATGGACCGTCAGATTAAAGTAATCAATCTGGACCGTTCATGGATTAGTTACTATGCATTCTATTTTTCTATAAATAGCAGCTCATTCCTTCATTATTTCTTACGAATTCACTGAACTCTAGAGAGAGAAACTATAGAGAGAAACTATAGAGAGAGAGAAGAAGAGTATTCTGCTACTTAACTACTTCCTTATTTCAGCTCTTCTTTAAAACGGTAAGGGGTGTTATTCTTTCTTATTCATGAAGAGAACTGTTGTTATTCCATTTCTTATTATTCTGTTGGAATAACCTGTATACGCGGTCTACCCTATACTTGGTGACATTCTTCTATTATTCTGTTGGAATATCCTGTCTGTGTATTTTACACCGGACCTGGTTCCGTCTTTATTATTATTCTGTTGGAACATCCTGTCTGTGTGTTTTACACCGGACCTGGTTCCGTCTTTATTATTATTCTGTTGGAACATCCTGTTTGTGTGTTTTACACCGGACCTGGTTCCGTCTTGTTATTATTCTGTTGGAACATCCTGTCTGTGTGTTTTACACCGGACCTGGTTCCATTATTTATTATTCTGTCGGAATATCCTGTCTGTACGTTTACGCCGGACCTGGTTCCATTATTTATTATTCTGTTGGAATAACCTGTCTGTGCGGTCTATCGCATGCCGGGTGATTTCTTTTGTTATTCCATTCTTTATTATACTCAGTTGGATAAGTTTTGACTTCTATACTCCATGAAATTAGTGGAATATCCTTGATAATTGCGGTTCATCCAGTATCTTTTCATGAAAATATTCTTCTAGGTATTCTTGAATTTTACTCCACAAAGCAGTATCATGTTGACAATTTGGGCGTTGTTAATTCTTGGATAAATTAACTCTTGAACTTGTTTTATTGAATTCTTATATCATTGTCATCATCCTCATGTTTATAAAATGTTGAAAGTCATCTGTGGCCTGTAGTGCATAGATGGACTTGGTATGATTATGACCAGGGATTATTCGGTATAATCATGACCGTAATGTTACAAATGATGTGGTAAAAGTCCTCATTGGCCCGTAGTGCATTGATGGACAGTTGTTGGCATGATCATGACCATTAATGAATACACGAATATCCTTGGCCGTAGTGCAGGGGTGATTCGATGATGTGGATTATTTTATTAAGCTGAGTCCCAGCGATCACAGTGTTAAAAAACCTTTTAAATCATAAAAGATAGTAGAGTTTATTTTCTACTTGACTCTTTTAATGGATTGCTTGTTCCGCTGCAGTTAAACTTGATGTCTATTATATTTTATCAGTTTAACATTGTTGAAGGCTAATGATAATTTATTCTGCATTATCTTAGTCATAATATTTCTTACTGGGCTAGTTGAGCTCACTCTTTCTTTCACTGTTCTCTTCAGAAAATGAGAACGTAGCTGGGGCAAGTCGGGGAGCGGAGTGATGGTCCGAATGATAGTATTAGTTAATAGTCCTCACTATTCTATGTAATGGTGTGTTAATAAATGTAATGAGGACTCCTTTTGAGTATAAATACTCTCTAGAAGATAATATTTGTATTCAAACTCACAGTTTATGTTTTGTCGTATTGTACACGACAGTTGTATTAGTAAGTTGTATTTGTATTCTGTACTATGTATCTGACGACCCAAGATGGGTGATGTATACCTAATTTTGGGGGCGTCACACTTGAACCAGAAGACGAAGAGCCCGTTTTACCGGAAATACAACTCAGACCACGCCGAAGGAAGCAGGCCGCTCGAAAGCCCAGACAGATCTGCATGCCATCCGATTCCGAAGGCTTTTCTGAATCGGAACCAAACGCCAACCCGATCCCCCCATCTGTCACCAAATCGATACCGCCAACCGCGGACTTACCACTACTAGTCACTGAACCAACACCACCGGCTGTTGACCCCACACCATCAGCTGCAGAAACAACCGTTCGAAGGAGCCTACTTGATCTTCTTGCAGGCGATCGCAGACAGGCCCTTCGAATAAAAAAGCTGAAGACCAAGGTTGTCCCCTTGACTCCCGATGAGCTCAGGGTACCCCCTTCCCAGGTTCTTCCCCCGAAACTTCTAGTGAATATTCAATCAGTTGATGAGGAAGGACCAATTAATGTCACTGCAACATCTTCTCGGAAAAGAAAATAGCCTTCGGATAGCCCTCCTATCTCAGAATCCGTTCTAATACCAGTTCAGGACACTACCCCAGCTCAATCTTCTTCTACCGAAAATGTCCACATGGATCCTTCTCCCGCCCGTGACCAACCTACGTCTCCTCCCCCAAGGCCTCCCCCAAGGACGTTCCATGATGATGCTACTGGGGCGCCGACCTTGTGGCCACGGTTCAATGCCAATTTTCCATTCCAGCTCTTCAAGGCCTTCGTTTAGGAGACCGATGATCACCGATTCGAAAACCACACGAACGAGAATTTTCTTGACGAAGGCATGAGTTATCTGGCAAAGGTAAGTTGTAATTTTCTTGGCTGAATATTTCTTTTCTTGTGTAAATATCTGGAACTAATTAGATGCTGTCGAACATGTGCAGGCGAATGCAGTCTTCGGGCGTTTACGTCCCAGACATATAAATGCCGAGTCCGATGAAGAGACCCTGAAGAGGGAGATCAATATGCTGAAGGCCACACTGACTCGGGAGAGAGAGGAACGTGAATCGGTTTTCCAGGCCAATGAAGACCTTCAGAGGGAGTTGGCCCAAACTAAGGGGGATCTGAAGGATACTTTTGATGTGCTGAGCTCGACCAGAGAAAAGCTGAAGACGTCAAAGGCCAGTGAGCAGAAATTGGCTGATATAAACGTCCACTTAGCTGCAGAGACTGAAGCTCTGAAAAATAAGAATGAAGAGATCGTTGCAACACATCGAGATTTGTCAGCTCAACTTAACGAAGTTCAGGCGAAGGCTAGGGATGATAGGAAGGCATATAAGGCTAAACGTCGTGAACTTCGTGGCGAGATCAAAGCACTCCAGGAACGAGATCCTCCTCTGACTGAAGAAGTGCGCAAGCAAATTCAGGAGGATTATCGGACTTCTGATGAGCTCGGTGCAGAAGTTATGAAAGTCTATTACGAAGGATTCGAAGACTGCCGAGGTCAATGCAAGGAAAAGCTGGTGGCAGCCCAATTAGATTCGGCCTTTCTAGATTTTGAAAATGATGTATAAATAGGATCTTGCTACTTCTGGCCTTTAGAATTTTGTGTAGAAATTTTGTAAACAAATTTAAGTAGATTCGTTTAAGTGTTTAATGAAATTTTAACTTTCTTTACCATGTCTTCTGTTTACTTCGTTTCTTGTCAATAATTCAACATTAATGAACCTGAATGCACTTACTTTTAAATTATCGTTTCCGAAGTGTGAGAGAAGTCATGTGTGAGGTGAATTAGGCTGATCTTCCTTGCACCATTAAGATCTTGTTTACCACTCGGGGTAGAACAAATATATAAGGATCCAGGATTTGTCTACCACACGGGGCAACAAATAATTGGGCTACCATCGAATGGCCAGCGAGTCCTACCATACCTCCTTACTTCCGTGACCATTGATTTACCATCCTTGGTAAGAACAATATAGGATCCAGGATTTGTCTACCACGTAGGGCAACAAATAATTGGGCTACCATCGAATGGCCAGCGAGTCCTACCATACCTCCTTACTTCAGTGACCATTGATTTACCACTCTTGGTAAAAATAATATAGGATCCAGGATTTGTCTACCACGTGGGGCAACAAATAATTGGGCTACCATTGAATGGCCAGCGAGTCCTACCATACCTCCTTACTTCGGTGACCATTGATTTACCACCCTTGGTAAAAATAATATAGGATTCAGGATTTGTCTACCACGCAGGGCAACAAATAATTGGGCTACCATCGAATGGCCAGCGAGTCCTACCATACCTCCTTACACCATTGTGGCCTTAGGTCAAGTAAAAAGAGGATCAGTTGTGAAAAATTGACTTTTTATTGATGATGGACGGTTATGTACAGACTTCTGGAAAACTGACTCGATCTCTACTGAAAGTATTTTCGGAGTCTACCAGCGTGCCAAGTGTTCTTTATTTCGGATCCATCCAATGCCTTCAGTCGGTACGTCCCGGGCTTTGGTACTTCAGTTACTTCATACGGTCCTTCCCAATTCGGCATTAGCTTCCCCGTGTTCTGTGGTGTAGATGTTTCGGCTTCTCTGAGAACGAAGTCTCCCACTTCAAACCTTCGGAGCTTTACCCCTTTGTTGTAATGCTTGGCAACTCTCCTCTAGTAGGCTGCTAATTTGATCAAAGCCACTTCTCTGACTTCTTCTAACAGATCCAAGTTGGCTTTCAGTCCTTCGTCATTGTAGATTTCTCTGAATTGACTAACACGAAGACTTGGAGATCCAATTTCGACTGGGACTAAGGCATCAGTACCTTAGGCCAATCGAAAAGGTGAATCCCCTGTCGTAGTCCTCGGTGTAGTTCGGTAAGCCCACAATACACTGAGCAGCTCTTCCGGCCATCTTCCTTTGGCTTCGTCCAATCTGCGCTTGATCCCGTTCAATAGTATTCTGTTAGTCACCTCGACCTGCCCATTTGATTGTGGATGAGCCACCGAAGTCTTCCTGTGCTGGACCCCTAATTCTTTCAGAAATCCTTCAAATTTCGATTCCACAAACTGGCGTCCGTTGTCTGATATCACCACTTTAGGAATTCCGAAGCGAAACACTACGGATTCTTTCATAAACTTCAGACACTCCTGTTCCGTTATCAGCCGAAGTGGTTTCGCCTCTACCCATTTGGTCTGTAATCAATAGCAACTATGACAAAACTGACATGTCCTTTAGCTTTTGGCAACGACCCTAGTATATCAACCCCCCAGACAACAAAGGGTATAGGAGATAATATCGAATATAGCTCTTCTGGTGGCTGATGTGGGATCGGGCTATTAAGTTGACACTTATCACACTTCTTCACATATTCGGTAGCTTCCTTGAAGATTGTTGGCCAGTAGTATCCCTGCCGAAGAACTTTGTATGCCAGCGATTTAGCAGCCATATGATCGTCGCAGATGCCTTCATGAACCTCCCGAAGGGCATACTCAGCTTCAGATGGAATCAGGCACTTCAATAATGGCGACGAAAATGCCCTTCGAAAGAGATCCCCATCAATAAGAATGAAGTTAACACTCTTGTACTTGATCTTCTTCGCTAGCATCTGATCCAAGGGGAGGACGCCATCTGCCAAATATTCGATGTAGGGAGTCATCCAACAGTTAGATCTCTCGATGCACATCACTGCTTCGTGTTGGATACTCGGGTGTTGCAAGACCTCCAAATAGACTGACTCATTAAAAACAACAGCATCCGTGGTGGCTAACTTTGACAATGCATCGGCGATAGAATTGTCATTACGCTCGATGCCTTGAAACTCATAAGAGACAAAGTGTTGAAGTCGATCTTTCAACTTCGCCAAATATTTGATCATCTTTGTACCACGAGCCTCATAATCTCCTGATAGCTGCTTGACGACCAGCTGAGAGTCACTATAAATAATCAGCCTCTGCACTTCTATACTCTTCGCCAGCCGAACTTCTGCCAACACCGCTTCATATTCAGCCTCGTTGTTTGTAGCCTTAAATCCGAATCTAATGGCTTGTTGTACCTTGAATCCCTCCGGACTTGTCAAGATAATCCCTATTCCACTGACATTCACCGTAGAAGACCCATCTACATACAGTGTCCACGCATTCTGACCGTGCTGAAGAACTGCAACAGCTCGATCAGATGTCTCAACTTCTGATAACTCAGCATCTGCTTCGGTGAATGAACATTCCACCATAAAATCGGCCAAAGCTTGTCCCTTGATAGCGGTTCGGGGATGATACTCAATGAAAAACTGGGACAATTCCATGGTCCATGCTGCTAACCTCCCCGAAACTTCTGGCTTACCCATCACCTTCTTCAGTGGTTGATCCGTGTAGACGAACAGGAGCCTGCCTTGAAAATATTGTCGAAGCTTTCGGCTAGCAATTACTAAAGCAAAAGCATATTTTTTAATATTTGGATACCTGGTTTCAGCATCTCTTAGGACATGGCTGACATAATAGACCGGATACTGCTTTCCTCTGACCTCCCGAACCAACACTGCTCCAACCGCTAACGAACTCGTTGCGAGGTACAAATACAAGGTCTCTGTTGGGGTAGGCTTCACCAATAGGGGAGAAGAAGACAGATAGGTCTTTATGCTTTGGAAGGCGTCTTCACACTCCGAAGACCATTGGAATGTCTTCGCATTTTTCGGTCCCTTCAGTGTGTTGAAGAATGGTAAGCATCTCTCTGCAGATTTGGACATGAACCTCCTTAAAGCTGCAATCCTACCGGTCAGACGTTGAACGTCTTTGAACGACTGAGGAGTCCTCATGTCTAGAATAGCCTGGATTTTCTTCGGATTGGCTTCAATGCCCCTCTGACTGACCAGATAACCCAGGAATTTCCCTGCACCGAGTCCGAAGGTACACTTAGTAGGATTGAGCCTCAACTTACGATGGCGGACTGTCTGAAAGCACTCCTCCAGATCATCTAAATGCTTCTGAGTCGTCGTGCTCTTCACGATTATATCATCTACATACACCTCCATGTTCCTTCCCAGTTGCTTCTGGAAGACAAAATTCATCATTCTCTAGTAGGTGGTTTCAACATTAATCAGGCCGAAAGTCATCTTCTTATAGGCGTACACCGAACGGTGTGTGATGAATGTTGTCTTTGGAATGTCCTCCTCACACATGAGAATTTGGTGATAACCTGAAAAAGCATCCATAAAGCTTAGTAGTGCATACCCCGAAGTCGCATCAATAAGTTGGTCAATATGGGTAAAGGATAGAAGTCCTTCGGACAAGCTTTATTCAGGTTGGTGTAGTCGATGCAAACCCGTCATTTCCCATTCTGCTTCTGTACCAACACTACATTTGCCATCCACTCCGGATAGTCTATCTCGAAGATGAAGTCAGCAGCTATCAGCTTCGCAATCTCTTCATCAATGATCCTTTGTCGTTCAGGTGCAAAGATCTGCCTCTTCTGCCGAACTGGCTTCTTTGATGGATCTACATCCAGTCGATGCTCGGCAATCTTTCGACTGATCCCGGGCATGTCTTGTGGCTCCCATGCAAAGATATCCGCATAACAGCGAAGAAGTTCCATAAGATTTGTCCGAAGAGGTTCTGGCAATCCTGAACCAATCTTCACTGTTTTGTCCTTTTCAAGGACCAGCTCGATCTCTTCAGTCTCTCCTGTGGGAATAACCGATGGCTCCAAACTGCTTTCAGTAAAGGGTTCGATCTCAATTGCCATGGTTCGTTTCTGCTTGTTGACCCCTACCCCTGAGGAAATGACAGCATTCCGATAACAGCGTCGGGCTAGATCCCAGTCCCCTGTCACCTCCCCGACTCCGCGTGCCGTGGGGAACTTGATTTTGAAGTGAGGGATGGAAGTTACAGCTTGGAGAGCTGTCAATGTAGGTCTTCCCAGAATGGCGTTGTAAGCCAAATCTACATGTACAACATAGAATTTACATATTACTTCTGCCTGTCGAGGAGCTGTGCCGAAAATCACTGGGAGTTCGATGGTGCCTGCGACTTTAACCGGATCATTGCTGAAGCCATACAAAGGAGCCTCCTGTCCGACCTCCATCTTTCGCCCATCAAGATGCATCCTCTGATAAGCGTGGGCATACAGAATGTCCACAGAAGACCCGTTATCTATCATTATACGCCTCATGTCTACCGAGCCCACCTGTGCAGTAATCACTAACGCTCCTTCATGTGGGTCAATGGGCTCCGAAGGATAATCCGCATCGGCAAAGGATATAACAGTTCCTAGAAATGCCTTGTCGGCCTTCGGGGGAGCACTTGCCACAGACATGACCGAATCCATATATCCTCTCCTTTTCTTCCCTGATATCTTCCCGGACGTCCCGCCGATTATGACATCAACGACGTGTCTCGGCGGTGGTATTGGAGCAGTTTGAGCGGGTGGAACCACTTGAACTGTCTGAACAGTATGGTCGACATTCTGCTGATCTTGTCGATCCCTCCCGGCCACATATTGAATCAGCAAACCGCTCTGAATTTTCTTTTCCACAAAATCCTTCAGGTTGCAATACTCGTTAGTATCATGGCCTGCAGCTTGATGATAGCCACAATACTTCCGAGAGTTGCCTTGCCCTGTCCTATAATTATCACGAGGCGGCTCGAAGAATGGTTGATCTCTGATCTGGTCCAAAATCACCGACCTATCTGTGTTCAGTTTGGTATACACCTTATTCACCTTCGAGGCAGAAGCAGGTGGACGACTATTTCCTTGTCGCCATGAGCTGTTATACTTCTTCGAATTGCTTTCTGACCGATCATTATACCCCCCGTCTTCTTCTGATCACTTTGGATCTTAGGAATATCTGCCTCCTTCATTTGATCCGAAGAGGGACGCTTAAGGCTGTTCATAGCCTCTTCCACAACAATATAACCTTCTGCCTTGTCGAACGCCTCTGCCAGGCTCTTCAGATGATTGAACATCAGTTTCTTTACTAACTTTTTGGACTTTACCAGGTCCAAACCATTTTGAAACAATCTCACAGCTTGGAGATCATTCAAATCTGACACCTGACCGACGGCTTCTCGGAACCTCTTCACATACTGACCCAACGACTCATTGGTGTACTGTCTGACCTGTGCCAAAGAACCCGTGGGTTTCCCTCTTCTTCGGTTACTTCCAAAACGAGCGTGGAATTTGTCGCAGAGCTTGGACCATGATGAAATTGAATCTGCAGGCAGAGTCCCCATCCACTATCTCGCATCTTTTCTCAACGTCGTAACAAACATGTGACATTTAGCAGCATCAGTAAAATCGTAGTAATCCATTAACCGGTCAAATGCTTGGCTATGGTCATAAGGATCTCCCGAACTATCATAACTTTCCACGCGAGGCAACTTCTTGGTGGTGTCTGCCTTCTCTCTAAGAATATCCGAGGAAAATGGGGATGCTTTCTTTCCCGGAGTATCCTTCACCTGTTGGACCTCGGCTAACTGCTTCTGGAGTGCCTTCAGCTCTTTTACCAGATACTCTACTCCTTCTGGTTGTGATGAGACTTCTTTCTCCAATGACTCCCTCCTTTTTTGAGCAGATCGGTCTTTAGCCACAATACCGCCAATCTTCAAAGGACTTTTATGATGACGGTCTCCAGAGCGAAGTACCCTAGGTGGACTTTCGGGTGTGCGGCCCCTAGATCTGCTTCGTCTCTGGGTCCGGTGACTATGGTGAGAATGCGCAACAACAAGCGCCCTCTTCGTGTTCTCGGGAGTGCGATCTCGGGATCGTCCCTTCCGCTCACTTCGACTCTATTCTCTAGATTCGGTAGGATGCTGCATCTGCTTCGATCTCCGAGGAGTAGGGCTTCTTGATCTTCTCCTTTCTCGATGTAGGCCCCGAGACCCCCGCTCCGAATGAGCAGGTTCCTTCCCACTCCTATGTCCTCGCTCTTCGGACTGAACATAACTGGACTCCTCATCTCTCAACTCTGCTATTCGGGCCATTTGCTCAGCTATATCCCGTCGTTGCTTTATGAGTGCCTCCATGGCCCTATCGGTTTCGTCTGTCATCTTAGCCAGTCGGGAGGCTTTTTCATCTTCTTTTCGCTTCAGGCCGCGACTGAACTCTTTTTCTGCTGTGAAAATTAGCTTTCTCTTGGCCTTACACACAGTCCTGGGACGAGAATCTCCATGCGAACGTTTGGACGCTGTGCTGGCATGAACACTTAATGTAGGTCCCAAACGATCTTTAGCAGAAACTCGTGGTGGTGAATCACCGACAGTCATTGACTGTCCTTCAGGTGTATATGTTCTACTCTTTCCCATCTTTGAAAACGTAGAACAAATAAATATTTGTGATTGAGAGCTCTTGAACACTAGAACAGCCCTCCTTCTAGCGCCAATGTTAACGCCAAGATCTCCTGCCACGTCCTAATCACGTAAGACGTCCCGATCCTGCACAGTAAACACGATCAACACACAAAGCTTGACGGCTGGACCGTCGGGTGATAGCTCCGGCGTAAGAGTAAGTACAGGCGGTCACAAGGGTTAACAATGGAGGATGTAAAATGTCTAGCGTCTAGAGAGAGATAAAAAGTGCGCGTATTTTCTGTTAGAAGACTCCCTTGCTAGGTTATACTCTCACGCTCGATTTTTTGTGCCACCAACCCCAAGCTGACACGGCCCCCCACTCCTCTATGGTCTTAGCCGTGTGCATGCAGGTTATCACCTTTTTTCCACTGTACCTGCCGTCGGCTGGATAAAATCCCATCCACATTAATGATCTGCAGACTTTGGGTCAACTGCTCTTCTTTTTCATCATTACAAGTCAAAGGCTCAGATATAAAAAGATTTAATGTGTTAGCTTATGGACTCGGTCCAATGTTAAGGAGAGATGACGTAGGGATTAGGCCCAATAACTCTAAGACCCAATAAAGGGGATCCATGGGACTAATTAAGTGAACAAGCCCAATCCGTAAGGCCCAATAAGAGAAATATCATGACCCAACAAGTGGTATAAAGTTTGTGGTGCAATTTGTCTTTTAATTTTATTATTTTTACCCGTAGATTTGTAGCCATTCAGGTATCACAACGTGTCAAAATATGACCGGCGAATTATCATACCTAAAATCTTTATCATATTTTTCTCACCCATATTTGTCAACTCTTATTCCAAATTTTATATTTTTTAATTGCACACATATAGTGTGCGTTACAAATACTAATATCATATAATCTCGAAGGTGATATATATATATATATATATATATATATATATATATATATATAATTGTGTTAAAAATTCAGGAAATAAATTTCCTCAATTTGTAGGAGAAAACTATATGCAACATATATTGCAGGACAAATTCAAATAGCACAAAAAGATAGCAAATAGTACCATTTTTTAAGAAATTATATTTCCAGCTAAAAGATTGTCGCCGACAAATATATACTGCAAAGTCGTTCAAAAGAAGTTTTGTACAAGTCACTCCTACAAATTGAAAGTATACTATTATGCTTTTTTTAGTTGGACAACTTTTATACAAGTTGCCTTTCAAAATTAACATCATGCAATGCAACAGTCAAAAAAGTTGTGGGGTATAAATCGAAAGTTTTTAAATTACAGTGACCGACTTAAAATTCTCCAGTTAACACGTTTTAATCTTGAAGGCGTTACAAATACGAAGCGACAATTAGTTTTTTTTTTGACTACTTTCCTTATAATAGCCCTCATTACTCAACTTTTTTACATCAAATATCAAATAATAATGCAATGAACTGATATAAAAACAGAACGGCAAGGGTAAAATAGTAATTAAAATCAACTAATCAAATCTCAAGTTTTAGAAGTCTCATTCAACAGTCTACTTTTCTCTCTATTCTCTCTGTGACCGGCCTCCTTTGACTGTCTCTCTCTATATATCTCTTTCTATATATTTCTATATATACACACACATATTTATGTTTGTATATATAATGATTCTACGGTATATTTTCTCTCTCTAAAAGTCTTCCTATGGACTTGCAGAATACTAGAATTCTGTAATTATTCTAGTAGATTCACAAATTAATTGGAGAGAATGATCATCGAAACTGTCATTGATTCTCTGGTGCCGTCATGGTGGGAGGTTCAAGTCTCCCTCGCCGCCGCGGCTTTTGTTGTCGCCGCTTACTGGTTCTTCACTTACGTCGGCGGCGAGAACGACCTTGCCGGTGATCGGTCGGGGGTCGACAATTCGGATGTCGCCGGTGATATCAACGATGATAAGCAAAAGGTCATATCTGTAATTTTATCAGTGCTATGATTGTCAATTTGTTGTTTTCTATCAATTCATTATTCGTTGTTATCTATCAATTCATAATTTGTTGTTAAGGGACTGTTTGGTTTGTTGTTAAAGGAGACTAGGAGAGTGAGTTTTGAGGTTCTGATACTGATGGTGATGGGAAAGGCAACTAATTTTGGTGGTAGATATGTTTAAAGTGATTTTATTGACAGCAACATAATAGGATTAATAGAAATAATGAAAAAGCTAAATACATTAAAGTGTTATTCTAGTGTAGCTGTTTATTGGTAGTAAGAATGTTGCTTTTGCTCAGAAATATTTATTTTTTAGAAAGCTAAAACTGCAGTTTTTACATGCATCATTTCTGTTGGTAGCTTGCAAAGTAAAAGTGGAAAAGGGTTGACTGTCTTGGATACAGTCACTTCATTTCTGGTCTGTTTTTTCATTTTACATTTCAATCTATTATCTATATTTTGATAGTTTGAAATTATTGGAGTAGTTAAATTGTTAATGATGTTTGTTTTTTGATGTTCATGGTGAAAAAAAGGCAATACATTTGTGTTGATAGTAGTGTTTAAAGTGTTTTTATTATAATTATTAATTTTTTTATGCAAGCAAAGAGCCAGTTCGAGAAATTAAATAAAGAATATACTTTTTGCTGACAAGAAAAGAGTATTATTCACAGCAAGGCCAAGAGGGGATGCCTATCCTGGTATTCGTGGAGTATACAACAGCAGGTGGACACTGAAAAAACTGTTAAAACAAAAAGCTGTAAACCCTTATACAACCGAGGACTCCCCCAGGGGTCCTCAAACTAACATCCCCATAAAATTAATTTTTTCATTGTAGTTGTTCCTGGTAATAAAACTTTCACCTCATTGAATTACATATGTAACTTTAGCAAACAAAATTTGCGTTCCCTTTTCTCACTGTGTTGCTATAATAGCTGAAAGAGAGACTAATATTGCTTCAAAATTTCAGTGATACCAGTTCATCAACATAGACACGTAATTATCTTGTATAAAGAATTAATTATACTATTAAGGAGTAAATTTGGGAGTCTTTTTTTTTTTCACACCATATATATCATGTAATTAATTTAAAAATGACTATAAGTTTAGGATTTACATTTAATTTGGATTTTGATGTTTCCAATGACATAAATTTATCATACGAATTCAACGAGAAAGTTTGTAGCTTGAGACGAGTCGATAGATTGCAGCAAATGCTGTTAGAGTTTTCATATTTTCCATTCCAAGAAACAAGACATTTGTTTACATTTGTATCTCCTCTTGTTATGGAGATTGTCGCTCCTGTGTGTAGGCCTGTAGCACGCCTATCATCCACCCTAACCCCGGGGAAGTTGAATCCCCATTGCCTCCCTTGAAAGAGAGATGAAATAGGATTGATGAGCTTGCTTGCAAAATCTTAAAACATTTCCTTCAGTTTTTTGCAGCGCTAGATGAATTTCTTTATTCTCTATTTGAGATTATGCTATTTACTAGGTTATGTTTATTTGTTTTCTGTAAAGAACATTTGTGTCACCCCACATAATGTTGGGAGTTGTATTTGCAGTACCCTATAGCCTGGTTATTATCTGTTTCATGGAGTAATTTTCCACTTGTTTGACGTGCAGTTCTGCACTTATTTTGTAGATGGGCCAGCTAAAAGGAGAACCTAATACCAATTCTGCATTTATCATTAAGGTAAATTGTGGATCTCCTAAAGTTAATGCCACCCTGGTGGTTTTTGTTATGGCACTACAGCTGAAAAGTGTATAAGTTGTATAGTAATGGGTCATGTTCGATAAAATTTTCTTTTTCATTCATAAAATTGGCTCTCTTTGGCAATTTCTTTTGTTGAATAATGATAGCACTAGGTTAATATTTTCAGGTAGAATTGCTGGCAGCCAAGAATCTAATTGGTGCTAACCTAAATGGTACATCAGATCCTTATGCAATCATCACTTGTGGTACAGAAAAGCGATTTAGGTGATTAGATCTAATTTTCACTTTATTGCTCTTTGATGGTTTACCATGGGTTTTCTCTTTTTTGCAATTTCTTTTGAATGGATACAATCTTTTGCTGTGATTCTTAGCTTTTTGAATGGAGTTAGGTCTTATCCAAATTATTTTACTTGGCAAAAAAAAAACTTATAATTGAATTAAAGATATTAGTTGGTCATGTTCTGAAGCAGAGACATGAAGTATAAGATGCTACACATTAATCTCTTGCCTTTTTTATTCTTTTAATTGTGCTAGATAGTACTGTACTTGAAGTAAAGTAGAGAATTGGTACCCTAATGTTGCGTTTGTGAGTTTGGAGGGATGAGATGGGAAGGAGAAGTATAAGATGGGAAAGGATTACAATTTTTTCTTGTCATGTTTGTGAGTTTTAGAAAGGAAGGGAAATGATGAGATTTAATTATATTTTCCCTTGTTTGTGAGTTTAGAAGTATTGAAGGGAAGAGAAATAATTTTTATCTTTAAACTACACTATTATTATATTATCCTTCAATATAAATGTAATAAACGATATAATTTAATAATGTCTAGCTACTAGATTTATTTTACTCAGTATTTTTTATACTTTACTACTCACACCCCTATATTCCAATCAAAAATCAACAAAAATTAGAAAATGTAGTATAAAATCAACTTATTTGTTCAAAAAATAAAAAATAAAATGCCTTAATTGCACTGGGCCGAGAAACGTCACCTTTGTTGTGGCTTAACAGTAAAGCAATGACAATTATATTATGTCACAATTATGCTAGAGTTTTGATTTGATTCAAGCTGTGAGGTGGACCCACCTCAGTGATAATGTCTTTTGTTCAAGGAAGAAGCATACGTGTATCAGTGGCATGGAAACCTATGCCACTTCACTCCTATATTCGCTTCAAAAGTCAACAAAGATTGACAAATGGAGTATTACAATAATATGAAAAAAATCGTATTTTCAATGGGATTTATAATAGTTAGGAACAAAATTATCATATTATTTGTTTTGAAAGGTTATTTTAGGTAAAATAAAATATCTAACTTTCCCATCATTTCCTATCCCTCCAAATTCTCCCACTTTTTGAGGGAAAATTTTAAGTCAAAAATGAGATCAATTTTACCTCCAAACCTCTTTCCTTTCTCCCTAAAAAAACTCACAAATATGGAATTTGGAGGAATTATAATTATTTTCTTTTCCCGTCCCTTCCCCTCAAAATAAAACTTACAAACACAGTTACCTCTTAAAATATACATTAATCTCTTATCTTTTTTATTCTTTTAATTGAGCTAGTTAGTTGTATAGAGAATTGGTACCCTTACTGCCTCTTAAAAGTAGGACACTTGATTTTCAATATAGTTATAATATAAAACTATTTTTTGGTTATTTGATATTGAGCAATATTTTGAATGTCAATGAGGATCTTGCTTTAGATGCATTGTGATAGGGACTCTAAGTCAAAAACAAAGAAGAGATCTTTTAGATTTATTATTTGAAGTTTTTATTATGTTTAATATAAAAGTAGTTAATGTGATTTATGTATTTTATTTATTAATGTGGATTTAGGACATTAATTAGTGACTAAGAATGATTAATAAATGTATTTTAGTCGTTTAGTACTTTTAATATTCTCCAAGTAATATTAGGGTTTTGTCTCTTTAAATAGTGATGTAATCCCCCAAGTCATTTAGACTACATAGTATTGGTATTGAAGTTGATTATTTTGTTCATACTGCAGAGGTATTTTATCCATCTTGGTGTTGATATACACATGAGAGATACTAGTGGTTTAAACGTGGAGTTTTAATTCTAGTTTATTTTCCATGAATTCTTCATCCTAAATATGTCATGTATTAGTTTTGGTATCAGAGCTTAAGGTTTCTCCATCAATTTCTTATTTTTTGGGAGATTTTGGGTTTTCCAAAAAAAAGTTCATTGTTGGCCAGAGTTACTGTTCATAGCCGGAGTTATTGTTCATCGTCGGAGTTACTTTTCATCGCGATTCATTGTTCAAAAAAAGAAAAAAGAAGAAAGGTAGAAGAGAGAAATTGTTGTCGTGTTTTGCCGCCGTCTAATATGATACGAGTGCCCATAGTTTCATCTAATATTTCTGTTTTAACCCATACTTTATATATCTTTCACTTATACCCTTTTATTACTTTAAATCAGCCCCTACACTTTCTGCATTCATACTTTAGCCCCTGTTTTCTATTTTCTTTTTAGTTAGGCCCTTAAGATAAGTTATCAACAAAAAAAAGTTTTATTTTATTTATTTATTTATTTTATAACCTATTGTCCCGAACACCCAATGTCTCAAGCCTAAAGAATTTCTTGCGGAAGTAAAGGAGTATATTTGGTTTCTCGATGGTGAAAGTGATCGGATACACTTACCTTATTAATACAGATGGTCATAAATAATTGAAACCCAAGTAGGAAGAACTTAGATGGGATATGGTTGATGCACAAGATTACCTTGGAAAGTTGCAGCATCAATATCAAGATGAACAAAGAAAAGCTGAAGCAAGGAAATGTCAACACGTTAAAGCAAAAGAGCTTCAAAAAGGCTACACATGAAATGGTTTCTACATGCTCTTCTATAAAAGATGACATCTCTTCTATTAAAGAAGACCTTATTGACTTGCGGGCACAAATTCAAGGTAAGAGAAAGAAAATGAGGATGTTCTAAATTTTGGGGCTATAGACAGTAGTGACGTGTCCATGGAAATTCTTGATGTTCCAAAGGTTGAACCAGAGATTGTGTATGAGCAACAAGTTGAGAAAAACTCTAAAGTTGCTTTTGAGTTGTTCGTTACTGAAGAAAGGACGATTCGAGAAGTTGATCCAATCTAAGTTGACATTGTTGGCTTCGTTAGTCCAGAAAGCTTATTTTCAGCACCTTTGAATACAAAAGCGATGCTCTCATCAATTCTCTTTCCAAAATTTTTTTAGCCTTATCTCGTAATTGTTGTCCGTTTTTTAATATTGACAATTACGTGTAAGTATACACGATCAACAAGTAATAAAATAATAAGAGAGAGTTTCGAACCCACAACAATCTTTATTTAACAAATCTCAATTACTAGTTTTATATCAATTCAATTTTATTTAAACAACTGAAATTTGTGGTTATCAATTGAAAAATAATTTAAATTAAACTAAGAGTGAATTAACATAAAGATTGATTTCAGATTTCAAAGCTTAAGACTACAATATCCCCAATTATGTGGTATAAATCAATTATCCAATTCATCCAATTATTAAATCCACATGAGTTGTTAACAGGAATTCACAATTATTCATAAACCCTTTCCCAAGGTATAAACAAAATTATTTAATTCAATTAATCTTGTGATATCCCTATGCAAAACAATAGAATCAAATTCATTAAGTATCAATTCCCAAAAGTTACATACAGTGAAAAGAGATATATCTATTCAATTCACAACTCTAATTATTCATCTCATGCAAATAACTAAGAATACATGCTATCATATTCAGATCTAACCCTAGATTTCATCTCCCGAATTCATCTAGTGTATCACGCTAAGCGTTGGTCAGACAATTAATCAGTAAACACAAAATATGATAGACAACTCAATTTGAATAAATAATTGTATTTCAATAGATAATTAGTTCATAAACATAAAAGGTTACAAATCTAGTTCATGCTAAAATTTAAAACCAAAATTCCCAAATAAGGTACCGCAAATAAATTACAAATCAGAGATAGAAGAATAGAAAAACTCAATAAGTGTCTTCAATCTTCAATTCTCCGATCTAAATTCCTTGCGATGCTTCTTTGCAATCTCCAATCTATGTATTTTTTTATGAATAACCTTCTCCCTTTTATAGAGAATCCTTTTTTAAGTAGAAATTGGCATCACAATCAGCAAGTTTGCAAAAGCCACGACCTTCTTTTTGACCCCCAGCACCCCGACGTTGGGATTTACACTACACTCGGCGCCCCGACGCTACTAAAGGGCTGTTTGATAAAACACTAAATGAAACTGAATGAAATGGTTCTGAATCTGAATGAGCTGAATGAAACTAAATGCTGAATGAAAAAAGTTGTTTGATAACTGTCATGTCTGAAACATCTGAATAACATATTTTTATTATTTTACTCATTTGAAAAAATTCAAAATTGTTGTAAATTTATTTAATATTATTTAATATAATAGTTAATATTGTAAAAAAAAAAATACTTCATTCAGCCCATTCAGCCAAAAAAATGACGCTAAATCATTCAACCAAAATCGTCTGAATAACCATTCAGACGATTTTTTTTAAAACAAACACACTGAATGGCTGACTGATTTAGCCATTCAATGCGTAACAAACAACCTCTAGGGTGCTGGAAATTACAATTATGCCCTTAATGATGCCAAAATTCATGTTTCGCCCTTGTTTTGCCCTAACCTGCAAAATAAAAGCTAAACAAGTAAAAATGTCCTAAATACTTGAGAACTAACAATAAATCGAGTCTAAAAAAGTACTTAAATCATGAGTATATTACCCACTCATCAGTAATGATGTTGAGGTGTTCCAAAATGTTCTTCTGTTGTAGAGGAGTTTGCGGCTTATTCTATGATATTATAAAACTCGAGGTCAAGCTTTCTCCAACAAGAGGAGATTGATTGGGACTCCAAGTCAAGAACAAAGAAGAGATTTTTTTATATTTATTATTTAGAGTTTTTATTATGTTTAATATAAAAGTAGTTGATGTGATTTATGTATTTTATTTATTAGTGGGAATTTAGGACATTAATTAGTTATTAAGAATTATTAATAAGGGTATTTTAGTCGCTTAGTACTTTTATTATTCCCTAAGTAATAGTAGGGTTTTGTGCCTCTTTAAGTAGTGATGTAATCCCACAAGTCATTTATACGACATTATTGATATTAAAGTTGATTATTTTATTCATACCGTAGTGGTATCCTACCGTAGAGGTATTTTATCTATCTTGGTGTTGATACATGGAGTTGATAAACTAGAGAGATCCTAGTGGTTTAAACGTGGAGTTTAAATCCTAGTTTATTTTCCATTAATTCTTCATCCTAAATCTATCCTACATCACATTGCCTAGTGTGTACACATTCCTTTACCAAGTTTCTTGGCGATTGTGTTAGGTATTAGAGGCTACTACTTTGGCATCCTAGGATGCGTTCTTGTGGTAGGTAAATTTGAGATGCAGCTTTCGTAGCACCAAGATAATGGAGGATGATACGTGGAGAGCTCGTTAGGTCTTAATAGGATTCATGTTGTGTTTGGATTGAAGGATTGGAATGGAAAAGGAATTGAATGGTTCTTTAGGATCTCAAGTTCATGTTTGTATAATAGGATGACATAATTATCACATTCATCAATTACATTGGAATGAATCTCATTCCACCACCTTCTCCAGAGAATGAAAATCAAGTAATCGAATGAATTCTTATTCCATCAGAATGGTTTATCCATCGAAATGAGTAACCAAATTTACTTTTTTTCATTCTTTCTAGTCTGACCTTGAGTCCTTCAATTCAAACGCAGCATTAGAGAAGACACATGATAGGGTTTGTTGGAGGTCTTTTAATCGGGTATCGGAAAAATGAAAGGGTTTGAAAATGAATGGAGTTCTTGGGTGATATAGTGCTTTCATTTGCGGTTTTAGTCATTGTTAGGAGGAGCCTAAATCATTGTTTAATGCTTCTAGGGTTTGATATAGAGAGACCTTTCCCTTTTCCTTTTTTAGTTGTGAATGCCTTGAGTTATATAGGGAGAGGGAGCATGTTGGATGCATGGATGCACGGTGGTGATGGAGAATCTTGTGATTTATCACCTTCAATTCATTGATGATACACTATCAGCTACTACCTGGGAGGCTACTATACTCGTTGCCAGTTGGTTTTGTGTTGGTTCAACACGGTAAAATTATTGAGCAAGTTAATCACAGAAATAGTACTGAAAACATTTATAAATTGAAACTGGAAAGAAATGGCTCTATACAATTTCATGTTTAGAAACCAGCTAGTCTTGTTGTCTAGTTTCAGAATTGTTTTTAATTGACTTCGTATTAGACTGATTATTATATCTTTTGACCTCCTGTGCTATCTTATGAGTGATGTATGCATAACTTATATGTTGGCCTTAGTTTTACATACTACTTTGAGTAATATATTGTAAAAGTAGCCACGTGATTTTATTTATTTGTTCGTAAATTTGGTAGAATGAGAAAGTGTTTCAAGGTTTGCTTTGCACAACTATTCATTGTAATGGTATGTTGTTGGAATTACTTAACGTTTGTTGTTTGAAATTCTTTCTTACTAGAGCTCAGGCGATTAATTTCTTCTTTCTTTTTGTCATTTTATTCCATTTCTGATAGCAAGACTTAGTCATGTTTATGTCCAGTCAATTTTGTTCTAAGTAATATTTTTGATCACTGGTGTTGTTGATGCAGTTCTATGGTTCCTGGGTCACGAAATCCCATGTGGGGAGAAGAGTTCAATTTTTCAGTTGATGAGCTCCCCGTTGAGGTAGTTACTTTGATTTACTATGAGCATTGATTGTCGTGTGGAAGACTAAGTGTTAGACTGTTTGATAAACAAATTTGCTGCAGCTTATTTCTGTAGTGTCTCATGGGATATGATATAAAATTACGGACCAATTATCCATGGCTATCCAACACTATATTTTCCATCCATCATCTTTTTTTCCTTTTTGGAGGTGGGATTAGTTTGATTTGCTTGACCTATGCAGTTTTTTTTATGACTAATATTCTTCGACTTCGTAGTATTTTCATTAGTGTGAAGCATTTTAAATATTACGTATTATGTTTTAAGAACAATTTAATATAGTTTTGATGAATCTCCTAAGTGCCTGTTTGGTTGGAATATCAAAAGGAGAGATTGGATACTATTACTCTTTTTATATCAATCTCGTGTTTGCAAATTTTACTATTGGTACTATTTAAGTGGTAGATTAATAGCCATGGAAAATTGGGTATTGTGAAACTCAAGGATAGGTGTGTTTCATAGCGAGGAACATTAGAGGAAGGGAGGATAAAGAGTAAAAAAAGACTCATTTTAAGCTCTTTTCTAAGTGGGTTTCGAATGTAGGACATATTCTTTATGAAGATGATATGATAGAGAGATCAAATTAATAACCATTATCCTATTTTCCAGCCAAACAAAGGATATAACAAAGAAGCTAACGCATCTTTTTTAAGACTTCAACAAAGGACATAGTTGTAGAAGCAAATGCATCTTTTTCATTTTCATAGGAATTTATGTGAGCAGAGGTTAATTATTTAGTTCCTCTCTAGGGCCTTCTCAACCCAGTTTCTCTTTCTTCCTCTAGTCGTGAAAGGAGATTTGTTCATTGAATTTATGGTCAACTTTCTTGCAAGTCTTTTTTTTTTCAATTTTCAGATCTCTTATTGATTTCTTCTAATTATTATATTTGGGTAAGGCTAATATTCTCTTAATATTAATGCTCTTTGTTGGTCGACTGTTCTTTATTGTCTCAATAGTCAATACTAGTACTCATCTTGCTGTCAGGCGAAGGCTATGAAGACACTTGTGCCGGGATATGTGTCATCTGCAGTATAAGTTCAAAGTGCTTAATTTTATGGAATTACTTCTACTTTTTTTTTCTTTTTTGCGGATTTTTGTGAGACTTGGTTGTCCCCTTATTTCATTTTTGGTAAGATTTAAGGTTTTGGGAGGCATATGGATACCAAGATTTCCTTGGAGGTATTCTTGTTCTGATATTTTATGCTGTAGGACGGAAATGTCTCTAAAATTTAAGTAGTACCCATCTCTCTAGTCCTTGAATCAAGGTTTAATTTTTTGCATTTGGGCTTTAACTATAGAGCTGTTGCTATTCCGGTGTTCGTAGAGATTAACGGAAAGTGCTTCATTAGTTTTTCTGTATTTCTTGTTTTCTTTGGAGGATTTCTTGTGCTCCTGCTTGTAATCTCTTCTATCAAAAATAGAACAATTTCGAGTGTTTAGAGTACGAGGAAATTGTTGAAGAAGATCAAAATCAAGACTTTAAAAGCGGACATGTTCAGATTGAGTTTTAGTATCGCTTATGGGATGTAGAAGTGTCGTGATTAGAACTGTTTTAAATAGGCGCTCTTGGAACACTTTTGCTTTTTTATACCTCCTTTCCTCTCTTTCATGTAACATTTCTATGCCAGTCTATTGAGTATTTAGCTTTTTTTACTCCCTCTATCCCAATTTAAGTGACCCACATTTTCTGTTTGTTTTTGGCATTACTTATGCAGTATTCTCCCTCTTCTCTTAAATATAAAATCAAGCTTGACCTTTTAAAGTGATATTTAACACTTTCAAATATAAAATAGTGTGATTCATTTAATTTTTAATAACAATAATCCAATAATAGTAGTAATTGTTAGATAGTTTACAATTTTATAGTTATTTTGTCTAAAATTGAACTAATTCATACCATTTTTGAATATAAAAATATCTCAAAAAGTCAGAATTGATTACATTATATGTTGGTGTGAAAGTATAAAGGTATGAAAACTAAAAATGATGCAACAAATAACTAAAAAAGTACATACATATGTATAAAAAGCTAAAATGAAAAACAAATAAAAAAAGGAAAGGGAATAGAAGGATGTAGAAAACACAACAAAAGGTGGAATACCTAGTCAACCTCCAAGCTGACAACTACATTCATCCACTCACTCCTATCATACTTCATGTCCTCAGTTATAGACCCTCCCTTTCAAGTATTTTTGGACGACTTTCAACTAATAATTTCGGCATCCCCCTCTTATATTTTCCTCTTGATACAAGACTCTTCTTCTCATTGGTGCATCTATAGGCCAACGTTGGATATGACCAAACAATCTCAACTGATAAAAGTATGATATATAAATATATACTTTTGACAAATCTTAAAATCCCCGTCAAGAAAAAAGTATGGTTAAAGTGGGATGGTAGGCATAGTCAGTATTCTAAAAATTCCCTCCTAGGACCGATTAATCCCCGCCTAGGTGCTAGGCGGTCCTCTACTGTCTCGATTTGGCTGGGCACCTAAGTCCCCGCATTGACATAATAAGACCTCTATTTTGAAGCTCTACTATACTTCAATGACTTTGCTAAGCGTTAAAAGATTGTTTTTTGGGATTGTTTCATGTAAAATTTTAAAAATTACATCTACTATATGTTTTGTATAGCATAACAAGTATGAACAATTGAAAAATAAATAAATGAGAGCGCCTAAGAAAACGCCTCTACCTAGGCAGTCTAGGCTCCCCTCCGCTGCCTAGGTCCGCCTAACGATTTTTATAACACTGGGCGTAGTATGTAACCGAGGAAAAAATTATATCTTTTCTCTTTGAGTGGTCTAAAATAAATGTGTGTGCCTATTTTAAAGTGCAGTAGTGTTTGTCATTCTTGTAGTTTGGGTCTGTTAAACTAATTTCTTTTATGCTTGGGCAGATTAATGTGACAATATATGATTGGGATATAATTTGGAGAAGTGCAGTTCTTGGTTCTGTTACTATTCCTGTGAAAAGTGAAGGTCAAACTGGTGCAGTATGGCATACTTTGGATAGCACATCAGGGCAGGTATTTTGTAAACGTGTTTTGTTCCGTTCTTTTTGTAGCTGGCTTGTACCTTTAATATCCTTCTGATTTTAAATCTTGGATACTTTTAAAACATATTTGTTTGTCAGGTTTGTCTCCATATCAGAACAATAAATCTTCCTGTAAACTCTTCCAGGTGACTTCTTCTTTTTTTGATATTTTATTTTTCTAATTCTTACTCTATATTGCTCATATATTTATAGTTGCAGCTGTAGTTTTACCTGTAATACAAAAAATTATTGTGTTGTGTTATAATTCTTCTGTTTCACATGTAGAATTTGTTCTATAATATATTTGTATGCTTGTGTATGTTTCTTGTGGTGAGCAGTGTCTGACTACTGCAGATAAGCAGTTATATGGTTGACATACTTTTTTAAAGTATTCGATGTTGGACAATATGTATTCTCTAACATTGTGGTTCATATATTAATCAATTCTTTTATGCGAGTCAAATATGCCAGATGCTTTTTATTTCTCTTTCAACTTCTCCCACTGAATCTTCTTTTATCCTTCCTTGCTACTACATCCGTCCGGGTTTATTCGACTTTTTTTCCTTGTGCATTTGTGTCAATGTTACCTGGAATGCCTTTTCAGTTTGTCGAACCGATACGGGAATCGGTACATTACATAGAGCTAAAATGTGTATGCTAGAGGTAACTTTGTATGGATGGTTATATTTATTATCTCATAGAAGATTTTAAATTGCATTAACAAGTTGATCGTTTGAGAAATAATTTCTTGCGACGCATTCACCACTAAGCTTGAATATTTATATTCGTGCATTAGAAGTAGAAAACAAAGAAATATATTAGTATCCTAAAAGTTTGAAAACGTAAGAGTCTCATCTTTGGGTAGACAAATACCAACACCTAGTTCACTTGTTCAATAATTACTTAGAATCCATCAGGTCTTAATATATTCAATAAAGTAAAACCCATTTGTGCCAATTTGCCTGTACGCGAGTTCTTTTCTTCTTTAGTGGAATAAGAAAAATCATGAAATCAAAGCCTGTGCTTCTTATCTCTTTGTCTGCATGCCTGATGAAAATTTGTTTGATTTGATAGCGTTGGTTGTGTTGTAAATCCATTATAAATATTCTACTGGATTGGCGCTTTCTAGATTATCTTTTTTGTATTGGTTTTTGAACTAGTATAATGTTAGGGGTTTGAAAGGCTATGCTGGAGCTAAGGCTCGAAGAAGGTTTTCTCTGGATGAACAAGGACCAACAGTAGTTCATCAGAAACCTGGGCCACTGCAGACAATATTTGATCTTCTTCCAGATGAGGCAGGTTTCGTGATACATTATCTACCAGATATGTTAATTTGATGAGTTGCAGTTTATAGTTTATTGAGTCTGGCAGACATATTTGTCTTGCTGAACCTTTATGGAAGGCTGTTGCTGTGCTCATTAAGCGTGTATGTTTCAGCTTGTTGAACATAGCTATTCATGTGCACTTGAGAGGTCGTTTTTGTACCATGGCCGTATGTATGTCTCTGCGTGGCACATCTGCTTCCACTCTAATGTATTTTCAAAGCAAATGAAGGTTAGCTTGTCATTTTCATTGGAAATTTGAGTTAATAATGTCTAGATTTAGGACTAGATGAACCTGATTGTTGCGATATCTTCAATTTTTGGCAACATTGATTCATACATTATAACTATATTATTTAGTAGAACAAGAAAAAACTTGTCATGCTTCAGGACAAAAAGACACCCATTATTTTTCATGCATATGCATATAAAGGGACTCAGCTGTAAAGGGATCAATTATTGATTATAGAGGATTTATAGTCTCTTGATATGAACTCTGTTCAGAAAGACAATTAAAGAGGGATGAAGAATGATACATTCTAAAGCTCATTAAGAAAGGCTTTTGCTTCATGGCTAATTTAGCCATGTTTATTTCAAGATTATGTCATTCATGATTCATCTTATTTTTTAAACAAGATTTTTTTTTTTTGGAAAATTAGAGTTTATTAATTTGTTTATGAGACAAGCTAAGGTTCTCCTCAGTTTTCTTTGGATTGTGCTTGTTCACAGATGTGTGATTGCCTGATTGGCTAGTAGCTTTGTTAAAGAAGGTAATTGCAGATGCCACCCTCCAAACCAGTACATTTTTGAAATGCACAAGAAGCATAGAAGTTTCAATATTTTGGGATTGACATTTACTGTTAAAGTTGATTTCAACTAGTCTTGTCTATTTTATCAACAATTTTGGTAGGGGGTTTACTGTTTTTTTGAATTGTGAAATTTAGCTAATATAGGTTAGGCAATTGTTACGTTTGAGAAATTTGTTGCTATAGAAGTAGTGCTTTTGTTTTTGGTAAGCTGGCATATATTACTAGATAAATTCCAGTAACTTTGACTCCGGGTTTTGCTGGGTGTGTTTTATTGGGAGGTTGATATAGAGGGAAATTGTGAAATAGGGTGGTTTTCTTGCACCCCTTTGGTTCTCAGACTCGGTTTTCTTTAGTTCCGTGGCTCAATCAAATGTTCAGCGTTGGAGGACTCTGTTCCATTGATTTTTAGCATTTTCTATGTTGTTTTATTATTTGTGTTTGAGGATTTATTGTCCTTCCAGAATTTGGATTCCAAATTCTCTTAGTCAGATGCCATATCGTGTTATCGTGTCTTACTTTCAGATTTACTGTAATATATTGCCTCACTTTGTAAGTATGCTCATCGGCGATAATATGTTTACTTTCATTTTAACAGGTGATTATACCGATCGGAGATATAGACGAGGTATGTAGCTTCATTCGTGTGTCTGATCCTTCTTTTTTACGGTGCTGGTGAGATTATATTTGTATTATGCCATTTAGATGGTTCTGAGTATCATTATGTCTACTATTCAGATAAGGAGGAGCCAGCATGCATTAATTAATCCTGCTATTACAATAGTTCTTCGCATGGGTGCTGGTGGGCATGGCGTACCTCCTTTGGGAAGTCCTGATGGTTAGTTATTAAATCAATAGGTCTAATTATTTTTTATTTCCTTAAATGGTTTCTCCTGCGTACAGAGAGAAATTTGGAATTGGAAAACTTTATTGGAATGGAAGGGTTGAATTTCACCCTTTTATTCTCGACAGTAGCAACGCTTGTAACTTGGCTTTTGTTTTAAGTTTTCCTTTTCTTTGATGAGATTCACCCTTTTATTCTTTCTGTAGCAATGTTTGTAAATCGTCTTTTGTCTTACGCTTTCCTTTTCTTAGATGAGTAAGTTGGTTATGTGACTGCCTGACTGGTTTACACCCTGGGACGAGGCCTGGGACACTAACAAAGATTTTGAATGTAGTGATTTAAAATGAAATAAGAGAGAAGAATAAGAAATAGTGACTCTCTGTTATGTGTTTTGATGTATAACGAAGAAAGTAGAGAGATATCTCAAAAGAATTCGGCTATCTTTCCTCCTGAAGCTCTCTCTTAAAGTCGGATGATTTGAAGAGGAGAAAATCTCATTAATAAGACTTTCATACTATCCATTTCCCCAACTTGTGTACATGTGTTTCAAGAAGTAAGGCTACATAATACTAATTTCTACCCTCTTTTCTTTTCTTCTCAACCCCAAAAGAAATAGAAGCCTGTTGTCTATCCATCTCCGCTCCCGCTTTACTCCTGCCAACTGCTGATGCAGATCTTACCAAAGGATTAATTAATATCATAGTTAAGTATTTATTTAGAGATAAAATAGATAATTATATTTGTTGATTATTCTAATTATAATAGGAGATTATTATCAGGAGTTTCCTTATTTAATTAGATCGCTTAATTTATAATAGAATTATGGTTTTTTATCTTCTATATAAACTGTTGTAGTTGTAATCTCAGTTACACTGCCAGAGTTGAATTATTGATTTGAGATTGAAGCATTGTGAGCTTTATGTGTGTTTGTACAGATTCCTTATGTGGATAAGATCTTAGACCTTCCTTCTCATACTTCACCTATATCCTAAGCATTGTCTAAATCTAAACCATGTACTGTATCAATTTGGTAACAGAGCTTAGGCTTGGTATAGTTTGATTTTACCCATCCGAAACCCCAACCCTAGCCTCTTGCCCCAAATTAGAGTCACAAATCGTCAACAACCTGCAAATCATCATCCATTCCATAACCTGTTCTACCCCTAGGGTCCTTACATTTCCTTTTCCGCTGCTTCTCTTGACATCTTTTTGCCAGTTTTCAGATGGAGAGGGGAGTGGGCACCAAAGCGAGTGTTTGGTTAGTATAATATCAATAGGCGGGAAGTAGTTTTGCACACATATCTACTTGACATTTGTATCTGTCTGCCTAAAATTTTCTATTATAGCATCAATTCAGACGTGTTAATGGCAATATTATCGGTTTCTCCATTTTCAGGCAGGGTGAGATATATGTTTGCATCATTTTGGAACAGAAATCATGCATTAAGAGGTTTACAACGCGCAGTAAAGAATTACCACGCAATGTTAGAAGCTGAGAAGAAGGTCTGATTTCTGTGCTTGCAACTATTTTTCTTTATTGCATATATCATTATGTACTAATTTTTTGTATTCAACTTTCATTGCTTTGAAAATGTAACATGTACTAACCTGATTCGGGTTTTGAGTAAGTTGCCTTGTCTCTTTGGATTCAGCAATTAAAAATTAATCCCTTGGGCCGATTTTATTTGTCATTTTGTCCCATTTAAATTGTCCTATTTCTTTTTCAAACTATTTTTGGTCCAATTTTTCTAATACTACCCTTATTTAATTTGGTCTACTTATATTGGAAAACAAGTCTAGTTACATTGGAAAAAGGTGTAAATAAGGCATTAAATATACTCTCATTTTATTAGTAACAATTATTTCTTTAATGTTTTTGACTTTTTGACTATACTTTTTGTATTAAGCATTATAATTTTCAAGGCATGTTATTAATAATATAAAGTTTTTCTTGTTCAAAAATGTATTGATTAATAATAAAAAGGTTAAATACACTTTTTGTCGCTCAAAGTATTACCCAACTTACATAAGTGACCCTAAACTATAAAAAATAATAGCAGCCTTAAAGTACATTTAAGTAAACAAAAGTAACCCTCGGGCATAGGTCGAAATACCAGCAGTGCCGTTCATGTGATATAATATACGGTTTGACCGTATGAAAATAGTATAATAAATGTTGACTATACTATTAATTATCAAATACAACCCAAATACTTAATTCAAATAAAATAATTAAAAATCATTAACTAAATAAAATAAAATAAATAAGTTAATTAATTAAAACTCACTAATTAATAAAATTAAAATAATTTATCACACTAATTAAATTAAATAAAAGAATTAACTCAACTATTAACCTAAATAAAATAACTAACCCTATCAATTAATACAAAATAACAATTAAGGGGGAAAAACAATAACTTAAAAAACAAAACAATAATATAAACGTATTTTAATACTTTTTAATGTATTTAAAGTCATTTATTTATATTTTCTTATATAAAACAATACAATTAAATAGTATAAGAATGCATATACTACTTAAAATTAATAAATTCACTACAAATTACCACACTACACATAAAATAATTAATTTAATTAATTAAATAATTTCATTTAATAATTTACTCAAATAAAATAGTTAACTCCGCTAATTAACTAATAAATAACAAACTCCACTAATTAACTTAAATAAAATAACAAACTCAATTAATTAATTCAAATAAAATAGTTAACTCCGCTAATTAATCAAGTAAAATAATATTTAGTTAATTATAAAAATAGGTTCATTATTTTAATTATCAAAACACGTTATGATAATTAAAATACGTTAAGATAATTAATTCAAAAAAATTAGTTTAAATAAAATAATTATCTAACTCCACTAATTAACTTAGTTATTTTTAACGTATTTTATCGTATTTTAATTATCTTACTTGAGTTAATTATTTAATTATTTTAATTAGTCTTTTTAAATTATTTTACTTGGTTGATTAGTGGATTCAATTATTTGATTTGATTTAAATAATTGAGTTAGTTATTTTATTTAAGTTAATTAGTAGAATTAATAATTTTATTTGAGTTAAATATCAAAGTTAATTATTTTATTCACTATACATTACTATACTATATATAAAATAAAATAATTAATGAGATTAATTATTTTATGTATAGTATGGTAATATGTAGTGTGTAAAATAATTAATATCATTAATTAATTTAAATAAAACAATTAACTTTGATTATTTTACTTGAATGATTAGGTGGATTAATTATTTTATTTGAATTAATTAATTGAGTTAGTTATTTTATTTAAGTTAATTAGTAGAGTTTATTACTTTACTTAGTTAATTAGTAGAGTTAACTATTTTATTTGAGTAAATTATTAAATTTAATTAATGAGATTAATTATTTATGTGTAGTGTGATAATTTGTAGTGGATTTATTTATTTCAAGTAGTATATACATGCTTATACTATTTAAATGTATTGTTCTATATAAGAAAGCACAATTAAATTGACTTAATTACATTAAAAAGTATTAAAATCGTATAAATACATTACTTTGCCGTTACACGTCAGCATTCCGGCCAAAGTTATAGTTGGAGGGTCACTTTTACTTAAGTTTTATAGCTTAGGGTTGATTGTGTAAGTTGAGTGATTCTTCGAGGGACAGAACTATATTTAACACAATAAAATTATTAATGCTCAACAGTAAAACAATTTTTGTTTGCAATCACCATAGAATGAAGTTGCGTTTTCGATAATTATTAATTATTGGAAATTATGAACTTGCTGAATATTAGTCATTCACGAACAAGGGCAAGTAACTTTTTTATCCTAAATTTTTGGAGAACAAAAAGTAAAAACATTAAAAGGATATTGAGCAAGGAAAACTTCAAAGTTCTTGAAACTCAAGTCACATTGCATGTTAGGAAAACACAGTGGACAAGTAAATCCGTGTATGATAGATAAGTCATGCGGCCTACGCAACTCATTATTATCTGATTCTTAGTAAGATAACAATTGTCTAGTTGTTAATATGATAGACAAGGATAGTAATTATCTAGTTGTTAGTAGAATAAGGGCAGTAGTTATCTTTTGTTATTTAGTAGGTTATAAAAGGGGGCCTTCTGTACTGAGGATGTTATGTTGAATGCATTTGAAACTTCTTTCTATTAATCATATTTCTTTTCCCCTCTATCTCTATTTCTATACTTCCCCAGATCTATTTACTCTATTTTCTTCATCCCATTTCTTTCTCCCCTATTCTTTTGAACTCTTCACTCTCTCTTCTTCTTTAATCTCTTCTTCAATTCTATTAATTCTAACCAATTCAAATTGAAACCATGATAGTCATGTTAGAATCACTCGTCCCACATTTGATTAAACTACAATATATGTGTTTAACTAGGCTAGCAATATATGTTTAAGAGCCTCTCCACCTATAGCCAATCTTTTTCGGGTCATATGTTTTATTATTGCTAACACTATTACATCCAAGGAAAAACCACTTAATAACTTTGTTCAAATAATATAAGAAAAGACATGAAAGCCCCTGGCTAACAAGTCAACGTAGCTTTTGGTACAATAACGTTAATATGCCAAGTCAAACGGTGTTACCATAGTTATTCTATAAGGATTTGCTTTTGTATCCACTGCTTACTACTTTGTTGTTGTGTTTGTATTGGTACACAGGAGAAAGAACAGTCAGCACTTCGCGCACATAGTAGCTCCATCAAAAGCATTGCAGGGCAGGTTAAGACCCCTAAAGAAAGTGTGCCAACGTCTGGGAAGTTGCAGCCTTTCATCAAAGAAGAAGTTCTTGTTGGTATATACAATGTATGCATCTAATCTATGCTCTACGTCTTACGATTTAATATATTACAATGTGTGGTTACATCAGAGATGGGTATTTTGACTATTTTCTCCCAGGGTGTTTTTCCAACTACAGCTGATCAATGCTTTGAGTTACTGTTCAGTGACAGTTCCAGTTTTACAAAAGAATATCGCTCAACCAGAAAAGATACTGATCTCACTGTAAGTTTCAAAATTTGAAAATCATCATAGTTTAATAATATCACTCCTTTTCAATTTACATATATGTGGTCAAAGATGTTTTGCTGCATAGTTCACTCTGAAGAATTTAGTAATTCTGGAGCTTGAATAGTTGCTTTTATTGTTGAGGTGATCAGAAGTTTCTGTTAGAAATTCGAATCGAAGCTGTACCAAACACTGATTGCAGAAGCTGTGAAATCTGTCTTTGTAGTCTCAAATTTTTGGTGGTTATTTGTCATGAACTTTATGCTGGTTGAGAATTTCTCCATTCTTTGACATAAGACACGGTACATGTGTTTGGTGCGGAAAAGAGAGTGTTTTTTTATTCTCTTTTGTGACCTTGGAATTGTTTTACGATAATTTCATTTTGTATTTTTTTTTAAAGGATGTCAGACCACTTCTTTTATTATTGTTATTTTTATAGTTATGTAGTATTTTGGATACATGCATGTTTGTCTGTTAGGGTATAGTCAGAGGTGGTTGAATCAGTCCAAGATCAGCTGACTTTCTATTGGATGTGCTCAGCTTAATAGGGGATGATTTTTGCTGGAGGTTGCTTGTTGTCAAACTATTTGGCTCCAGCATAGGTTGAATGTTGAACCAGATGTGTGCAATTGGTCGTATCATATTTTATATTGATTATAACTTGGCACTCCTACACATTTTATTAGTATTTACCATCTTACTTTCTGCTATAGTGCTATTTTTTTAATCTGTCTGGCCTCTGTGGGATGGATTGAAGATGTACCTTTATACATATTTATGTATATGTATTAATTCAATCTGTTTTTATGAGATGTAATATGTATATATGTTATACATGTATCGGCATGTATTATAGATTGTAATAGATATCTGAAAAAGTAGACAAAAAACAGCCGATACTTTAACCATGGTTGTCGTTTTCTCCCTTGTATTTGTTTTTCTTTTAGTAGGCATGTTTTCACGTTAAAATATCTTTATAACAGATATGTATTAAGATATATGCTAGGGAAAACTATTTTTCTGCTGGCTGCAGAGTGATCTAAAGTTTCTTATATTGTTTTATGCTATTCTTAGATTGGTCAGTGGCATGCTGCTGATGAATATGATGGTCAAGTCAGAGAAATTAAATTCAGATCTCTATGTAACAGTCCTATGTGCCCTCCAGATACTGCAATGACCGAGTGGCAGCATGCTGTTTTCTCCCCAGACAAGAAAACACTGGTTCAACTACTAACTCATTTCTTATGGAGAATAATTTCCAGTGATTATGTTTTTCATATTGATTTCTTTGTTTGGTATTTTGCATCAGTCGAACCATCTCCATAAATTGACATCCTATATTCTCCTTCATCAGGTATTTGAGACTGTACAGCAGGCACATGATGTTCCATTTGGGTCTTCCTTTGAGGTACAAAATACTTTTCCTTAACACGAGTGTTGTCATCTTTTCTCGGTCTAACTTCCATTTTGATCTAGATTATATGTTCATATGATTTTAAATCATTTACAACTTTATCACTCACCTTTCTAAAATGATTAGTCTACTAAGGTGGTGTTTGATAAAACTAAGTGTTAAGACCCGAACAGTTTAGACGTCTGAATAATATAAAAGCATCTAAATAGAATTGTATCTGAATGAAAAAATGTTGTTTGATATTTTTTTTTAAAATGTCTGAATAACAATATTTTACCATTTTAACCCTCTGAACAAAAGAAACAAATATATAAACTACAAAATTCCCAAACACAAAGGTTAATCATAAACGGCTCGAAATGCATTCCAATTTTTTTTAAAAAAAATTATAATTAAACACTCATCAAACATACTTTTGTGCCCTAGTATTTCCATTAAGCAAGACTTGAGCAAAGGCAGCTTCTGCCAAATCTCTACCTAACTCAGGTGAAGATTGGACAATTGTTTTGCCCCGTCGCAACAAACAGAGAACAAATTTTCTCCAAATCAAATCTTCTGAACAGCAGCAACAAGAAAAACAATGGGTTCCTACTGATATTGAATCTGACCCCAAGAGTGAGTCAACATTGATGCAGAAGATGCAAATATACATTAAGAAACTCGAAGACTCTCACTTCTATCATACGGTATTGAAACAAATCGAGACTCCTCAGATTTTGGAATACTTCCTCAAGGTTTGGGTGTTGAATCAACATGCAGATGGTGATATATGGTATTGGTAGCATTGAATCATTTGAACCCCCTCGTTTACAACTGAGTTTTGCAATACTGATGAAGAGAAGGTTCAGTTGGATCTTGCAATACTGATGAACTGATTAATGAAGAGAGAGAGAGAAAGAGAGTTAAAATGGATACAAAAGGAAATTAATAATATTGAAGAGGGTATTTTTGTCCAAAAAAATATAAACTCATTCAGATGTGCCTCTAAATGGTTAAGTTTTAATTTTGTGTCTAACCGATTAAGAGGCGATTTTTTTTTATCAAACATGTTTTGCCTCTGACCGAATCAGAGGCACTCCAATTAAGAGGTGTTAAGAGCTAATCAAACACACCCTAAGTCACTGTCTTGAATTGTCGAGGCTCTTGAAGAATTTAACATCAAAGGTGAAATTTGGAAGGTTATTTGTAAATTTGAACCAAACTGATGTAATGTAGCATCTCATTTACGTATGTTTAACACTTGTTGGATAGAAGATGTTGTAGGAAATGTGAAATTCTTTTCCGCTCCTTTCTCTCTCTTCCTCTTTCTCACACGGTCAGTCTCGCACTCACACACTTGCACTTGCACTTACACTCGCACACTCTCACACTCTCACCATCACACTGTCACCCTCACCCCGACACCCTTGCACCGTCGCACCCTCACCCTCACGGACTCACCCTCTCACACTCACACTCACTCACACTCACACTCACATGCACAAAACTTAGTTGGGTCACTTTATCAATGACTGAGTTTGAAGTATATGTGTCAAAGTAGTTGTAGACTTGGAAGGAATCAATATATTGGTACTTATTTATATGAAAATTTACACCATTTTGATTATAAGCAGAATTATGACCATCGTAAAATGAGTATTAGTTTGGTGAATGTAGAATCATTAATGGCACTCTTTGTTGTTAATAATGAACAAGTGTTGGAGTGGTTTATGCGCACATATCTATGCAAGTATCTAACTCTATGTTTGTTATTATCTCTTTTATCTTTCTATGTATTGATATCTACCTTTGTTGCACCAGATACACTGTAGATGGTCCGTAGAGACCACCTCCGAATCCTCATGCACTATTGATATAAAAGTGGGTAAGTTTCCTCTGGAATCAACAGCTTTTTGCCTTCACACATTAATCATGGAAGCATATTGATGACAGGTAAGTGTGTCCCCAAATATAGGGATTGGAACCAGCGACCATGAGGTTAATTCCTAAAGACCTCTGCCATTTCTCCCACTGTCTCTTGATCTCTCTCTTGCTCTATCTCTCTTGCGCACTCTCTCTCTCAAACACACATGTATGCACTATCAACTGAATTTCTTCTTTGAATTGGAGTGTTTCCTTGTAAAAGCTCTTACTCTCTTCCCTCTCTTTTTAGGGAGGGTTTCTCTCTCTTCTTTCAAAACCCCCTCATCCATTTGTCTCCTCTCCTCTCTCCATATCTATCTCTACAATTTAACATATTTCTTCTCTATCTCTCAGGTCTCTCGTCCTATATTATAATTCAAAGAAGAAAAACTGAATTTTTTCCAGAGCTCTCCGTAGTGAAGTTTCTCTGCTCTGATTACAACACGTGTCCCACACCCCAATTCTCCCCCGCCCGCTCTCCATCCGTCCACCCTTTATAAAAAAACACATACATAATGCTGTACCTTCCACACCATAATGGTGCGTAGGGCACCATGCATAATGGTGAAAAGCCATGAACATATCACACCTGTTTTTTTATATTTTAAATTGCGTTCATCCGATGTTTCTCTTGACGGCGTAAGATGTGTTGAAAGTAGGGCTAGATGCACCATGCATAATGGTGAAAAGCCATGTACATATCACACCTGTTTTTTTATATTTTAAATTGCGTCCATCCGATGTTTCTCTTGACGGCGTAAGATGCGTTGAAAGATATGACTTTTTGTTTGCATGGCTATATCACGAATATGATGTTATGTTGTATATTAAACATATTAGTAGTTTACAGTTACATATTGAGTAGGGAACTTTTTTAATATCAACAGGTGCACATTTTAAGAAATGGTTGATTATGCAATCTAAAATTAAATCCAGTGCCGTGAACGAGGTATGTATTTTACTTCTCCTTTTCCATTAGTTGTCGTTAAAAAAAATAATACTCCCACCGTCCCAAATTAATTGCTCAGTTTTGACTTTTTAAAGTCAAATTGGCCATTTTTAAAACTAATCTTTTTACTATTTTTGCTAAAATATAGGTGAAGAGATTATAACCAAAAGAAAGTATATACAATTTATTACTAATCCCAATTTTTATAATTTTAGAAATATATTTATATATGCTTAATTATTAATTCTAAAAATAGTCAATTTAACTTTAAAAAGTCAAAACTGAGCAATTAATTTGGGACGGAGGGAGTATGCTAGATGAAGATTACAATGATAAACTAAATATAAATATGAAATATATCTGATTTTTTTTTACACCGCAGTATAAGAAAGAGGTGGACTTGATGTTTGAAGTGGCCCGTACATATATTAAGTCGAAGACTTCTTCTACCATTGACATTGACAATGTTGCCACCCCTAGCTTGAATACTCAAGAGAATATATAAAAACTAATGCATATTAAGTTCGTTTGCTATCAACCTTCTTGTAACTTCTCCTTTTATACTTGTATCATGCGTGTCTAGAGAGGAACTAAATCCCTTGTTTCAAATAGTGAAAAATTGTTAATAATGTATTTTATTATGTGTAGTTGCACCCTATCTCCTAGATAGAGAACAAGCGGTGTGCTGTTGTACTTTTTGTGCAATGAAAATTGGGTTGAAATACATTCTCTCTTTGTTGAAGTAATATTTTTGGTTCATCAGGGTACAATTTGAAATACTAGTTACTTTTTCAGTACCCCCCCCTCGCCCCCCACACACACACACACCTTCCCTTCCCTTCCCTTCTTAATGTTGTGGATAAATTTGAGGGTAAGTTGCATTGTGATATGTTGACGAATAGGCGGTGGTGTTTGATTGCATCTTAATGCATCTTAAAAGTCTACCTTCTAATGCATTTTTAACATATTACATTTTTTGTATTAAGAGGTCCTTTGAATAGTTTAGATTCATATTTATATCTTAACTATTTAGAAGACCTCTTAATACAAATATGTGGGCTATGAAGAGGCATTAAGATGTTGACTGTTAAGATATATTAAGATGCAATTAAACATCACAGTGTCTTCGCGTAATCAATGTTTTGAGGCTCTATTTGGAACTTGGAAAACGCTAAGGAAAAGAAAGAAAAACAAATAAATGTTATAAGAAAAAATTTATATCAACGATGATTAATCTAATCATCTATAAATTTTTCTATTTTAACTTTTTAGGATGTTATGAACAAATTTATTATATAATTATAAATAAACATTGTTATTTAACAAAAATTAAATATAAATTTTTGAATAATTTTGATGGAGTATATTATTAGTAATATAATTTTAGGAATAAAATAAGAAAATAATACTAATATTATTCTACCGGCCCATAAAATCAAAACAAAATGCTACAAAAACATTGATTAAATTTGTTAAAGAAAAAAAACAATTAGTACATAACAAGATTTGTTTACAATAGTAAAATAAGATAAAAAATGAATGTAATTTTAATTGTCAATGAGAGTATGCAAATAAAAATATTATTTAACACTATTTCTTATTGATTCGGCTATAATTTTATGAAAGAATCGTTTAGATGCATTCAAAGTTTAAAAGTTATTAAACAAACAATCAGATTCAGATTCAGACTTGTTCATAAATAAAACAAACAACCCTCTAGTAGTAATAACAATGTTAAAATAGTGTAAAATAAATATACTTTTCTTTTTCCTTTATTTTTTATAATCGAGTTTTTCAAGTTCTAAACGGAGCAAAGAATTAGTAAGGGCAATGATCAATATTCAAGATTTTTTCATTGCATAGATGAAAGGTGAGAATACACACTTTGACAATTGTTCTGTACGATTGTGTCAAAACACTTTCATTTGAAGTTAAAAGAAAGGAACTAAGAGGCAAGACCTCTCCAACTAGAGAATTCTGAAGGAATTTCAATATCCCCTGGTACAAAATGATTCATTTCTTTTTGGTTAGAAATAGTTTGCATTAACCTCTGACTTTGAAATCCATATATACTTTAAAGTTGAAACTAGACTGAATCTTTGAAATCCAAATAGAAAGAAAAAGAGTCATGTTCTTGTTATTTTCAGTGGCGAAGTCATGAAAAAATTGTAATGGTGTCAAATTCTTAAATTACGCTCACAAAAAATCAGTTACATCATATATATATCACAAAAAATCAGTTACATCATATATATAAAAAAAATCAGTAGAATCAAATTACTAAATTACACCCACAAAAAATTTATTACATTATATATATATATATATATATATATATATATATATATATATATAGAGAGAGAGAGAGAGAGAGAGAGAGAGAGGATCCTGTTCGGAACCTTTAATTTTTTTATTTTATTTTTTGTTTTTTTTAAAACAACTAAAAAATAAAATAAAATTATGGAACTGAAATTTTTACATAATACAGTATTTTGGGTGTGATTTGGATACATATAACAAAACATGTCTGTACAGAAAAAATCCAATGAGAAAAAACCTTGGTTAAGGGAAAAAGAGTGCAGTGCGTATTAGCTCCTCCTCATGAATGTATCCTTAAGTCCTTCAGGTGTCGCATAACAATATTGCGACGCAATCCTTCAAACATTGCAGTTGGTAATGATTTGGTGAACAAATCTGCCAGATTATCTTTTGATCGAATTTATCGAACATCAATGTCACCACACTTATCAAGGTCACGTGTGAAAAAAAAAATCGGTGAGATGTGATTTGTTCTATCTCCTTTGATGTATCCTCCTTTTAATTGAGCTATAAATCCAGCATTGTCTTTATACAGAATGGTTGGAGTTCCTTTGCTGGAGGATAAACCACATGTTTCACGAATATGTTGAGTCATTGATCTCAACCACACACATTCTCGACTTGCTTCATCCCCATGATATAGCAATATCACCACACAAAAAAAGATAACATGTTTGAGATCGACCTTTATGTGAATCAGATAGATATCCTGCATCAGCATATCCAACTAATTTATGATTATCATTATTTGAATAAAATAAGTCCATATTCATAGTTCCTCGTAGGTAACGAAAAATATGTTTAACCCCATTCCAATGTCTCCTGGTAGGAGAAGAACTATATCTTGTTAACAAATTTATAGAGAATGCTATATCAGGTCGTGTATTATTAGCAAGATACATTAATGTACCGATTGCACTGAGGTATGGTATTTCAGGACCAAGTAATTTTTCATTATTCTCACGAGGTCTAAAAGGGTCCTTTTTTACATCTAGTGATTTAACAACCATTGAGGTACTCAATGGATGAGCTTTATCCATATAAAATCTTTTAAGGACCTTCTCTGTGTAAGTTGACTGATGAATGAGAATTTCATCTACTAAATGCTCGATCTGCAGGCCGAGATAAAATTTTATTTTTCCTAAATCTTTCATCTCAAATTCTTTCTTTAAATAATTCATTGTCTTTGGAATCTCTCCATGAGTTTCAATAATATTTAAATTATCAACATACACAACAATGATAGCAAAACTGGATTCCGACTTCTTTATAAAAACACATGGGCATATAGGGTTATTATTATACCCTTTTTTCAATAAATATTCACTAAGACGATTGTACCACATGCGTCCTGATTGCTTTAACCCATATAGGGACCTTTGCAACTTGATTGAATAAACTTTCCGGGGATTTGAATTATATGCTTCAGGCATTTTAAATCCTTCAGGGATTTTCATATAAATATCATTATTAATTGACTAATATAAATAGGCTGTAACAACATCCATTAGACACATATCTAGTTTTTCATGAGTTGACAGGCTAATAAGATACCGCAATGTAATTACATCTAGCACAGGAGAATATGTTTCATCGTAATCAATGTCAGGTCTTTGTGAAAATTCTTGTGCCACAAGTCGTGCCTTATATCTTACGATTTCATTTTTCTCATTTCTTTTTCGTACAAAGACCCATTTGTATCCAACTGGCTTTACTTCTTTGGGTGTCTGGACTACAAGTCCAAAACTTCACGTTTTGCAAGTGAATTTAATTCTGCTGCTTCTTTCCATTTTGGCCAATCATTTCTGCGTCTACATTCTTCGACAGAATTAGGGTCAGAATCCTCGTTTATATCAAGCGATATATTATATGAAAAACTGTTGTCAACAACTATCTCACTTCGGTTTTATTTTTTTTTGTAGAGACATAACTTATCGAGATCTCAACATTTTTATTGTTTTTAGGTACCTGAACCTCTTTCGGGGTTTTATGATTAGCTATGTCTATATACTCATAAATATTTTCCACCTCAATAATGCCAACTTGTCTATTTAATTCTTTTCTTTTCTGAGGATTTTTGTCTTTCGAATCGATTGGTCTACCACGCTTTTGGCGGGCCTTAGACTCATTTGCTACAATTTTTTCAGATTGTTCTATTGGGACTTCAATCCGAACTGGAGCATTTATAGCTGGTATATGAGATTTGGTTATTCCTTTTGAGTAAGCGAATGCATTCGGTAGCTGATTTACTATATCTTACAAATGAAGTATCTTTTGAACTTCTTGTTCACATTGTTTTGTACGATGATCAAAATTCAATAATGACAATGTATTCCATGTAATATCTTTATCCAGCTGTTTAATTTCTCCCCCCTAATGCTGGGAACATAGTCTCATCAAAATGACAGTCGACAAATCATGCTGTAAATAAATCACATGTTAAGGGTTCAAGATATTTAATTATTGATGGGGACTCAAACCCAATATATATTCCCAGCCTCCTTTGAGGACCCATCTTTATGCATTGTGGAGGATAAGTTGGAACGTATACCGCACAACCAAATATTCTTAGATGGGAAATATCTAGCTCATGACCAAAAATCAATTGTAATGGGGAGAATTTATGATATGATGTTGGCCTAATGCGAATAAGTGCTGCTGTATGTAAAATAGTGTGGTCCCAAACAGAGACAGGAAGTTTTGTTCTCATGAGCAATGATCTTGCAATTAACTGGAGGCGTTTAATAAATGATTTAGCAAGACCATTCTGAGTATGAACATGGACAACAGGATGTTCATTATTTATCCCAAGTGACATACAATAGTTATTAAATGTTTGGGATGTGAATTTGTAAGACCCCGAATTTTATGAAATAAAAGTATTCAATTTTTCTTATAATTACTATTCAGTAAATGGTTAAATTGATAAAAGTTTAAAGTTATGGGTGAAATATGAATTTTTTTTCAAAATAAGCAAGTGGTTATAAAATAATCATTGTTGTCGGGGAATATTCGTTTGGTCGTGGAATATTCTTTCTTTCGGAGAATATTCGTACGACGGCGCAGCTATTTGTGGGCCCCATAACGAATAACTGTCGGGTGAAGAAAAACGACAAATTTGAGTTTTTACAAATAACGGCGTAGTTGTTATCGTTAATACTGTTGAAATACCCGGTGGTTAAAATACAGTAATACGCGTTATTGCACAGTAGCACACGGTATTGCACAGTATTTTTGAAATTATTGATTCTTACGTAAGAAGGCACTACTCAATAATTGTTACAGCAATTACTGTTCAATATTTTATTTTATTGATTCAATAATTGCTACGTTGAAATTTTATATTATTGTTGTTCAATAATTGTTGCTGCACAGTATTTTCCATTATCAGATCAATAATTCATATTATTTGAATAGTATTATTAGATAGCATTATTGGCAATGTCTAGAAAGTTCTGTCTAAGGAGAGGTTTGGTCATCTAATTGCGCGCTAGTAAGGAGAAATCCTTATTGGAAAGCCCCCTCTTTCCTGGGAACGGCCTGGTTGTCATAAATGTGATTCTGTAATATTATTTGTGAATAATTAATTATTGATTTATATGATAAGAAAATATTTATTTTATGTGGATATAAATGAGGGATATATTTTTGTGGTTAAAATGAAGGAGTTAATGTTGAGATTTTTATCCGTATTTTTGTCGGAATGGAGGTATTAAAAATCAGGGTTTTTGAGATATTTTGCGGGGGTTATAATTTTTAATCCGACCGTTAGATCGTGGTAATTTTTGGATATGTTATACATATATAAGTTGAGTATATGTCCACAAATTTTGAACCGTTAAAAATGAACGTATGATTTATTATGAATTTTACGAGATGACTGGTTCAGAAATTGTTGAATTTTCGGAGTTTAACATTTTGGTGGAAAATTCTAGAATTGGTGGGCCCCACTTGTGGTTGGTGAAGAAATGTGCTGAATTATATTTCAAATGTGGTGGGTGGAAATAGTAGCAGGTAAAGCCATCAGGTTGCAGGTCAAACCTACCAAAATTTTCCTATAAATAGAGGGCTAAGTTAGAATTGAAAATCACACCAGAAACATAAGCCTTCTCTCTTTCTCTCTCTATATTATGAAGCATATTTTGTGAGTTTTTAGATACTTGGTGAGTTGCTATTCATCAGTGCAAGTTTTCTTCAGCATCATATCCGATATCCAGTCAGAAGTACTGCTCTTTTGAGGTAAGGGATAGTAAGGGATTGTAAGGGATTGTAAGGGATAGTAAGAGATTTTAAGGGTTGTTATGTTTTTTAGTTTCGTAATTTTTCTGAACTTCAAAAATTCTGGAAAAATTTGAAATGATATTTTGATGAGTTTTATTGATTGTGTCCAAAAATGGTGATTTTTGAATGTATAGATTGAGAGTTATGAATTTTATGAGAAAAGACTATTTTAAAAGTAACTGCTTATAATTTCTTGTGGTTAACTCTAAAATTGATGAAATTTTTATTGGGAGTACATGTATATGATGAAAGTACACTCTGTTAATTTCAGAATTTTTAGACAAAAGTACAATTTTTGATAAATGTCTAAATATTCGGCTATTTTGGCCATATGAAAAATAGTAAATGACTTTTAAAAATTCTGAGAAAAATATATGTTCACTATGGGACTATATTATGCTAAATCCCAGAAAAGAAATATTTTTGGAACTGATTTGGTATTTTTCATGAAAATGGTCTAGTTATGAGTAAATGAATTAAATATGTTTTGTGAAGAAAGAAAATTGGAAAATAGGATTTTATGGCTTGAGAATCCTATATGAGGTATATGCAGATTTTTGATGAGGGTTTTGGTTATTGATGATGAAATTGTAAGAGTTGGCATTTTATGATGATTAAATGCATTAATTAGTAAAGTGTAAACAATTAAAATAAATTGTTTATAAATTTAAGTAATGTTATTCTTTCAATATCATTATACCGAAATATTGGTATGAATTTTATTGTAGAATTTCTATCTTTTGTGTCGGGGTTACTATTCATGAGTTACGAATATTACTCTTGAGATTAAAACTATATGTTGATCATATTATTTTTATCATCATATATAACATTTTTATAACCCTGATGTTGAAATTCTCTTTCACTGAAGTGTAAAGATGGGTAGATTATTGGTATGATCATGACTAGGGTTCTCTTTGGCCTGTAGTGCAAAGTTGAATTGTGACTGGTATGATCATGATCATTGAATTTATAATTGAATATCTTAAGCTTAAGTGCAAAGGTGAATTGATCAACATGGTTATAATTATTGTTTATATAAATTCTGAAATGATTATATATTTCTTTGAGATATGAATATATTCGGCCTGTAGTGCAAATATGAACTGTTGATGAATATCTTTGGCCTGTAGTGCAAAGATGAATTGTAGATGAATATCTTTGGCCTGTAGTGCAAAGATGACATGTTGTAGAATATCTTTGGCCTGTAGTGCAAAGATGAATTATTGATGAATATCTTTGGCATGTAGTGCGAAGATGAACTGTTGTTGAATATCTTTGGCCCGTAGTGCAAAGATGGTTTATTGATGAATATCTTTGGCCGTAGTGCGAAGATGGATTTATTAGCATGATTATGAACAGGAACTGTGATTTGGTATAACCGTGATCTTTGACGTTTCAGGTAAAGACAGGTGATGATAATATTCTTCGTCCTGGGTGCGAAGAAAAATTTAGAGTCACAATTATGATTATGAGTTATTCATATAATTGTGAAAAGGAACTGTTGATTAATGTTACAGGAATAAAACATTATTGGTGGACTTTTAATGTGGAGAAGATAATAGACTTTATAGTCTATTTGACTCTTCTAATGGATTGCTCGTTCCGCTGCAACTATGGTTGAAATTTTTATCATTTACCATATGTTCTAAATCTCTGATTTATTGTTGATGAAGGCTATTGATAATTGAATTATCTTTAGTCATGATATTCTTTACTGAGCTAGTTGTGCTCACCCTTTTGCTTCACAATTCCTTTCAGGTAATAAGAGTGTAGCTGGGTCGAGCGAGGGTAACGGGAAAATAGAACGGTGGTCTCTAGCTGTGGATGTTCTCCTGAAGCAGTATAGAAAAGTTCATTTAGTAGTTTTATTTGGTGAATCCAATAGGGTAAGGTGTACCCAACGTTGGAAGGGTGGTTTGCCACTATCATACAAGATGTCTAACGACATACAACCTCGTGTCATCATAAGACAGGGATGTGCTCATCCACTTGCTGAGTATATATACGAACACTACCTATATAATCTTGGTGTTTGTTTAAAGTATAATTCTCAATTAGAGACAGTAGAGATAATGATATGTCAAGAGAAGACTCACCATTGGGAAGAATATGATAGTAATCTTCTCGTTTTTCTTTGGGGTCTATTGGGTCAACCAAGGATAATTTTGTGGCCATATGATATCTATCATAACCTAGATGCGTGGCCTCCCATGTACGAAGGTTTCCTTGAGCACTTCCCAAAGATTCTAATTTCTAAAACAGTTTTTGACTATACCTTTATGTAAGGTGTTATTGTGAGGTGATGTCCACGGTTGGAACATGAGTCACATTTGGTATATATTTGTATCCAAACTCACAGCATATGTGTTGTTGTATTTTGCACGACAATTGTTGTAACAAAGTTGTAGTTGTTTTCTGTACCATGTATTTGACGACTCAGAATGGGTTGGGTGGAATGAACCTGTTTTTGGGTCGTTACAGAATTCACCAGCATTGTCAAGACGAATAGTCTTGATTGTATGATCTGAAAATTGTGCTCGTAATCTAATAATTTGAGCAAGTAATCTCGCAAACGCCAGGTTGCGAGTTGATAATAAACACACATGTGACCATCTTGTAGATGCATCTATTAAAACCATAAAATATCTAAATGGTCCACTTGGTGGGTGAATAGACCCACAAATATCTCCTTGAATACGTTCTAGAAACCTTGGGGATTCAGTCCCAATTTTAGCTGGTGATGGTCTAATAACCAATTTGCCTTGAGAACAAGCAGAACATGAGAATTCCTTAAATTGAAGAATCTTCTGGTTCTTCAATGCATGACCATGTGAATTCTCAATAATTCTTCACATCATTATTGATCCAGGATGACCCAACCGGTCATGCCAAATAATAAAATTATTTGGTTCATTGAACTTCTGGTTCATTAATGTATTAACTTCAATTGTAATAATACTTGTATAGTACAAACCAGAAGATAAAACGGGTAATTTTTCCAATATTTATTTTCCAGTAGAGACATTTGATATAATGTAAAGATATTCAATACCATTTTCATTGGTTGTCTCAATATGGTACCCGTTAAGTCTTATATCTTTAAAACTTAGCAGATTCCTCCTTGATTGAGTGAAAAATAAAATATTATCAATAATAAATTTTGTTCCACTAGGAAGCATTATATTGGCTCTTCCAGAGCCTTCAATCAAGTCTGCTGAACCTGATATTGTATTCACTTTTGTTTTCATCATTCTTAGATTTGAAAATTATTGTTTATGTCTGAGAATGGTATGTGTCGTTGCACTATCTGCTAAGCATATATCTCTATCATTGATATTAGGCTCATATATAGCATGACGCATATCCATATTTTCTTCATAAAAGGAATAAATATATAATAAGTTCATAATAAGACATAATATTATATATATATATATATATATATATATATATATATATATATATAATAACACAATTCTTTACGAAACAAAGAAAACAAAATACATCAATAAGCTAACATAAAAAGGAAGAAAAGAAAATACATTAGCATAAAATAAACACATTTAAAAGAACTAACATAATTATGAACTAATTATTTTCATTACAAAGAATATTAACTTGCTCATTATTAAAGAAATCTGCAACGTCAAGGTGTGTCATATCCATAGGACCAAAATAGATATCATCGTTTTCTTGATGTGGATGAGAAAAATTTATTTCTATGTTCTTCTCCTTTCCTTTCAATGAGGACTGATATAAATCAACAAGATGTTTGGATGTACAATAGGTACGAGACCAATGTCCTTTCATTCCACACTGATAACAAATATTTTCTTCCTTCTTGATATATCTGTTATTTATATTCTTCCCCTTTTCTTATTTCTCCTCATTCTTTGAAGATTTGGTATCATGGTTGCGGTAATTAAAACTTCCTCGCCCGTGGCCACGAGCACGACCACGAGAACGACCTCTATTACGACCACGACTATGACCATAATTATTATTATATCTTGTAACATTCACTTCAAGGAATGAAGCTGAACCAGTTGGTCGCAATTCATGATTTTTCATTAAAAGCTCATTATTTTGTTCAGTCACAAGGAGACATAAAATCAGTTCAGAATATTTCTTAAAACCTCGTTCTCTATATTGCTGCTGCAGGAGCTGTGACAACCTGGAAAATCGGATTGTCTAGAATTTAAGTTTAAAGAATTAGTTATTAATAAAATAAATTTTTATTAATACTATTCTGTGTTATGTGTTTATTAATCGTTCTATAACCTAGGGTGATTATAAGTCGGGAGGATTCTGGCTACGAGCTAGATTGAACGAGTAAGAATTTTCAAGACGAAAATAAAATTTTTTCAGGAACAAAAATATTTTTCGGGAAAAAAGACGAAATAGGCACTATTCATCAGTTTCTACTCGGAGTTTTATTTTGAAATTCCGAGAAGTTAACGATTACGTAAAATGTTGAGACGTGATGGAATATTCAATAATATTTCAGTTATGACAAAAACGAAGTTTTCGCCTGTGGACGTAAAACCTAAGGGTTAGGAAAAGTAATTTTTGAGAATTTTAATGAGTACATATAATAACTAGGGTTATTATGTGTGAGAGATACGAGTATAATACTAGTTATTATACGAGTATAGTACGAAGATTAGTACGGCGTATAATACGAATATCGTACGAACGATATACGAAGAGAATACGAGAATGGAATGCGTAGAATACGATTAGTCTTAATGGATTTTGAGTTCATGGACTTTGTAGAATCCAATTGGACTTGGATTATGTCAAGCCCAATGATTTGTGAAATCAAGCACAAGTTAGGCCCAATAAGAATTAGGGTTAAGGCCCAAACCAAGAAAAGAAACCGCGGATCGAACCGATGGGTAAACGGATGGGTAAGAACCATTGGGGCAACCCATGGGATGACCCATGGGCATGTGGGCCCGCCACTTGGCCACCAAGCAAGGGTGGAGGCCAAGTAAACTTGGTGGCTAAGTGTTGGAGGAGGTGGGAATAGTAAGGAGGTGGGGGGCAAAATGACCAAATTGTCCTGGCTTTGGTTTTCTATAAATAGAAAGTTTAAGTTCATTATTTTGAGCTTTTGAAAATCCTACACTATGAGAGATAGAGAGAGAGAGAGAGAGTTCGGATGGGAGAAGAAGAGGAAGAGGAAAAGGAAGAGGAAAGGCTTGCCCGAGTGCACGCTTTGTCCGACGGAAGAAGAATAGAGAAGAACGGTAATTCGAACCCTAGTTCTTCTAATATTTTTCTTTAAGTTTTTATGTTCAAAAACATAGCTTAACGAGAATAGAGAGAAGATAATGTTAGAAATGATTTCATATGGTTGAAATCATGAGAAAAGAATAAATAAGAACTTAGAAATTTAGTTTATAAATTTCTTAAGGAAGTATAAGATTCATGAGGATTTTGAGCGATCCGAATGAATATTATGAACGAGTAGGTGAAATAAGTAAGGAATGATGTTCTATAACATCAAATTCCAAGAAAAAATAGAATCGTAATCCAAAATATCGATTAAAACGAAGAATGAACGAAGAACACGAAGAACGTTGTTGATGGACAAGTTTAAAAGCATCGTAGGATAATTGTTGTTGATGGACAAGCTTAAAACCATTGCGTATAAGTTAGTTGCATATTGCTTGGTTAGGAACGTTAGAAACGTTCATGAAGAACGAATTAAAACGTAGCTATAACGAAGTTATGACAAAATTTTCGTAAAAGATGAACGAGAATTAGAATGGTTAGTAAATGAACCCGAACATGTAGGGTTTCATAAGAATGTAAGAGAACGTAGAAAATGTGAGTTGTAGACTCAAGAACGAACGAGTTCGGAGTTCGGATGACCGAATTATGGACGAACGAACGAAGAACGTTAATAACATAAACACGAACGAATAGTGAAGATTAAGCCAATTGAATGGCATGTTAATGGATTCAGAACAAAGTTCTGTCCATGGGTAATCGAAGTACGTAAGATAAGGAAGAAAATGGCTTTGGAACGATCTCATTCCGAGTTATAACGAATGAGATATGAGATTTCAAAGTTAGCGTCTCAAACTTGGTGCAAGACTTAAAATTTTCTAGGGTTTTGGCTCGGCGCTGCAGCGCCGGCTAAGCTTACAGAAGTGGTGCCACAGCACGAGCTCAGGCCTCAAGTTCTGTTAGTTGGCGCCACAGCGCAAGTGTTAACAAAGGACTTGGCGCCGCAGCGCCAGACCAAAAAGGGAAGAGAAAGACGTAAGTCGCGCTGTAGCGCGAGATAGAGGAAGAGGCACGGCGCCGCAGCGCCGGTGCAGGGCAAGGTCCAGAAATGAGACTTTATGTGCTCAATTACTGGGGGATGTGCAAGAAAGAATTATGAACATCTAGTTCACGTAACGTAACACTTAAGCAAGTGAGTTAAATCTTTATTAAAGGTAGAACGAAAAGATTAAAAGAGATTAAAAGATAATGTAAGCACTAGATTACGTAACCGATATCCGGAGACCGTAGTCGTAATGAACGAATGTGAGGGATTGCTATGATTGCGACTCCTTAGACGTTGAGTGATGAAGGTAATGAATAACATTCTGATGTTATGTCATGGTTAGGGGAGATAAGTGTAAATTGTTTAGACGCTATGAACGCAACGTTGTTGCGATGAACGGTCGGTCTTAGCATACAATGAACGGTATGGCTTCGACATTAAGAAAGAATAATAAACATGGGGTTCATGGGATGGATAACGATGTAGAGCAATTGAAACCTTGAGTGAAGATTGAATGAGAGATTAAGAGACGAGCAACGTAAACGTGGAATATGTAAGTGATCCTCGTGAATCGTATTCGTGTCGGACGAACGTTCTAAGTGTACAGTGGTTGTATAACTTGGACGTTGACGAAAGTAGTAAGTAAGATATGAATTATCGTAAGAAAGCCGTAGCGAACGGTAATGAGATTAATGAAAGTCCGAGGGTAAGTCGGATAAAGAATGTTGGAATGAAGTAAGCATTAAACACTTTAATCAACGCAAGGGTTGAGTGTAAGTGATTATTAAACGGGTAGGACCTACACTCCGTATATGGTTTGACCGTAAGGTAATGAAGACTAAGATTTAGCCGTGAACGGTGAAAAAAATGAATGGAAGATAATAACGTATAACGTTAAGAAGCCGAGTTAGTAGTTTTAACTTGGATAACGTTCCGAGTCGAGTGAACCGGACGTGGTAAGATAAGAATAAGGGATTGTAAAATGTTTCACGCTATGACCTCATAGTATTGACATTGAATGATCGCTCTGAGTATACGAAGGACTGTATGACTTAGACGATAAAGAATGAATCCTGAGGTATGTCATTTAGTTGCTAGAAAGCCATAAGGAATAAGAAGTTGACTTAACGAACATTATAGTTTAATGGTTCGGACAAGTTAAGAGAAGTTAGGTTGTGGTACAATCATAACCTTTGATGGTTGACATATGGGAGCTGGGCTGAACAATTCCTTCAGAGAGCGAAGGTATATACTGTAAGACCCCAACTTTTATAAATAAAGATGAATTTTCTATAAATATCATTTTTGAATATTATGGAGTTAATTTGATATAATGTTATAGTTGTAGGTAATATTTATAAATTTTGCAAAGTAAGCAAGTTGTTATAAAATATTCGTTTGGTCGGAGAATATTCTTTTTGTCGGGGAATATTCGTACGACGGCACAATCATTGGTGGACCCCACAACGGAATTATTGTCGGATTGAGAAAACGACAGAATTATCTTTCTATAAAAATAACAGCTGAGGTGTTACCGTTAAAACCGTTAAAACTGTTGAACTACTCGGTAGTAAAAGTACAGTAATACGCGTGGTTGCATAGTAGCACACGGTATTGATTATTGATGCTTACGTGAGAAGTCACTCAGCTATACTCAATTATTGCTACAGTAATTGCTGCATCATATCTCTTAAATTATTGTCATAGTATCATCTGTATAATATGTTATATTATTGAGACGTTGTGGTAAGTTTGGTTATTTTATGGGGGGCCATATGTCATCATCTAAGAGTCTCTTCGTCAATAGTAATTACCGTCGTCAATAGTAATTACCGTCGTCAATAGTAATTACCGTCGTCAATAGTATTTACCTTGGTCAATAGTAATTACCTTCGTCAATAGTATTTACCTTGGTCAATAGTAATTACCTTCGTCAATAGTATTTACCTTGGTCAATAGTAATTACTTTCGTCAATAGTAGTTGTCCCTTCAATATTACCAAGAGTCATTTGACCTTTCGTTAAGACCAAAAGTCATTTGACCCTTCGTTAAGACCAAGAGCCACCCTCAGTTTTTCTATAAATAGAGGCCTAGGGCTTCATTATTTTTCACGAATTCATTCAAGTTATAGAGAGAGAAAGTATAGAGAGAATAAGAGAGAGAGAATAAAAGTATTCTGCTACATCACTTTTCCAATATCCAGTTCTTTTAAGGTAGGGAATATTATTTCTTTTATATTCATGAAGAGAACTTCTGTTATTCCATTTGTTATTATTCTGTTGGAATAACCAGTATACGCGGTCTACCCTATACTTGGTGACATTCTTCTATTATTCTGTTGGAACATCCTGTCTGTGTGTTTTACACCGGACCTGGTTCCGTTTATTATTCTGTTGGAACATCCTGTCTGTGTGTTTTACACCGGACCTGGTTCCGTTTATTATTCTGTTGGAACATCCTGTCTGTGTGTTTTACACCGGACCTGGTTCCGTTTTATTATTATTCTGTTGGAATATCCTGTCTGTGTGTTTTACACCGGACCTGGTTCCATTATTTATTATTCTGTCGGAATATCCTGTCTGTGCGTTTACGCCGGACCTGGTTCCATTATTTATTATTCTATTGGAATAACCTGTCTGTGCGGTCTATCGCATGCATGGTGATTTCTTTTGTTATTCCATTCTTTATTGTACTCAGTTGGTTAAGTTTTGACTTCTATACTCCATGAAATTTGTGGAATATCCTTGATAGTTGCGTTTCATCCAGTATCTTTTCAAGAAAATATTCTTCTAAGCATTCTTGAATTTTACTCCACAATGCAGTATCATGTTGACAATTTGGACGTTGTTAATTCCTGGATAAATTAATTCTTGAACTTGTTTTATTGAATTCTTATATCATTGTCATCATCCTCATGTTTATAAAATGTTGAAAGTCATCTGTGGCCTGTATTGCATAGATGGACTTGGTATGATTATGACCAGGGATTATTCGGTATAATCATGACCGTAATGTTACAAATGATGTGGTAAAAGTCCTCATTGGCCCGTAGTGCATTGATGGACAGTTGTTGGCATGATCATGACCATTAATGAATACACGAATATCCTTGGCCGTAGTGCAGGGGTGATTCGATGATGTGGATTATTTTATTAAGCTGAGTCTCAGCGATTACAGTGTTGAAAAACTTTTTAAATCATAAAAGATAGTAGAGTTTATTTTCTACTTGACTCTTTTAATGGATTGCTTGTTCCGCTACAGTTAAACTTGATGTCTATTATATTTTATCAGTTTAACATTGTTGAAGGCTAATGATAATTTATTCTGCATTATCTTAGTCATAATATTTCTTACTGGGCTAGTTGAGCTCACCCTTTCTTTCACTGTTCTCTTCAGGAAATGAGAACGTAGCTGGGACAAGTCGGGGTACGGAGTGATGGTCCGAATGATAGTATTAGTTAGTAGTCCTCACTATTCTATGTAATAGTGTGTTAATAAATGTAATGAGGACTCCTTTTGAGTATGAATACTCTCTAGAAGATAATATTTGTATTCAAACTCACAGTTTATGTTTTGTCGTATTGTACACGACAGATGTATTAATCAGTTGTATTTGTATTCTGTACTATGTATCTGACGACCCAAGATGGGTGATGTATACCTAATTTTGGGGGCGTCACAGTTGGTATCAGAGCTTAGGGATATGATCCCTGGCTAAGATGTGAGAATAGAACTAGGAGGGGAGAGACGGGGAATTCCTTCGCTAGTATGACATACCTAAGTTTATTTGCATGGTATTTAATTGGTCGGTCATAATATAAGGATAATATATGACATATCAATTAATTTTTATTTTGTGGCAGTATCTGAAAATGGCATCTGAGAACGTTGAGAATAGCAATGGAGCACAGACGACTGTTGATTCACCACATATCAATAATCAGGATAATGTGCATCAGGAAGGTGTCAATCCTCATGCAAACAACAACACTGACCAAATGATGAATGATCAAATGTTCAGAGGCTTTATGCAATTCATGCAACAACAGGTGAAAGCGGCTCCTGTCCACAACGTAGGTGGAAATACTGGAAACTCTCTGGCGGTCACCGCTAAACAGTTTAAGGAGCTGGGACCACCGGAGTTTAAGGGAGAACCCAAACCACTTGTAGCTGAAACATGGATAAAGCAGATCACCAAGATATTTGATGTCTTGGGTTGCTCCGAGGAGCAAAAGGTTCCCTTTGCCGCCTTTATGTTGCGAGGAGAGGCAGATTACTGGTGGGAATCGATAAAGCGTACTCAACCTGCCGCACTGAAGATGTCCTGGGAGAAGTTCCAAGAGCTGTTTAACGACAAATACTTTCCCGAGAGTATTCGTCACATGAAGGAGGTGGAGTTCATCAAATTGGAGCAGAATAATATGACCGTGTCGCAGTACGAGGCAAAATTTGCGGAGTTATCCCGGTTTGCGTCCCACCTGGTGGATAATGAAGAAAGAATGACGCGGATGTTTTTAAGAGGTTTGAAGCCGGAGATACGTCAACATCTTGTTTCTCATAAACTGTGTTTGTATTCAGATGTTGTAAATAGGGCTCAGTTGGTGGAGCGCGATAACGAGATAACGCAACCAAAAGAGAGCAGCCGGCAAAATGATAATACCAGTGAGAGCAGTCATCGAAGCGGTGACAACAAGCGTGGAGGGAATCAACAGGCCAGAAATGGTAACCACTTCGGTGGTAATCAGGGCCAAAACAATAAGAATGGACATTTCAAGAAGAGGAGATTCAACAATGATGGAAAGATGTCAGCACCAGCACCTGTCGTTAAGGAAGGAGAACGACCACCTATCATATGTTTCAAATGCGGAGGGGAGGGGCACATCAGTCCAAACTGCGCGATGCCGTCCAAAGCATGTTATAATTGTGGAAGAGAAGGTCATTTAGCCCGATTTTGTCGTTTACCGAAGACAAATTCAGCTAGGATGGAGGCACCAAAGGCCGTCCCAGAAAAGTCAAAACCGGTTGTGCAAGGGAGAGCGTTTGTTGTGACCTCCCAGAACGCAAGGAACCCGAATGAGGTCATCACGGGTAAGCTTATCATAAACTCTAACGAAGTCTATACTTTATTTGATACCGGTTCAACCCATTCTTTTATTTCTCCTACTTGCGCTCATCGATTAAATTTGATTCCGGAGAAATTAGACTTTGACTTAGCAGTTGAAACTCCATTGGGAGAAACCTTCATTACATCCACGGTTTATAAGTCTTGTTTGGTTCAAGTTGGTACCCACACATTACTTGTCGATCTTATTTCATTAAAAATACTTGCATTTGACGTGATTCTAGGGATTGATTGGTTAACTACTCATCATGCAAAAATTGATTGTTTTCGTAAGGTTGTTAGCTTTCATATTCCTAATCGACCTATTATGCGAATTCAAGCAACCAAACCATTAAAATCAATCGCTGTCATCTCAAGCCATAAAGCTATTCGTTTATTGAAAAACGGATGTCAAGCTTTCTTAGCTCATGTCACAGATCTAAACAAAAATACGTCAGCTTTGAATGATATTTCTGTTGTTAATAAATTTCCTGACGTATTTCCCGAAGAACTTCCTGGCCTACCCCCAGAGCGTGAAATTGAATTTTGTATCGACCTTGAACCTGGTACAAAACCCATTTCCAAAGCCCCATATCGAATGGCTCCTATTGAACTTCAGGAGTTAAAGATCCAACTGCAGGAATTGTTAGACATTGGCTTTATTCGTCCTAGTACTTCTCCTTGGGGAGCTCCTGTTCTATTCGTGAAGAAGAAAGATGGAAGTATGCGACTTTGTATTGATTATCGGGAGTTGAATCATGTCACCATCAAAAACAGGTACCCATTGCCACGTATTGATGACCTGTTTGACCAGTTGCAAGGAGCACAATTCTTTTCAAAGATCGATCTTCGTTCTGGATATCATCAGCTGAAGGTTAGAACTGAGGATATTCCAAAGACGGCTTTTAGAACTCGGTACGGGCATTATGAATTCCTAGTCATGTCCTTTGGATTGACTAATGCTCCTGCTGCCTTCATGGATATGATGAACCGGGTATTCAAGGAATATTTGGATCACTTTGTGGTCGTCTTTATTGATGACATCCTTATTTATTCCAAAAGCCGTGAAGATCATGAGCAACACTTGAGGCTGGTACTCCAAAAGCTTCGTGAATACAAGCTTTATGCCAAGTTGAAGAAATGCGAGTTCTGGCTGGAGGAGGTAGCATTCCTTGGGCACGTAGTATCAAGTCGTGGAATATCGGTTGACCCGGCAAAGATTGAAGCTATTCAAAGCTGGGAGCAACCTAAATCAGTGACCGAGGTACGTAGCTTTCTTGGTTTAGCTGGTTATTATCGAAGATTCGTGGAAGGATTTTCTCGAATCGCTACTCCATTAACTCAGCTGACTCGGAAAGATACAAAGTTTGGTTGGAGCGAAGAATGTGAGCAAGTTTTCAAGAACTCAAGAGGAGACTCATTTCAGCACCTGTTCTAACAATACCATCTGGCTCGGAGGGATTTGTCATCTACAGTGATGCTTCGAGCAAAGGGTTGGGATGCGTTCTCATGCAACATGGAAAAGTCATAGCCTATGCATCAAGACAACTCAAGGAATATGAGAGGAATTATCCTACTCATGATCTAGAGTTGGCAGCTGTTGTCTTTGCACTTAAAATTTGGAGGCATTACTTGTATGGGGAGAAAGTGGAGATCTTTACGGATCATAAAAGCCTCAAATATTTCTTCACTCAAAAGGAACTTAACATGCGACAACGACGTTGGCTTGAACTGTTGAAAGATTATGATCATACCATTTGCAATCCATCCTGGAAGTACCAAAATGTATCATGATCTTCGTCATACATTTTGGTGGAGCAATATGAAGAGAGAGATAGCGTTGTTTATCTCAAGGTGTCTAACTTGTCAACGAGTCAAAGCGGAGCATCAAGTACCAAAAGGTCCATTGCAACCACTTGAAATTCCAGAATGGAAGTGGGAGCACATCACCATGGATTTCGTTACCGGTCTTCCTAGGGTTTCTCAAGGTATTGATGCGATTTGGGTCATTGTTGATAGATTGACCAAGTCTGCTCATTTCTTACCGATACGAGAAACTTATACACTTGAACGTCTTGCTCGTATGTACATAAACGAGATTGTAAGACTGCATGGTATGCCAGTATCCATAGTTTCTGATCGAGACCCAAGATTCACTTCACGATTTTGGGTTAGTTTACAAAAAGCTATGGGCACGGAGTTACGATTTAGTTCAGCATATCATCCTCAGACGGACGGACAATCAGAGAGGACTATTCAAACTCTTGAAGATCTATTAAGACTCTGTGTCTTTGACTTCAAGGGAAGTTGGGACAAGTTCTTACCATTGGTGGAGTTTTCCTACAACAACAGTTATCAAGCAAGTATTGGCATGGCTCCATTCGAAGCATTGTATGGAAGAAAATGTCGTTCTCCAGTATGCTGGGATGAGGTGGGCGAAGCAACGTTGTTGGGACCGGAGTTGGTACGTATGACTACAGAAAAGATTCAAACGATCCGACAACGTATAAAAACCTCACAAGATCGACAAAAGAGTTATGCTGATCTTCATCGAAAGGACGTGGAATTTGATGTAGGAGATCATGTGTTCTTACGTGTTGCTCCATGGAAAGGAGTTACGAGATTTGGAAAGAGAGGAAAGCTAAATCCTCGATTCATCGGTCCATTTTTAATCCTCGATCGAGTAGGAACTGTGGCTTATAGACTCGCTTTACCGCCAAGTATGTCTCGTGTTCATAACGTTTTCCACATATCCATGTTACGCAAATATGTGGAAGACCCGAACCACATTATTGAGTTAGAACCGGACGAAATAGCGGAGGATTTGACGTATGAAGAAGTTCCTGTTCAAATCTTGGATAAGAAGGAACATATTCTACGCTCCAAGGTTATACCTCAAGTTAAAGTTTTGTGGAGAAACCACGATGTTGAGGAAATGACTTGGGAGTTAGAATCAGAAATGAAATCAAGGTATCCTTACCTCTTCGACATACCAGGTACGTACCCTAATTTCGAGGGCGAAATTTCATAAGAAGGGGAGGTTGTAAGACCCCAACTTTTATAAATAAAGATGAATTTTCTATAAATATCATTTTTGAATATTATGGAGTTAATTTGATATAATGTTATAGTTGTGGGTAATATTTATAAATTTTGCAAAGTAAGCAAGTTGTTATAAAATATTCGTTTGGTCGGAGAATATTCTTTTTGTCGGGGAATATTCGTACGACGGCACAATCATTGGTGGACCCCACAACGGAATTATTGTCGGATTGAGAAAACGACAGAATTATCTTTCTATAAAAATAACAGCTGAGGTGTTACCGTTAAAACCGTTAAAACTGTTGAACTACTCGGTAGTAAAAGTACAGTAATACGCGTGGTTGCATAGTAGCACACGGTATTGATTATTGATGCTTACGTGAGAAGTCACTCAGCTATACTCAATTATTGCTACAGTAATTGCTGCATCATATCTCTTAAATTATTGTCATAGTATCATCTGTATAATATGTTATATTATTGAGACGTTGTGGTAAGTTTGGTTATTTTATGGGGGGCCATATGTCATCATCTAAGAGTCTCTTCGTCAATAGTAATTACCGTCGTCAATAGTAATTACCGTCGTCAATAGTATTTACCTTGGTCAATAGTAATTACCTTCGTCAATAGTATTTACCTTGGTCAATAGTAATTACCTTCGTCAATAGTATTTACCTTGGTCAATAGTAATTACTTTCGTCAATAGTAGTTGTCCCTTCAATATTACCAAGAGTCATTTGACCTTTCGTTAAGACCAAGAGTCATTTGACCCTTCGTTAAGACCAAGAGCCACCCTCAGTTTTTCTATAAATAGAGGCCTAGGGCTTCATTATTTTTCACGAATTCATTCAAGCTATAGAGAGAGAAAGTATAGAGAGAATAAGAGAGAGAGAATAAAAGTATTCTGCTACATCACTTTTCCAATATCCAGTTCTTTTAAGGTAGGGAATATTATTTCTTTTATATTCATGAAGAGAACTTCTGTTATTCCATTTGTTATTATTCTGTTGGAATAACCAGTATACGCGGTCTACCCTATACTTGGTGACATTCTTCTATTATTCTGTTGGAACATCCTGTCTGTGTGTTTTACACCGGACCTGGTTCCGTTTATTATTCTGTTGGAACATCCTGTCTGTGTGTTTTACACCGGACCTGGTTCCGTTTATTATTCTGTTGGAACATCCTGTCTGTGTGTTTTACACCGGACCTGGTTCCGTTTTATTATTATTCTGTTGGAATATCCTGTCTGTGTGTTTTACACCGGACCTGGTTCCATTATTTATTATTCTGTCGGAATATCCTGTCTGTGCGTTTACGCCGGACCTGGTTCCATTATTTATTATTCTATTGGAATAACCTGTCTGTGCGGTCTATCGCATGCATGGTGATTTCTTTTGTTATTCCATTCTTTATTGTACTCAGTTGGTTAAGTTTTGACTTCTATACTCCATGAAATTTGTGGAATATCCTTGATAGTTGCGTTTCATCCAGTATCTTTTCAAGAAAATATTCTTCTAAGCATTCTTGAATTTTACTCCACAATGCAGTATCATGTTGACAATTTGGACGTTGTTAATTCCTGGATAAATTAATTCTTGAACTTGTTTTATTGAATTCTTATATCATTGTCATCATCCTCATGTTTATAAAATGTTGAAAGTCATCTGTGGCCTGTATTGCATAGATGGACTTGGTATGATTATGACCAGGGATTATTCGGTATAATCATGACCGTAATGTTACAAATGATGTGGTAAAAGTCCTCATTGGCCCGTAGTGCATTGATGGACAGTTGTTGGCATGATCATGACCATTAATGAATACACGAATATCCTTGGCCGTAGTGCAGGGGTGATTCGATGATGTGGATTATTTTATTAAGCTGAGTCTCAGCGATTACAGTGTTGAAAAACTTTTTAAATCATAAAAGATAGTAGAGTTTATTTTCTACTTGACTCTTTTAATGGATTGCTTGTTCCGCTACAGTTAAACTTGATGTCTATTATATTTTATCAGTTTAACATTGTTGAAGGCTAATGATAATTTATTCTGCATTATCTTAGTCATAATATTTCTTACTGGGCTAGTTGAGCTCACCCTTTCTTTCACTGTTCTCTTCAGGAAATGAGAACGTAGCTGGGACAAGTCGGGGTACGGAGTGATGGTCCGAATGATAGTATTAGTTAGTAGTCCTCACTATTCTATGTAATAGTGTGTTAATAAATGTAATGAGGACTCCTTTTGAGTATGAATACTCTCTAGAAGATAATATTTGTATTCAAACTCACAGTTTATGTTTTGTCATATTGTACACGACAGATGTATTAATCAGTTGTATTTGTATTCTGTACTATGTATCTGACGACCCAAGATGGGTGATGTATACCTAATTTTGGGGGCGTCACATATACAAAACTGGCAACCGATCTAACTCATTGTGTGGGCAGTGTAGATGAGACGGGAACTTGTTTGTTGGTTGTTTGTGGGAAACCACTCAGAGTACCATATGAACTACTAGCAGAGACACGATGTGTGCCGAGTCTTAGGAGAGTTATAAGAAGAAGATAAGAATGTAAATCATCAATGATGATGAACGTTTTGAGTAAGACATCTCCGTATGTCATAAAGCCGTAAACTGGTAATGAAAGTTAGTCGCGTAAACTTAAATTACAAGAATGTGAACCTTAAGAAGTAAAGTTAAGTAAACCAATGCGTAAGTCAAGTATATGACTAATTGGTGTACGTGTTATTTCCTTATGTGTTATATAGGGATTTGGAATGAGCAGCGTAAACTATAAGCTGTAGCTGTGCGTAAGGCAAGTTTCCTAACTTCATTCATAATATATGAATGTTAGTTTCTTAGACTTCTCAGATGTTGAACTTGAGATGTCGTGTCTATGTGCATATGTGCGAGATATGTACAAGGTGGTAGAACGTATGAGGCCTTGAGCCACAATATGAACACTTCGGTGTTTCTTTAAGATGATCTGTTCTGTGATTGAACTGTTCAATACAAGTATGTTCTGTTTATACATGAACCGTTATTGTTAAGTCTGTGCTAATGATTCTAGCCAGACGGGATATGTATGGAAAAAGGTAGAAGAATGAAAGTAGTGTAAAGAGTATGTGATGAATGTTGTAAAATGATAGGAATCGAGACTATTCCTATTATTCAAGCTGCTTCATAACCTTTGTTCGGTTATCGAAGTTCTGAAGAATGTTTAAACTCTTGAAGTTGTTTGTTCAACTGTTATGACTTGCTGGGCAATTGAATGCTCACACTTGCTTTAAATGAAAAATATTTTCAGCGAACGATGTTAGAAAGAACTTAAGGATCCCGTAAAGGCCAAGCTGATCGGTATCCAGACGAAGTGCCATTCAGTATGTGAATGTGCGTGAAAAGCAAGTGAAGACTTGTAATATAGAGTGATAGAATTAAACTATAGACTAGTTTAATGAACGTTTATGTATCCTTGGTGGCGGATGAAAGTCACTTTGTGCAAGATGTAAAGAATAATGTAATTATCATTATTTGTAATGAAAGAGGTTTTATGGGTTCCAGAACCTGGGATTTGAGAATATATGTTGTTATATTTAACTATATAATGACGTATGATTGGTAAGAAGTGGGACCGTGACGCACGGAGTCCGGGTCTGAAGGTAGACCGAATTTCGGGGCGTTACAGGAGCACATTCGAGGCATGAAAAGTAGAGAATATTTTTTCTAACATATCTCCATCAGTGATATTATCTCCACATAATTTCAATTTAGAACTGATTTTAAACATTGCAGAGTTATATTCACTTACTGATTTAAAATCTTTCAATCGTAAATGTATCCAATCATAACAAGCTTTTGGGAGAATAACTATCATATCTTTCTTTCAAATTTTTTCAAAGAATAAGAGGATCTTTTATTGTGAGATACTATAATTTCAACTCCTCATGGAGATGATGGCGTAAGAAAATCATGGCGTTTGCCTTGTTTTGACTAGGTGTTTTATTACCATCTTTAATGGTGTCTCTAAGACCCATTGCATCAAGATAAATTTCAGCATTAAGGATCCATGACAAATAATTCTTACCCGTAATATCAAGGTCCACAAATTCAATTTTAGCAAAATTTGTCATTGTAACTTCATACAAAAAAAATAAAAAAAAAACATTAGAAATTTAGTTTATTATAACGTATCATAATAAACATCTATACATATGCATAAATATCTGGCTATAAATATTATATAAGTATATAATATATATTTATTTAAATTTGACTATGAAAAATCTTTTATATGTCTACCTTTTATTTTAAAAACATTTTTAATTATAATAACGTACATTTAAACCAAGTAATACTACTAATATTATTTTATAGGGAAGGGACAGGAGCATAGCTAGGATAGTAGCTTATGTGAAACTTGATGTGTTGAGAAATTATAAATTGAAGTCACAAAGTTTATGATAAAATTATAAATTGATTTCACCACTGCTTTCTCTTAATATATTGCAAAATAATAACCAACCACGTAATAATCGTGCTATATTTTAAGCGATAATGTGCTGCACGCTGTCTTACATACTGCGCGCTTTACCAAAAAGCTGTGATTTACGTTATGTGTCTGTATATATTCAAAAAATATTACTCCCTTCGTTCCATAATAAAATCTTTTATTATTATTTTGGGTAGTTCCATATTAAATATTCATTTTCTTTTAATAACCAAATTTTTACATATATTTTTCTATTATACCCGTAGTATTAAATATCTCACGCTTTTCTTATTCTAATTCTCTCTCCATATTTAATGATATTATTATAGACAATTTTATCATTTTATTCATCTTTTTAATATACATGAAAAGTTCACCAAAATTTTTATCCTGGTACAGATGGAGTATAACATAACAATACACTGTATCGCTAAAATAGTTAAGTTAGACAACACGACTAAACATGCAGTAACCCTTGTAGCCTACACTAAACAATGATAACTATAGTGAGATCCTGACATTACATTGACCAAAGTACTAACATTGTTGACAACAAAACATGTCTGCTATAATATCATACTCCCTACATTCTTAAATAAGTGTCGTTTAAGTTTTTTACATATAGATTAAGAAAGTCATTTAATGCTATCATTTAATAATTAAAATCTGTGTGAAATTTCATCACTACCCCTTTATGGGAAGTTGAAAACTATTAATGCTAAAGGTGAGAATTTCTTGGGACAATGAAAGAAGGTAAGAGCGATATAGGAAAGTAAATAATTTATTCTCCTTGAAAGTTGTAAACGACACATAATTTGGAACACATTTTTTCTTTCAAAACGTCACTTATTTAAGAATGGAGGGAGTACAAAGTAAGTAAGTCACATGTAATTATTTGATGCTGTCAATACATATGAATATACCATGTAATCATTATTTGGCATGCAATATATTATGCAATATATATGTTGTCAAAGCATTGTATTATATAAAAATTTCAGTTCTATAAAATATTACATTTTTTTTTAGTTATTTTTTAAAAAAAAAAGTAAAAAAAAAAGGTCCGTATTTTGGTAAAGTCCGGGATCCCTGACTGGATCCGGACTCTATATATATATATATATATATATATATATATATATATATATATATAAAATCAGTGGAGTTAAATTACTAAATTACACCCATAAAAAATCTATAATATCATATTATATAAAAAAATTACTACTCAATATGAAGCTTCGCTCCTGTTATATATGTCGAATTAGTGTACAGTTAAATAAACATAAATTACACGAGATAACCTTTGCGCTAACATTAGTGAGTCTAGGGATTAGGTCGCTCGGAGCACCCACCGGCTTCAAAAGCCGCCGTCGGACAACCACGTCAGTGTGTCTCCGTTTTCTCTTATCTGCTTCCATGACAGGACTGGGTGGGTAATGAGTCCATTGATTTGTTAATTGTTATATATAAAGAGATTAATAGAGATGAGTGATGTTTTATTAGTCGACTCAATTAAGTATTTAAGTGAATGATATCATTTGGAATGGTAGCTAAAAGGCAACCGTTAAAGTCAACACTTTGACTATTTCAATTTTATATCAAGGTGTGTTTAGTTTCCTACTTAAAAAATTTCAGTTACTTTAATACTAATAATTTTGGTTTTGAAAAATAAATAATCCTGTAATTTTGGACGGAAAGATGTTGAGAAGAGTAAACATTATATAAATAGGTTTAGTGTTTTTTTATTTTAGACAAATTGATTAATTTATATATTTACTAAATATTATATAATATATAATAATAATTAATTTATTAATTAATTATTATTTATTACATATTAATTTTGTTATATTTTTTTCAGTTCAATGAACGGTTGGGTAATAGAGGTAAGAAAAAAGAACACGTATTAGAGAATGCGAGACTTATGGGTAATGTGCTATTTTTTGATAAAGATATGATTTTTATCAAAGGATATAATATCTATACTAATTTAATTTGATCGATCCGCAGTTTCGTGTTAGAAAAGGTTTTCTATAGAAGAGATGGCACACCTCTCCAGTAAATTGTCCTGTCCATAACCAGCATAATCATATCTGTAAATCAAGAACAAGCATTCAAATTTAAACCCAAAAACTGTACCGATATCATATAAATTAATTTCACAAGCACACTATTGTTTTTATATGATATCATATACATTAATGGACTGTTCCCATGACATTGATACATGGTTGATCACATAGTTCAGTTAAGAATTTAAACATCTGGCCTATGTTGGCAGTGTTTCCATGCGAGTAAAGCAGTGTCAATTTTGCTGATGCATTCTTCACTTATTGTATATATATGGTTGTTTCTAACTCCCACGTTGATTAGATTAGGTGATAAAAATTCAAGGAAACTTTCCTTGTAAAAAGAATACCGAGTGAAATAGTTGATGGTCTCTAAGTTCCACGTTGGTTAATTGGAAAAAGTTATTCCTTATAAAATGATTGTCAAGTGTAGCTTAACTAGTCAAATGTTGAACATAAAATTCGTCTAATTTCTTGATTCTCAAGAGGACAGAATGGACCAGGATGATCCTCATCTAGAGAATACTAGCTCTGAATTAGGTATCTATTGCTGCAAATCAGAACTTGCAAGAGCTTCAACAAGTTTTTCTACCACAGCCAATAGCCTCTCTCAAAAAGATCGAGATGAAGCTGTGTTTGAAAGGAAAAAGAATGCACATCTTCTTGCCTTCATTCAATCTCCGGGTTTTTCGATTCCTTTGTTAGTGATAGCATAGTGCCAAATGCTAGAAGGGTTGAATGTTCATCTTCTGAGCCATTAGATCCAAATGGGAGTAGGCTCGTGGCTACACCTCCTGTTATTCAGGCGAGTAAACTTCAATCTGATGTGGGCATTGGTAATTCTCTCAAGAACTTCATTATCTCTAATAAAGTTGGTTCTGATGAAAACAAATGTGCACGTGAGGGGCTAGAAGAGGGTGAGCTGGTGTCTACTGTTTCTGAAGACAAGGCCAATCCCCCCGCTCCTAGGTAAACCTCTCATATTTTCCTCCTCCTTTTGAAAACGGATCGGTTGTTATATATCAGACCTCGTCTTGATGTTCTCAAAAAAGGAAATGATCTTTGGGCTGCTAGTTTGATTGGCTACTTTCTGCACTCCAAACTGCCTTACAAAGTGGTAGAACCTGCAGCATTTGGTCTTTTTTGGGGTAACTATGGCTTGCAAAAGGTCCATCTTTATGCGGATGGTTATTACTTTCTCAAGTTCAAAACAGTAGCAGACAGGGATAATGTGCTAGCACTTGTGTAATACCCGAAAAAAAATAAAAAAAAATAAATATTAAATAATAAAAATTACCTTGTTTTAAAACATGTTTTGTGGATGTCAGTTATTTGGGTCTAAATAATCATTTAATTTTTGTGGGCTAATGTAATAATAAGTAATGGGTAAATTAACTTGGTAAAAATTGAGCTTTAAATTAACTGGGTCTAATTTATATTTAAGTAATATTAAAATTAAAAGAAACAATAAAATATATATAATTTGTAAAACCTAACAATACATATCTATTTGACACAAACCCTACATTATTTTTCGTTGGTTATTTTCGTCTGATAACAAACAGAGGAGGCGCCTGTGTTGAGGGAAAAATAGGAACAGAGTCTTATTTTTTTTGCATGATCAAGTAAGTTGTTATAATTATTATTCATGTGATGCGCAGTACTTATGTGATACAGTATGAATGTCTTGGTATGGAACAGAGAAGATGTTAGTTATATAATTTATATAAACAGATGGTATATAAGGATTTTTCATCAAATTTGCTAATCATTGTGCAAGAAAGAAAAAGAAGCTACTGGAATATTGGAATATATAATGATTATATATATATATATATATATGTAGGTTGCATATTATATATATATATATATATATATATATATATATATATATATATATAGATTTCCGTTGGTTGCAGGCCATGATTTCATTATATATATATATATATATATATATATATATATATATATATATATATATATTTTATTTTAATAAATATTTGATCATAAAATTTATAAATCAGAATTACGAAATCAAATTAAAATTTTGTATATTAATTTAAATTAATTAATTTTGTTGACATAATTGTAAAAGTTTTAATAATAAATTTAATATTATTATGTTATTAATGATTGGATTGTAATAAAAATTTTATTAAATTATTTAGGTTGAACGGAGAGAGTCTAAACAAGTTTTGGAATTTAATTTTGGGTATTACATTGCTTAATCCAGGTACGGATTCCGTACTCTTTCAGCGAGACTCTTTTGTTTTTAATTCGTTCGTTTCGTTATCCGTTTCGAAATTTAGTATTGTCTCTCATAATTGTTCCTTGTCAATTCATTGTGATAAATTATTTTGGCGTTGTTTTAGAACTCATATTTGTACTCTTTAGACTAGTGTGTCATGTCTAAATTTTATTTTATATTTATAGTGATGTACATGTTAGTATGTTTTTGGAGACTTGTGTTGACGATTCGTTAGATTTAACATGTACATGTTAGAATCCCTTTGTTGTGTCGCATGTGTTGTGACATTATATTTTGTTAGAATACCGTAGGGTATACCTGAGCTATAACCACCTGTGGGGGTACCACAGGCATGTCCTCTTGGCACCGAGGCATGACACCTTCCGTGGCGGTGTGATCAGTCCACGGCGTCTCCGTTTTGTGCTCCGGTGGGAGTTGGCCATTTGGTGTTTTGTTGTGGGAGGCGTATGGGTCGACCCTAGTTTCCGTTCTGTTCTGTTCTGCGGAGTGGCGTTGTTTGTGCCAAAACACGCCTTCCGATTTTACATGTATTGGATTCGCGGTCCAATGTGTGTAACTTGCCTGTGTGGCATTATTTGACTTGCCTATGTAGCATTATTTGACTTGCCTGTGTGGCAAGGTATATTTCTGTTTTATTCTGAGCTCGGTATGAAATAACACCCCGCCATTTGATTCAGCCTATTATTTCGTTGTGTTAGTTTGTTCGTTTCATTTCAGTTAGTTTCGGTTTATTTCATTTAATTGAGTTAGTTATTTCAGTTTATTATTTGTATTCTATATCCGTACTGGGCATTTGGCTCATGCTGTGTTTTTCTTCCGGCAGGTAATCAGGGGAATCAAGGGCAAGTGTGATGAGAGCTCCCTTCTATCCAATAGTTTTGATATATTTCGTTAGGCTATGATACTTTGATTTATTTGGAGTTGTAACAGTTATTTCAGATTGTGGTTTGAGCCAGTGTGGCATTTATTATGGTTTGTCTTAAGACATTTATCAGTTATTAAGACTATTCTTTTGTGGTTTTGAGCCTTGCTATTAAATTCATTAGTTTTGTTATGTTTTGGGTAACCTCTCTTTCTATTTAGGGAAAGGGGGTGTTACAACTTGGGCCTTGGTATATTTCAAATAGGCAATTTGTTCTCAAGTATTGGAAAGAAGCCGTGGAAATTATGAAAGATGCTTGTTCCAAGACTCCTATCTGAGTTAAATTTCATCAAGTACCTCTATCCTGGCGCTACATAAGAGACCTTGAACTCTGAGCCGCCAACTTAAACCTCGGTAGCTGGCCTAAGTTAAGTAATTAAGTCATTTTGTAACCGTGACTCGTCATAACCCATGGACTAGTTATAATGTGTGATGATTGTTGACGTGGTTGATCTTTTATTCTCTACGTAGTGTTTGTTAACTTGTTCTACTAGTTTTCAATGTCAAGCATTTTATTTCTGAATTTTAATTGTCAAGTATTCATATAATTGTGTTTTTAATTATATTCCATAGTGTTAGTTATTATGTTTCGAGTTTTAATATATATAAAATTTTATTCTCAAATATGCTTTTGAAGTAAAACAAATAATGTATAAATTATATATTGTTAATGACTTGTCGCCATATGGATGTTATGACGGACGCTTTATCGCCTAGACGTCCTGGGGGTTAACAGACAGAAACACAGGGTACTTTTACAATCAAGTTAAAAGTAGATGGAATAATAACAAGATTCTTTCTATTGAAAATGATCATGGAGAGCTAAAACAAGGTCATGATAATGTCCAAGAGGTAGCAGTGAATTACTTTAGTAATTTGCTTGGCAAGCCTTACTCTTCATCTTATGAGGGATTACAGACCATGGGATTAAACTTTGACAAGGTCATATCTTCTCAACAAGCATCCATGCTAGAAAAGGACATTACTGATAATGAGGTTTTGTGTACTCTGAAATGTATGAAAAGAAACAGAAAAGGACATTACCGATAATGAGATTTTGTCTACTTTGAAATCTATGAAAAGAAACAGAAAAGGACATTACTGATAATGATATTTTGTCTACTTTGAAATCTATGAAAAGAAACAAAAGTCCAAGCCCTGATGGCTACAATGTGAATTTCTTTCCGAGTGCGTGGGACATTGTTGGGAAGGACTTCATTGATGCTGTTCAATCTTTCTTTAAACAAGGCTGCCTTCTCAGAGGAACCAACTCCACAACAATTGCCTTGATTCCTAAAGTGCCAAACCCAAGTACCATGAGTGACTTTAGACCAATTTCTTGTTGCAACACCTCTTATAAGTGTATTTCCAAACTTATTGCAGCAAGGCTAAGGCTTATTATGCCTTCTATAATTTCCAGCTCCCAGACTGCTTTTGTTCCAGGTAGAAGAATTGGGGACAACATTCTAATGGCCCAAGAATTATTTCGAAATTATCATAGAGCTCTTGGTGCTGTGGTTTATTACATATGGAAGGAGAGAAATGACAGAATTCATAATTGCCGCAACTGTTATGCATGCAGGCTTCATACACTTGAGAGGTTTCAAAAAATTAGAGATAGGAGTAGGTTCATGTCAGAATTTAAGAACGAATAATAACATATTATATGAAAGATGGAAAAATAAGATTCACCAATTTGGCTAGTCGCCTATCCACACACCAAACAATGTTAATTAGAAAACCGTAACTACTATGACATGGACTCAAACTCGTGAGGTCCAATACTTTAGTAAAACTAAAACTAACAGACGTATGAGTCCATCTCAACAACATCTCTCATTGTAGAATCAGTCCCTGTTTTCCAATATAGTCTAGGCAACTTGGGGCATTTGTTTTATTTAATTTAGCAAAAAAAAAAAGAAAGTATTTTAGGGATAGTTTTAATATATATATATATATATATATATATATATATATATATATATATATTTATTTATAAGAGATTTTTTTTCAAATGATTTGATAAGAAAAAAAAAAGGAACTTTCATAATATATTTGTGAGTTTTGGATTATAAAAGAAAAGAAACTTAAATTAGGACGAAAAAAATTACAAAACAAATAATTCTTCTTGTGTTGTTTGCAAGTTAAAAAAATTATTATAAAAAAACTTAACTTTTAAATAAGATTATTATTTTGCACTTACATTAAATTTTCTTGTACATGATTATATATTAATATAGGGACTATTTTCAATTCTTTAGTTTATTTCTTTTTTTGTTTCTCTTAAAAAAAAACTCAAAAACAAGAGAAATTAACATAAAACTACAGTTTTTCGTCCTTTTTTCCAATGGGTTTTAAAACTCAAAAACACAATGTTATGACAAGGTATAATTTACTAGCAATTCTAGCATCACATATACTCCCACTACTAAATTCTTACTTAATATCAAGGGTTCGTTTAAATATTTAAAATTATCCTAAAAAATTTGTTTTAGAAATAAAATTTAGAATGGAGGGACAATATTGAATTCAATTTATTTATTTCGTTCTAATGTTTTTTTTAATTAATATATATATATATATATATATATATATATATATATTTGTAAATAAAAATAAACTAAAATGTATAGGGTAGTGGAAAGGAAGGGGGAAATCTAAAGTAACATTTTTTCTAAATTTATTTTTTATTTTTTTCTGGCTTCCTATCATCTAGGCTATGTTTGATTATAATTCATAGGATTATAATGTAAAAATTATTAATTTTAGGGTTAAATAATTCTAATCACGTGTTTATTTTTTATAGAATTATTCATGGGATAACTTAAAATAATCTCATGTTATGTTTGTTTTTTTCAGGATTAATTAAAAGATTAGATAAAAAAAATATTATTTGTACTATTATACTTTTATTAATAATAACATATTTTAAATAAATTTAGTCAAATTAAATTGACCAAACAAATTGTAATTTATATTCCCAAGTCTACTGTCAGCTATGACAAATAAAGATATCTAGATTAATATTTATTTAATTTATCTACATATCAAATAAAAGTTTGAAAATTTATTGGACTTTTTGCAAAAATAAATAAATAAATAACACCGCCACCATCACTTAATATGAAGAATCATATCACAGAACCAATACTAATAAATTCAATTTCGTAAGTATAATAAATCCGTGTGTTATAATATCTTTTAATTATAATATTTAAAAAATATTTCAATATTATAACAGTTCAATAATTTATATTTAAATATAAATGTGACAACCCCAAAATAGGTCCATTGTAAGACCCCGAATTTTATGAAATAAAAGTATTCAATTTTTCTTATAATTACTAGTCAGTAAATGGTTAAATTGATAAAAGTTTAAAGTTATGGGTGAAATATGAATTTTTTTTCAAAATAAGCAAGTGGTTATAAAATAATCATTGTTGTCGGGGAATATTCGTTTGGTCGTGGAATATTCTTTCTGTCGGAGAATATTCGTACGACGGCGCAGCTATTTGTGGGCCCCATAACGAATAACTGTCGGGTGAAGAAAAACGACAAATTTGAGTTTTTACAAATAACGGCGTAGTTGTTATCGTTAATACTGTTGAAATACCCGGTGGTTAAAATACAGTAATACGCGTTATTGCACAGTAGCACACGGTATTGCACAGTATTTTTGAAATTATTGATTCTTACGTAAGAAGGCACTACTCAATAATTGTTACAGTAATTACTGTTCAATATTTTATTTTATTGATTCAATAATTGCTACGTTGAAATTTTATATTATTGTTGTTCAATAATTGTTGCTGCACAGTATTTTCCATTATCAGATCAATAATTCATATTATTTGAATAGTATTATTAGATAGCATTATTGGCAATGTCTAGAAAGTTCTGTCTAAGGAGAGGTTTGGTCATCTAATTGCGCGCTAGTAAGGAGAAATCCTTATTGGAAAGCCCCCTCTTTCCTGGGAACGGCCTGGTTGTCATAAATGTGATTCTGTAATATTATTTGTGAATAATTAATTATTGATTCGTATGATAAGGAAATATTTATTTTATGTGGATATAAACGAGGGACATATTTTTGTGGTTAAAAATGAAGGAGTTAATGTTGAGGTTTTTATCAGTATTTTTGTTGGAATGGAGGTATTAAAAATTAGGGTTTTTGAGATATTTTGCGGGGGTTATAATTTTTAATCCGACCGTTGGATCGTGGTAATTTTTGGATACGTTATACATATATAAGTTGAGTATATGCCCACAAATTTTGAACCGTTAAAAATGAACGTATGATTTATTATGAATTTTACGAGATGACTGGTTCAGAAATTGTTGAATTTTCGGAGTTTATCATTTTGGTGAAAAATTCTAGAATTGGTGGGCCTCACTTGTGGTTGGTGAAGAAATGTGCTGAATTATATTTCAAATGTGGTGGGTGGGAATAGTAGCAGGTAAAGCCATCAGGTTGCAGGTCAAACCTACCAAAATTTTCCTATAAATAGAGGGCTAAGTTAGAATTGAAAATCACACCAGAAACATAAGCTTTCTCTCTTTCTCTCTCTATATTATGAAGCATATTTTGTGAGTTTTTAGATACTTGGTGAGTTGCTATTCATCAGTGCAAGTTTCCTTCAGCCTTATACCGATCAGAAGTACTGCTCTTTTGAGGTAAGGGATAGTAAGGGATATTAAGGGATTTTAAGGGTTGTTATGATTTTCAGTTTCGTAATTTTTCTGATCTTCAAAAATTCTGGAAAAATTTGAAATGATATTTTGATGAGTTTTATTGATTGTGTCCAAAAATGGTGATTTTTGGATGTATAGATTGAGAGTTATGAATTTTACGAGAAAAGACTATTTTAAAAGTAACCGCTTATAATTCCTTGTGGTTAACTCCAAAATTGATGAAATTTTTATTGGGAGTACATGTATATGATAGAAGTATACTCTGTAAATTTCAGAATTTTTGAACAAAAGTATAATTTTTGATAAATGTCTAAATATTCGGCTGGTTTTGGCCATATGAAAAATAGTAAATGGGTTTTAAAAATTCTGAGAAAAATATATGTTCACTATGGGACTATATTATGCTAAATTCCAGAAAAGAAATATTTTTGGAACTGATTTGGTATTTTTCATAAAAATGATCTAGTTATGAGTAAATGAATTAAATATGTTTTGTGAAGAAAGAAAATTGGAAAATAGGATTTTATGGCTTGAGAATCCTATATGAGGTATATGCAGATTTTTGATGAGGGTTTTGGTTATTGATGATGAAATTGTAAGAGTTTGCATTTTATGATGATTAAATGCATTAATTAGTAAAGTGTAAACAATTAAAATAAATTGTTTATAAATTTAAGTAATGTTATTCTTTCAATATCATTATACCGAAATATTGGTATGAATTTTATTGTGGAATTTCTATCTTTGTGTCGGGGTTACTATTCATGAGTTACTATTCACGATTTACTATTCATGAGTTACGAATATTACTCTTGAGATTAAAACTATATGTTGATCATATTATTTTTTATCATCATATATAACATTTTTATAACCCTGATGTTGAAATTCTCTTTCACTGGAGTGTAAAGATGGGTAGATTATTGGTATGATCATGACTAGGGTTCTCTTTGGCCTGTAGTGCAAAGTTGAATTGTGACTGGTATGATCATGACCATTGAATTTATAATTGAATATCTTAAGCTTAAGTGCAAAGTGAATTGATCAACATGGTTATAATTATTGTTTATATAAATTCTTAAATGATTATATATTCTTTGAGGTATTAATATATTTGGCATGTAGTGCAAATATGAATTGTTGAGGAATATCTTTGGCCTGTAGTGCAAAGATGAATTGTAGATGAATATCTTTGGCCCGTAGTGCAAAGATGACCTGTTGTTGAATATTTTTGGCCAGTAATGCAAAGATGAACGGTTGAGGAATATCTTTGGCCTGTAGTGCAAAGATGAATTGTAGATGAATATCTTTGGCCTGTAGTGCAAAGATGGTCTGTTGATGAATATCTTTGGCCCGTAGTGCAAAGATAAACTGTTGTTGAATATCTTTGGTCGTAGTGCAAAGATGGATTTATTAGTATGATTATGAACAGGAACTGTGATTTGGTATAACCATGATCTTTGATGTTTCAGGTAAAGACATGTGATGAAAATATTCTTCGTCCTGGGTGCGAAGAAAAATTTAGAATCACAATTATGATTATGAGTTATTCATATGATTGTGGAAAGGAACTGTTGATTGATGTTACAGGGATAAAACATTGTTGATGGATTTTTAACATGGAGAAGATAATAGACTTTATAGTCTATTTGACTCTTCTAATGGATTGCTCGTTCCGCTGCAACTATGGTTGAAATTTTTATCATTTACCATATGTTCTAAATCTCTGATTTATTATTGATGAAGGCTATTGATAATTTAATTATCTTTAGTCATGATATTCTTTACTGGGCTAGTTGTGCTCACCCTTTTGCTTCACAATTCCTTTCAGGTAATAAGAGTGTAGCTGGGTCGAGCGAGGGTAACGGGGAAATAGAACAGTGGTCTCTAGCTGTGGATGTTCTCCCGAAGCAGTATAGAAAAGTTCATTTAGTAGTTATATTTGGTGAATCCAATAGGGTAAGGTGTACCCAACGTTGGAAGGGTGGTTTGCCACTATCATACAAGATGTCTAACGACATACAACCTCGTGTCATCATAAGACAGGGATGTGCTCATCCACTTGCTGAGTATATATACGAGCACTACCTATATAATCTTGGTGTTTGTTTAAAGTATAATTCTCAATTAGAGACAGTAGAGATAATGATATGTCAAGAGAAGACTCACCATTGGGAAGAATATGATAGTAATCTTCTCGTTTTTCTTTGGGGTCTATTGGGTCAACCAAGGATAATTCTGTGGCCATATGATATCTATCATAACCTAGACGCGTGGCCTCCCATGTACGAAGGTTTCCTTGAGCACTTCCCAAAGATTCTAATTTCTAAAACAGTTTTTGACTATACCTTTATGTAAGGTGTTATTGTGAGGTGCTGTCCACGGTTGGAACATGAGTCACATTTGGTATATATTTGTATCCAAACTCACAGCATATGTGTTGTTGTATTTTGCACGACAATTGTTGTAATAAAGTTGTAGTTATTTTCTGTACCATGTATTTGACGACTCAGAATGGGTTGGGTGGAATGAACCTATTTTGGGGTTGTCACAGTTGGTATCAGAGCTTAGGGATATGATCTCTGGTGGAGATCGGGGAATATAACTAGGAGGGGAGAGATGCGTAAATCCTTCGCTAGTGTGTCCTACCTAAGCTTATTTGTTGGTTAGTCATAATATTGGGATATTATGTGATATGTTAATTTGTTTAATTAACCCTTATTTTATGGCAGTATTTGAGAATGGCAGCTGAGAATGCTAACAATGGAGTGAATGAGACTGTGGGGATACCTCTAATCACTAACCATGATAATGTGATGTCAGACGAAGAAGGAATTAGAGATATCTATGTGGTGAGTGAAGAATTGATAGTTACACCCGAGATAGTCGCAGAGGTAACAGCTGAGACTGAGGAAGAAGAGGAAGAAGAAGTACCAGAGGAGAGTTTATTAGAGGTATTATATGATCAAAATGTAGAATTTCAAAATCGTATTCATGAGTTAGAAGAGCAGGCAGAAGAACGACAGGCGGTCGTGGAACAAAAGGATGCAACAATTCAAGCTTGTGTTACCCGATATGTGATGCTTGAACAGAAGCATTCTTTGGCAGAGTATAAGATGATAAAAATGGAATCTGAGCTGAAAGAAGAAAAAATTGAACGAGTGAGAATAAGTGATGCATGGGCAAAAGCCGCACGACACGTGGATATTGTGGAAAGAGATGTTCGATCTAAGAAGGCTAAAATAGATGATATGAATTTCTCTTTTTGGAAAGCAATTGGGAGAACCCAACATCGAGTTTTGAATTACCCTGTACATAGCGGTCAACCTGAATCCGATATGGATCGAAGATTGATGATTCAGATCATGAATGAGGAGTACGAAGAGGCAGTTGAGGGAGGAATATGTCATATAGAAAGGTATATTCCAACGGTAATGATGACGCCAAATGCTGCTCCAGACAAGTCAAAGCCGAGTAGTTCGAGGGATGGCGGTTGTCATGACTTCCCAACAAATGAGGAACCCAAATGAAGTTATCATGGGAGATGAGCAATGGAGAAATCATGATGATCTGAGAGATAGAATCTGAAATGGAAGCAAGGTATTCTCAACTCTTCGAAATACCAGGTACGTAAATTTCGGGGACGAAATTTCATAAGGAGGGGAGATTGTAAGACCCCGAATTTTATGAAATAAAAGTATTCAATTTTTCTTATAATTACTATTCAGTAAATGGTTAAATTGATAAAAGTTTAAAGTTATGGGTGAAATATGAATTTTTTTTCAAAATAAGCAAGTGGTTATAAAATAATCATTGTTGTCGGGGAATATTCGTTTGGTCGTGGAATATTCTTTCTGTCGGAGAATATTCGTACGACGGCGCAGCTATTTGTGGGCCCCATAACGAATAACTGTCGGGTGAAGAAAAACGACAAATTTGAGTTTTTACAAATAACGGCGTAGTTGTTATCGTTAATACTGTTGAAATACCCGGTGGTTAAAATACAGTAATACGCGTTATTGCACAGTAGCACACGGTATTGCACAGTATTTTTGAAATTATTGATTCTTACGTAAGAAGGCACTACTCAATAATTGTTACAGTAATTACTGTTCAATATTTTATTTTATTGATTCAATAATTGCTACGTTGAAATTTTATATTATTGTTGTTCAATAATTGTTGCTGCACAGTATTTTCCATTATCAGATCAATAATTCATATTATTTGAATAGTATTATTAGATAGCATTATTGGCAATGTCTAGAAAGTTCTGTCTAAGGAGAGGTTTGGTCATCTAATTGCGCGCTAGTAAGGAGAAATCCTTATTGGAAAGCCCCCTCTTTCCTGGGAACGGCCTGGTTGTCATAAATGTGATTCTGTAATATTATTTGTGAATAATTAATTATTGATTCATATGATAAGGAAATATTTATTTTATGTGGATATAAATGAGGGATATATTTTTGTGGTTAAAAATGAAGGAGTTAATGTTGAGGTTTTTATCAGTATTTTTGTTGGAATGGAGGTATTAAAAATTAGGGTTTTTGAGATATTTTGCGGGGGTTATAATTTTTAATCCGACCGTTGGATCGTGGTAATTTTTGGATATGTTATACATATATAAGTTGAGTATATGCCCACAAATTTTGAACCGTTAAAAATGAACGTATGATTTATTATGAATTTTACGAGATGACTGGTTCAGAAATTGTTGAATTTTCGGAGTTTATCATTTTGGTGAAAAATTCTAGAATTGGTGGGCCCCACTTGTGGTTGGTGAAGAATTGTGCTGAATTATATTTCAAATGTGGTGGGTGGGAATAGTAGCAGGTAAAGCCATCAGGTTGCAGGTCAAACCTACCAAAATTTTCCTATAAATAGAGGGCTAAGTTAGAATTGAAAATCACACCAGAAACATAAGCTTTCTCTCTTTCCCTCTCTATATTATGAAGCATATTTTGTGAGTTTTTAGATACTTGGTGAGTTGCTATTCATCAGTGCAAGTTTCCTTCAGCCTTATACCGATCAGAAGTACTGCTCTTTTGAGGTAAGGGATAGTAAGGGATATTAAGGGATTTTAAGGGTTGTTATGATTTTCAGTTTCGTAATTTTTCTGATCTTCAAAAATTCTGGAAAAATTTGAAATGATATTTTGATGAGTTTTATTGATTGTGTCCAAAAATGGTGATTTTTGGATGTATAGATTAAGAGTTATGAATTTTATGAGAAAAGACTATTTTAAAAGTAACCGCTTATAATTCCTTGTGGTTAACTCCAAAATTGATGAAATTTTTATTGGGAGTACATGTGTATGATAGAAGTATACTCTGTAAATTTCAGAATTTTTGAACAAAAGTATAATTTTTGATAAATGTCTAAATATTCGGTGGTTTTGGCCATATGAAAAATAGTAAATGGGTTTTAAAAATTCTGAGAAAAATATATGTTCACTATGGGACTATATTATGCTAAATCCCAGAAAAGAAATATTTTTGGAACTGATTTGGTATTTTTCATGAAAATGATCTAGTTATGAGTAAATAAATTAAATATGTTTTGTGAAGAAAGAAAATTGGAAAATAGGATTTTATGGCTTGAGAATCCTATATGAGGTATATGCAGATTTTTGATGAGGGTTTTGGTTATTGATGATGAAATTGTAAGAGTTTGCATTTTATGATGATTAAATGCATTAATTAGTAAAGTGTAAACAATTAAAATAAATTGTTTATAAATTTAAGTAATGTTATTCTTTCAATATCATTATACCGAAATATTAGTATGAATTTTATTGTGGAATTTCTATCTTTTGTGTCGGGGTTACTATTCATGAGTTACTATTCACGATTTACTATTCATGAGTTACGAATATTACTCTTGAGATTAAAACTATATGTTGATCATATTATTTTTATCATCATATATAACATTTTTATAACCCTGATGTTGAAATTCTCTTTCACTGGAGTGTAAAGATGGGTAGATTATTGGTATGATCATGACTAGGGTTCTCTTTGGCCTGTAGTGCAAAGTTGAATTGTGACTGGTATGATCATGACCATTGAATTTATAATTGAATATCTTAAGCTTAAGTGCAAAGATGAATTGATCAACATGGTTATAATTATTGTTTATATAAATTCTTAAATGATTATATATTCTTTGAGGTATTAATATATTTGGCATGTAGTGCAAATATGAATTGTTGAGGAATATCTTTGGCCTGTAGTGCAAAGATGAATTGTAGATGAATATCTTTGGCCCGTAGTGCAAAGATGACCTGTTGTTGAATATTTTTGGCCAGTAATGCAAAGATGAACGGTTGAGGAATATCTTTGGCCTGTAGTGCAAAGATGAATTGTAGATGAATATCTTTGGCCTGTAGTGCAAAGATGGTCTGTTGATGAATATCTTTGGCCCGTAGTGCAAAGATAAACTGTTGTTGAATATCTTTGGTCGTAGTGCAAAGATGGATTTATTAGTATGATTATGAACAGGAACTGTGATTTGGTATAACCATGATCTTTGATGTTTCAGGTAAATACATGTGATGAAAATATTCTTCGTCCTGGGTGCGAAGAAAAATTTAGAATCACAATTATGATTATGAGTTATTCATATGATTGTGGAAAGGAACTGTTGATTGATGTTACAGAGATAAAACATTGTTGATGGATTTTTAACATGGAGAAGATAATAGACTTTATAGTCTATTTGACTCTTCTAATGGATTGCTCGTTCCGCTGCAACTATGGTTGAAATTTTTATCATTTACCATATGTTCTAAATCTCTGATTTATTATTGATGAAGGCTACTGATAATTTAATTATCTTTAGTCATGATATTCTTTACTGGGCTAGTTGTGCTCACCCTTTTGCTTCACAATTCCTTTCAGGTAATAAGAGTGTAGCTGGGTCGAGCGAGGGTAACGGGGAAATAGAACAGTGGTCTCTAGCTGTGGATGTTCTCCCGAAGCAGTATAGAAAAGTTCATTTAGTAGTTATATTTGGTGAATCCAATAGGGTAAGGTGTACCCAACGTTGGAAGGGTGGTTTGCCACTATCATACAAGATGTCTAACGACATACAACCTCGTGTCATCATAAGACAGGGATGTGCTCATCCACTTGCTGAGTATATATACGAGCACTACCTATATAATCTTGGTGTTTGTTTAAAGTATAATTCTCAATTAGAGACAGTAGAGATAATGATATGTCAAGAGAAGACTCACCATTGGGAAGAATATGATAGTAATCTTCTCGTTTTTCTTTGGGGTCTATTGGGTCAACCAAGGATAATTCTGTGGCCATATGATATCTATCATAACCTAGACGCGTGGCCTCCCATGTACGAAGGTTTCCTTGAAGCACTTCCCAAAGATTCTAATTTCTAAAACAGTTTTTGACTATACCTTTATGTAAGGTGTTATTGTGAGGTGCTGTCCACGGTTGGAACATGAGTCACATTTGGTATATATTTGTATCCAAACTCACAGCATATGTGTTGTTGTATTTTGCACGACAATTGTTGTAATAAAGTTATAGTTATTTTCTGTACCATGTATTTGGCGACTCAGAATAGGTTGGATGGAATGGATGTGACAACCCCAAAATAGGTTCATTCCACCCAACCCATTCTGAGTCGTCAAATACATGGTACAGAAAATAACTACAACTTTATTACAACAATTGTCGTGCAAAATACAACAACACATATGCTGTGAGTTTGGATACAAATATATACCAAATGTGACTCATGTTCCAACCGTGGACAGCACCTCACAATAACACCTTACATAAAGGTATAGTCAAAAACTGTTTTAGAAATTAGAATCTTTGGGAAGTGCTTCAAGGAAACCTTCGTACATGGGAGGCCACGCGTCTAGGTTATGATAGATATCATATGGCCACAGAATTATCCTTGGTTGACCCAATAGACCCAAAGAAAAACGAGAAGATTACTATCATATTCTTCCCATGGTGAGTCTTCTCTTGACATATCATTATCTCTACTGTCTCTAATTGAGAATTATACTTTAAACAAACACCAAGATTATATAGGTAGTGCTCGTATATATACTCAGCAAGTGGATGAGCACATCCCTGTCTTATGATGACACGAGGTTGTATGTCGTTAGACATCTTGTATGATAGTGGCAAACCACCCTTCCAACGTTGGGTACACCTTACCCTATTGGATTCACCAAATAAAACTACTAAATGAACTTTTCTATACTGCTTCGGGAGAACATCCACAGCTAGAGACCACCGTTCTATTTCCCCGTTACCCTCGCTCGACCCAGCTACGCTCTTATTACCTGAAAGGAATTGTGAAGCAAAAGGGTGAGCACAACTAGCTCAGTAAAGAATATCATGACTAAAGATAATTCAATTATTGTAAGACCCCAACTTATTAATAAATAAAATCAAATTTTCTCTAAATATTATTGTGAATAATAAGGGGTTAATTTGATATAATACTTTGGTTATGGGTGAAATGTGCAAATTTTGCAAAATAAGCAAGTGGTTATAAAATATTTATTTTTGGTCGGTGAATATTCGGTTGGTCGTGGAATATTCTTGCTGTCGGGGAATATTCGTACGACGACGCAGCCTTGTGTGGGCCCCATAACGGAAAGCGATTGGATGAAGAAAACGACAAGTATAAGTTGTTTATTAATAATGGCGTAGTTGTTACCGTTAACACTGTTTAAATACCCGGTGGTTAAAAATACAGTAATAACGCGTGGTTGCATAGTAGCACACGGATTGCACAGTATAGTTGAATTATTGATTCGTACGTAAGAAGGCACTACTCAATAATTGTTACAGTGATTACTGTTCAATATTTTATTTTATTGGTTCAATAATTGCTGCATTGATATTTTATATTATTGTTGTTTCAATAATTGTTGTTGCACAGTATTTTCATTTATCAGATCAATAATTCATATTATTTGAATAATATTATTAGATAACATTATTGGCAATGTCTAGAAAGTTCTGTCTAAGGAGAGGTTTGGTCATCTAATTGCGCGCCAGTAAGGAGAAATCCTTATTGGAAAGCCCCCTCTTTCCTGGGAACGGCCTGGTTGTCATAAATGTGATTCTGTAATATTATTTGTGAATAATTAATTATTGATTCATATGATAAGGAAATATTTATTTTATGTGGATATAAATGAAGGATATATTTTTGTGGTTAAAAATGAAGGAGTTAATGTTGAGGTGTTTTATCAGTATTTTTATCGGAATGGAGGTATTAAAAAATCAAATCAGGGTTTTTGAGAAATATTGCGGGTGTTATAATTTTTAATCCGACCGTTGGATCGTGGTAATTTTTGGATATGTTATACATATATAAGTTGAGTATATGTCCACAAATTTTGAACCGTTAAAAATGAACGTATGATTTATTATGAATTTTACAAGATGACTGGTTCAGAAATTGTTGAATTTTCGGAGTTTATCATTTTGGTGGAAAATTCTAGAATTGGTGGGCCCCACTTGTGGTTGGTGAAGAAATGTGCTGAATTATATTTCAAATGTGGTAGGTGGGAATAGTAGCAGGTAAAGCCATCAGGTTGCAGGTCAAACCTACCAAAATTTTCCTATAAATAGAGGGCTAAGTTAGAATTGAAAATCACACCAGAAACAAGTTTTCTCTCTTTCTCTCTCTAGATTATTGAGTGTATTTTGTGAGTATTTAGATACTTTGAGAGTTTCTATTCATCAGAGCAAGTTTCTTTCAGCCTTATACCGGTATTCCGACCAGAAGTACTGATATTTTGAGGTAAGGGATATTATTTTCTTCTTAATGATATTATTTTCTTCAATATCATTATGCTGAAATATTGATATGAGTTTTTATCAAATTTGGAACTTTTTGTGTCGGGGGTTACTATTCACGTATACGGCACTATTCACGTATACGGCACTATTCACGAATACGGCACTATTCACCGAAAAAATAAAATTTTCCCTTTTTGTCCAAGATGTCTATTATGGTTACTATCTTTGATTGTATCCATGTTTTGATCTTTATTTTTGAATTCTGCTTCACAATTGATTATTATGAAGTATTATTGATCTTGGATAAACTGTTATACGAATCCCTACTATTTGTCCTTCTGTCTCATTGGATTCGTTCTCTTTAAGATATTTTTCATCATCCTCAGTCCTAAATGATGATATTAATGAATATCTTTGGCCTGTAGTGCAAAGATGTATAATTACTTGATGAATATCTTTGGCCTGTAGTGCAAAGATGAACAGGTGTTGAGATGAACATGACCGACTGATGATACAAATGAATATCTTTGGCCTGTAGTGCAAAGATGAATATTTGGTTAAAGATGATTATTAATTGATGTTACAGGGATAAAATATTGATGATGGACTTTTAAATCTTAGAAGATAGTAGAATTCTTTCTCTACTTGACTCTTCTAATGGTTTGTTGTTTCCGCTGCAGTTGTTGATCTAAAACTTGTTGTCGATTATATTTTATCAGATTTTTCCCTGTTGAAGACTAACGATAATTTGTTGTATATTATCTTAGTCATAATATTCTTTACTGGGCTAGTTGAGCTCACCCTTTTCCTTTTTGTTCCATTTTTCTTCTCAGGAGGTGAGAACATAGCAGGATCTAGTCGGGGTATGGAGTGATGGTTCTAGAAAGATGTATTAGCAGTCCTCACTATTTCTGTAAAATAGTGTTTGAATAATTGTAATGAGGATTTATTTGAGTGTGGATATTGTCTAGAAGACAATATTTGTATTTAAACTCACAGTATGTGTTGTCGTATTTTGCACGACAATTGTATTATTGAAGTTGTAGTTTGCTTTCTGTACCATGTATTTGGCGACTCAGAATGGGTGTTGTATACCTATTCTGGGGGCGTCACAGTTGGTATCAGAGCTTAGGGATATGATCCCTGGCTGAGATGTGAGACAAGAACTAGGAGGGGAGAGACGGGGAATTCCTTCGCTAGTATGACCTGACTAAGTTTATTTGGTGTTTATTTGGTCGGTCAGAGTATAGGGATAATATATGACATGACTATTAACCCTTGTTTTATGGCAGTATTTAAGAATGGCAGCTGAGAACGTTAATAATGGAGTAAATCAGACCGTGGAGACACCTTTGATCACTACCCAGGGGAACGTGCAACAGGAAGGCAATATTCCTCCTGTAAACAACGTTACCGAGCAAACGATGAATGATGGAATGTTTAGGAGCTTTTTGCAGTTCATGCAAAATCAGACGAGGGAGACTCGTGTGCAGAATACGGGTGGAAATGATAACAACGCGCGGTTTGTCACAGCTAAGCAGTTCAAAGAATTGGGACCACCAGAATTTAAGGGAAAGCCGGATCCGATCATGGCGGAAACGTGGGTCAAGCAAATTACCAAGATATTTGATGTCTTGGGATGCACGGAGGAACAGAAGGTTCCATTCGCCACATTTATGTTCCGCGGTGAGGCAGACTACTGGTGGGAGTCTGTGAAGCGTACCCAGCCTGACGCACTCAACATGTCCTGGGAAACATTTCAAAAACTGTTCAATGACAAGTACTTTCCTGAAAGTATTCGTCATATGAAGGAGGTTGAGTTTATTAGACTGGAACAAAACAACATGACGGTGTCCCAGTACGAGGCGAAGTTTGCAGAGTTATCCAGGTTTGCACCTCATTTGGTCGAAAATGAGGAACGAATGACGCGGATGTTTCTGAGAGGTTTAAAACCTGAGATTCGTCAATACCTTATCTCTCATAAATTTTCTCTGTATTCAGACGTTGTCAACAGGGCCCAATTATTAGAGAGAGATAATGAGTATACTCAACCGAGGGACCACAACCAGGGTCATACCGGTGACAGCAATCATCAGAGCGATGATAACCAACGAGGAGGGAAAAATACGAACAAAGGCGGTAACCACTCGGGTGGTCATCGTGGCCATGATAATAGGAGAGGTGAGTCAAGTGGAAATTTCAGAAAGAGGAGATTCAACAATGACGGGAAGACATCAGCACCAGCACCAGCACCAACAACAAATTTTAGGGGAGGAGAACGACCGTCAGTTAGATGTTACAAATGCGGGAAAGAGGGACATATCAGCCCAAACTGTCCACAACAATCCAAGGTGTGTTACAACTGTGGGAAGGAAGGCCACATCGCTCGAGATTGTACTATAGCGAAACCAAGTTCAGCGGGAGTGGTGATTCCAAGGGCTGTCCCGGATAAGGCGAAATCAGCGGTTCCTGGAAGAGCGTTTGTCGTAACTGGCCAAAACGTGAGAAACCCGAACGAGGTGATCACGGGTAAGCTAATCTTGAATTCTTGCGAAGTTTATACTTTACTAGATACCGGTTCTACCCATTCTTTTATCTCTCCTGCTTGTGCTCAACGTTTAAACTTGACTCCGGAGAAATTGGACTTTAACTTATCTGTTGAAACTCCGTTGGGTGAAACCTTCGTTACATCTACAGTTTATAAATCTTGCATGATCCAAGTTGGCACTATCACATTACCTGTTGATCTTATCTCTTTAAAGATACTTGCTTTTGATGTGATTTTAGGAATTGATTGGTTAACCACTCATCATGCTAAAATTGATTGTTTTCGTAAGGTTGTTAGTTTTCATATTCCTAACCAACCTGTCATACGAATTCAAACTACTAAACCACTAAAATCAGTCACTGTCATATCAAGCCACAAAGCTATTCGTTTATTGAAAAACGGATGTCAAGCTTTCTTAGCCCATGTTATGGATTTGAACAAAGACAAGTCAGATTTGAATAATATTTCTATTGTTAGAGAATTTTTCGATGTATTTCCTGAAGAACTTCCCGGTCTACCCCCGGAACGAGAAATTGAATTCTTTATTGACCTTGAACCCGGTACAAAGCCCATTTCTAAAACCCCATATCGAATGGCTCCTATTGAACTTCAGGAGTTAAAAGTCCAACTACAGGAGTTGTTGGACATCGGTTTTATTCGTCCTAGTACGTCTCCTTGGGGTGCTCCTGTTTTATTCGTAAAGAAGAAAGACGGGAGTATGCGACTTTGTATTGACTATCGAGAATTGAACCATGTCACCATCAAGAATAGGTATCCGCTACCTCGCATTGATGACCTGTTTGACCAGTTGCAAGGAGCACAATTCTTTTCAAAGATCGATCTTCGTTCTGGATATCATCAGCTGAAGATTAAAACTGAGGATATTCCAAAGACTGCCTTCAGAACTCGGTACGGGCATTATGAATTCTTAGTAATGTCTTTTGGATTGACTAATGCTCCTGCTGCCTTCATGGATATGATGAACCGTGTATTCAAAGAATATTTGGATCAGTTCGTTGTTGTCTTTATTGATGACATCCTCATCTATTCCAAAAGCCGTGAAGATCATGAGCGCCATTTGAAGCTGGTACTGCAAAGGCTTCGTGAAAACAAGCTATATGCCAAACTGAAGAAATGCGAGTTCTGGCTTGAGGAAGTAGCATTCCTTGGGCACGTGGTGTCAAAACATGGAGTATCTGTCGACCCGGCGAAGATTGAAGCCATACAAAGTTGGGAGCAACCGAAGTCGGTAACCGAAGTACGTAGCTTTCTGGGCTTAGCTGGTTATTATCGGAGATTTGTGGAAGGATTTTCTCGAATCGCTACTCCGTTAACTCAGCTGACTCGGAAAGATACAAAATTCGTATGGAGTGAGGAATGCGAGAAGAGTTTCCAAGAACTCAAGAGGAGACTCATTTCGGCACCTGTTTTGACAATACCATCTGGTTCGGATGGATTTGTTATCTACAGCGATGCTTCAGGCAAAGGGTTAGGATGTGTTCTCATGCAACATGGGAAAGTCATAGCCTATGCCTCACGACAACTCAAAGAATATGAGAGGAATTATCCTACTCATGATTTGGAGTTGGCAGCAGTCGTTTTTGCGTTGAAGATCTGGAGACACTACCTGTATGGGGAGAAAGTGGAGATCTATACAGATCATAAAAGCCTCAAATATTTCTTCACCCAAAAGGAACTCAACATGCGGCAACGACGTTGGCTTGAGCTGTTGAAAGATTACGATCATACCATCCAATACCATCCTGGAAAAGCAAACGTAGTAGCTGACGCATTGAGTAGAAGATCATATGCGGGTACGAGTGCAATGTTTTTAACACAAAGGCCCATTTTGTATGACTTGCAAAGGATGGAGATAGAGATGAAGGCTCCAAGTACCCACATGATGATATCAAATATACGAGTAGAACCGACTTTAATCGATAAAGTTAAAGCTGCTCAAGCTACGGATATAGAGCTGATGCGTATGAAGAAGAAAGTGCAAGAAGGTGCTATTCCAGAAGCAAGAATCGATGAAGAAGGAATACTTCGAGTCAACTCCAGACTTTGTGTTCCTAACGATTTTGACTTGAAGCATAGAATAATGATGGAGGCACACAACACACCGTTTGCAATCCATCCTGGGAGTACCAAAATGTATCACGATCTTCGACATACATTTTGGTGGAGCAATATGAAAAGAGAGATCGCGGAGTTTATCTCGAGGTGTTTAACTTGTCAACGTGTAAAGGCGGAGCATCAAGTGCCAAAGGGTCCATTGCAACCACTTGAGATCCCGAAATGGAAGTGGGAACACATTACTATGGATTTTGTTACAGGTCTTCCCAAGGTTTCTCAAGGCATAGATGCGATTTGGGTTATTGTTGATAGATTAACCAAGTCCGCTCATTTCTTGCCGATACGTGAGACTTATTCCCTTGAACGTCTTGCTAGTATGTACGTGAACGAGATTGTGAGATTGCATGGCATGCCAGTATCCATAGTTTCGGATCGTGACCCAAGATTCACTTCACGATTTTGGGTTAGCTTGCAGAAAGCTATGGGCACGGATTTACGATTCAGTTCAGCATACCATCCTCAAACGGACGGACAATCAGAGAGGACTATTCAAACTCTTGAAGATCTATTAAGACTTTGTGTCTTAGATCTCAAAGGGAGTTGGGATAAGTACCTACCATTGGTGGAATTCTCCTACAACAACAGTTATCAGGCGAGCATAGGTATGGCTCCATTTGAGGCGTTGTATGGAAGAAAATGTCGTTCTCCAGTATGCTGGGACGAGGTGGGTGAAGCAACATTGTTGGGACCAGAATTGGTACGCATTACTACAGAGAAGATCCAAACGATTCGACAACGTATACAAACGGCACAGGATCGACAAAAGAGTTATGCGGATCTTCATCGGAAGGACGTGGAATTTAATATTGGGGATCATGTATTGTTACGTGTTGCACCATGGAAGGGAGTTACAAGATTTGGGAAGAGAGGAAAGCTCAATCCAAGATTTGTTGGTCCATTTGAGATTCTTGAGCGAATAGGAAATGTGGCATATAGACTCGCATTACCTCCAAGCATGTCTCGTGTTCATAATGTTTTTCACATATCTATGCTTCGTAAATATGTTAAAGACCCGAACCACATTATTGAGTTAGAACCAGACGAGATAGCTGAAGATTTAACGTACGAGGAGGTACCTGTTAAGATCTTGGATAGGAAAGAGCATGTCCTACGCACGAAGGTTATACCACAAGTTAAGGTTTTGTGGAGAAACCATGCTATTGAAGAAATGACCTGGGAGTTGGAATCAGAAATGAAAGCGAGGTATCCTCACCTTTTTGAAACATCAGGTACGTACGTCAATTTCGAGGACGAAATTTCATAAGGAGGGGAGGTTGTAAGACCCCAACTTATTAATGAATAAAATCAAATTTTCTCTAAATATTATTGTGAATAATAAGGGGTTAATTTGATATAATACTTTGGTTATGGGTGAAATGTGCAAATTTTGCAAAATAAGCAAGTGGTTATAAAATATTTATTTTTGGTCGGTGAATATTCGGTTGGTCGTGGAATATTCTTGCTGTCGGGGAATATTCGTACGACGACGCAGCCTTGTGTGGGCCCCATAACGGAAAGCGATTGGATGAAGAAAACGACAAGTATAAGTTGTTTATTAATAATGGCGTAGTTGTTACCGTTAACACTGTTTAAATACCCGGTGGTTAAAAATACAGTAATAACGCGTGGTTGCATAGTAGCACACGGATTGCACAGTATAGTTGAATTATTGATTCGTACGTAAGAAGGCACTACTCAATAATTGTTACAGTGATTACTGTTCAATATTTTATTTTATTGGTTCAATAATTGCTGCATTGATATTTTATATTATTGTTGTTTCAATAATTATTGTTGCACAGTATTTTCATTTATCAGATCAATAATTCATATTATTTGAATAATATTATTAGATAACATTATTGGCAATGTCTAGAAAGTTCTGTCTAAGGAGAGGTTTGGTCATCTAATTGCGCGCCAGTAAGGAGAAATCCTTATTGGAAAGCCCCCTCTTTCCTGGGAACGGCCTGGTTGTCATAAATGTGATTCTGTAATATTATTTGTGAATAATTAATTATTGATTCATATGATAAGGAAATATTTATTTTATGTGGATATAAATGAGGGATATATTTTTGTGGTTAAAAATGAAGAAGTTAATGTTGAGGTGTTTTATCAGTATTTTTATCGGAATGGAGGTATTAAAAAAATCAAATCAGGGTTTTTGAGAAATATTGCGGGTGTTATAATTTTTAATCCGACCGTTGGATCGTGGTAATTTTTGGATATGTTATACATATATAAGTTGAGTATATGTCCACAAATTTTGAACCGTTAAAAATGAATGTATGATTTATTATGAATTTTACAAGATGACTGGTTCAGAAATTGTTGAATTTTCGGAGTTTATCATTTTGGTGGAAAATTCTAGAATTGGTGGGCCCCACTTGTGGTTGGTGAAGAAATGTGCTGAATTATATTTCAAATGTGGTAGGTGGGAATAGTAGCAGGTAAAGCCATCAGGTTGCAGGTCAAACCTACCAAAATTTTCCTATAAATAGAGGGCTAAGTTAGAATTGAAAATCACACCAGAAATAAGTTTTCTCTCTTTCTCTCTCTAGATTATTGAGTGTATTTTGTGAGTATTTAGATACTTTGAGAGTTTCTATTCATCAGAGCAAGTTTCTTTCAGCCTTATACCGGTATTCCGACCAGAAGTACTGATATTTTGAGGTAAGGGATATTATTTTCTTCTTAATGATATTATTTTCTTCAATATCATTATGCTGAAATATTGATATGAGTTTTTATCAAATTTGGAACTTTTTGTGTCGGGGATTACTATTCACGTATACGGCACTATTCACGTATACGGCACTATTCACGAATACGGCACTATTCACCGAAAAATAAAATTTTCCCTTTTTGTCCAAGATGTCTATTATGGTTACTATCTTTGATTGTATCCATGTTTTGATCTTTATTTTTGAATTCTGCTTCACAATTGATTATTATGAAGTATTATTGATCTTGGATAAACTGTTATACGAATCCCTACTATTTGTCCTTCTGTCTCATTGGATTCGTTCTCTTTAAGATATTTTTCATCATCCTCAGTCCTAAATGATGATACAAATGAATATCTTTGGCCTGTAGTGCAAAGATGTATAATTACTTGATGAATATCTTTGGCCTGTAGTGCAAAGATGAACAGGTGTTGAGATGAACATGACCGACTGATGATACAAATGAATATCTTTGGCCTGTAGTGCAAAGATGAATATTTGGTTAAAGATGATTATTAATTGATGTTACAGGAATAAAATATTGATGATGGACTTTTAAATCTTAGAAGATAGTAGAATTCTTTCTCTACTTGACTCTTCTAATGGTTTGTTGTTTCCGCTGCAGTTGTTGATCTAAAACTTGTTGTCGATTATATTTTATCAGATTTTTCCCTGTTGAAGACTAACGATAATTTGTTGTATATTATCTTAGTCATAATATTCTTTACTGGGCTAGTTGAGCTCACCCTTTTCCTTTTTGTTCCATTTTTCTTCTCAGGAGGTGAGAACATAGCAGGATCTAGTCGGGGTATGGAGTGATGGTTCTAGAAAGATGTATTAGCAGTCCTCACTATTTCTGTAAAATAGTGTTTGAATAATTGTAATGAGAATTTATTTGAGTGTGGATATTGTCTAGAAGACAATATTTGTATTTAAACTCACAGTATGTGTTGTCGTATTTTGCACGACAATTGTATTATTGAAGTTGTAGTTTGCTTTCTGTACCATGTATTTGGCGACTCAGAATGGGAGTTGTATACCTATTCTGGGGGCGTCACAATTATCAATAGCCTTCATCAATAATAAATCAGAGATTTAGAACATATGGTAAATGATAAAAATTTCAACCATAGTTGCAGCGGAACGAGCAATCCATTAGAAGAGTCAAATAGACTATAAAGTCTATTATCTTCTCCATGTTAAAAATCCATCAACAATGTTTTATCCCTGTAACATCAATCAACAATTCTGGTCCACAATCATATGAATAACTCATAATCATAACTGTAGTTCTAAATTTCTCTTCTCATCCAGGACGAAGATAATTTTCATCACCTATCTTTACCTGAAACATCAAAGATCATGGTTACACCAAATCACATTTCATGTTCATAATCATACTAATAACTTCATCTTTGCACTACGACCAAAGATATTTATTTGTATCACCAGTTGGTCATGTTTATCTCAATATCTGTTCATCTTTGCACTTCTGGCCAAAGATATTCAGCAACATGTCATCTTTGCACTACGGGCCAAAGATATTCATCAACAATTCATCTTTGCACTACAGGCCAAAGATATTCATCAATATTTCATCTTTGCACTACAGGCCAAAGATATTAATATCTCAAAGAAATATATAATCATTTCAGAATTTATATAAACAATAATTATAACCATGTTAATCAATTCACCTTTGCACTTAAGCTAAAGATATTCACTTATAAATTCAATGGTCATGATCATACCAATCAACGATTTAACTTTGCACTACTGGCCAAAGAGAACCCATAGTCATGATCATACCAAGAATCTACCCATCTTTACACTCAAGTCAAAGAGAAATATCATCATTAGGGTTATAAAAATGTTATATAAAATAATAAAAATAATATGATCAACATCTAGTTTTAATCTCAAGAGTAATATTCGTAAATCAACTATAATTTGGTTAAAAAAAGAAACCAATTTTTATCGTGAATAGTAACTCGTGAATAGTAACTCATGAATAGTAACTCGTGAATAGTAACTCATAAATAGTAAACCCGACACAAAAAGGTAGAAATTCCACAATAAAATCCATACCAGTATTTCGGTATAATGATATTGAAAGAATAATATTTCTTAAGCTTATAAACAATTTATTTAAATTGTTTACACTTTACTAAATAATGCATTTAATCATTCTAAAATACCAAACTCATAAGATTTTATCACCAATAATCAAAACCCTCATCAAAAATCTGCATACACCTCATATAGGATTCTCAAAGTCATAGAATCCTATTTTCTAATTTTCTTACTTCACAAAACATATTTAATTCATTTACTTATAACTAGACTATTTTTATGAAAAATATCAAATCAGTTCTGTAAGACCCCGAATTTTATGAAATAAAAATATTCAATTTTTCTTATAATTACGATTCAGTAAATGATTAAATTGATAAAAAGTTAAATTTAAAGGTGGTATATGAATTTTTTTTCAAAATACGCAAGTGGTTATAAAATAATCATTGTTGTCGGGGAATATTCGTTTGGTCGTGGAATATTCTTTCTGTCGGGGAATATTCGTACGACGGCGCAGCTATTTGTGGGCCCCATAACGAATAACTGTCGGGTGAAGAAAATGACAAATTTGAATTTTTACAAATAACGGCGTAGTTGTTACCGTTAACACTGTTGGAATACCCGGTGGTTAAAATACAGTAATACGCGTTATTGCACAGTAGCACACGGTATTGCATAGTATTTTTGAAATTATTGATTCTTACGTAAGAAGGCACTACTCAATAATTGTTACAGTAATTACTGTTCAATATTTTATTTTATTGATTCAATATTTGCTACGTTGAAATTTTATATTATTGTTATTCAATAATTGTCACTGCATAGTACTTCCCATTATCAGATCAATAATTCATATTATTTGAATAATATTATTAGATAACATTATTGGCAATGTCTAGAAAGTTCTGTCTAAGGAGAGGTTTGGTCACCTAATTGCGCGCCAATAAGGATAAATCCTTATTGGAAAGCCCCCTCTTTCCTGGGAACGGCCTGGTTGTCATAAATGTGATTCTGTAATATTATCTGTGAATAATTAATTATTGATTCATATGATAAGGAAATATTTATTTTATGTGGATATAAATGAGGGATATATTTTTTGTGGTTAAAAATGAAGAAGTTAATGTTGAGGTTTTTATCAGTATTTTTGTCGGAATAGAGGTATTAAAAATCAGGGTTTTTGAGATATATTGCGGGGGTTATAATTTTTAATTCAACCGTTGGATCATGGTAATTTTTGGATATGTTATACATATATAAGTTGAGTATATGCCCACAAATTTTGAACAGTTAAAAATGAACGTATGATTTATTATGAATTTTACAAGATGACTGGTTCAGAAATTGTTGAATTTTCAGAGTTTATCATTTTGATGGAAAATTCTAGAATTGGTGGGCCCCACTTGTGGTTGGTGAAGAAATGTGCTGAATTATATTTCAAATATAGTGGGTGAAAATAGTAGCAGGTAAAGCCATCAGGTTGCAGGTCAAACCTACCAAAATTTTCCTATAAATAGAGGGCTAAGTTAGAATTGAAAATCACACCAGAAATATAAGCTTTCTCTCTTTCTCTCTCTATATTATGAAGCATATTTTGTGAGTTTTTAGATACTTGGTGAGTTGCTATTCATCAGTGCAAGTTTTCTTCAGCATCATATCCTATATCCAGTCAGAAGTACTGCTCTTTTGAGGTAAGGGATAGTAAGGGATTTTAAGGGTTGTTATGTTTTTCAGTTTCGTAATTTTTCTGAATTTCAAAAATTATGGAAAAATTTGAAATGATATTTTGATGAGTTTTATTGATTGTGTCCAAAAATGGTGATTTTTGGATGTATAGATTAAGAGTTATGAATCTTACGGGAAAAGACTATTTTAAAAGTAACCGCTTATAATTCCTTGTGGTTAACTCCAAAATTGATGAAATTTTTATTGGGAGTACATGTGTATGATAGAAGTATACTCTGTAAATTTCAGAATTTTTGGACAAAAGTACAATTTTTGATAAATGTCTAAATATTCGGTGGTTTTGGCCATATGAAAAATAGTAAATGAGTTTTAAAAATTCTGAGAAAAATATATGTTCAATATGGGACTATATTATGGTAAATCCCAGAAAAGAAATATTTTTGGAACTGATTTGGTATTTTTCATGAAAATAGACTAGTTATGAGTAAATGAATTAAATATGTTATGTGAAGTAAGAAAATTGGAAAATAGGATTTTATGGCTTGAGAATCCTATATGAGGTATATGCAGATTTTTGATGAAGGTTTTGATTATTGGTGATAAAATCTTATGAGTTTGGTATTTTAGAATGATTAAATGCATTATTTAGTAAAGTGTAAACAATTTAAATAAATTGTTTATAAGCTTAAGAAATATTATTCTTTCAATATCATTATACCGAAATACTGGTATGGATTTTATTGTGGAATTTCTACCTTTTTGTGTCGAGTTACTATTCATGAGTTACTATTCACGAGTTACTATTCACGATAAAAATTAGTTTCTTTTTCTAACCAAATTATAGTTGAGTTATGAATATTACTCTTGAGATTAAAACTATGTATTGATTATATTGATTTTATTATCATATATAACATTTTTATAACCCTGATGTTGAAATTCTCTTTCTCTAGAGTGTAAAGATTGGTAGATTATTGGTATGATCATGACTAGGGTTCTCTTTGGCCTGTAGTGCAAAGTTGAATTGTGACTGGTATGATCATGACCATTGAATTTATAAGTGAATATCTTTAGCTTAAGTGCAAAGGTGAATTGATCAACATGGTTATAATTATTGTTTATATAAATTCTGAAATGATTATATATTTCTTTAAGATATTAATATCTTTGGCCTGTAGTGCAAAGATGAAATATTGATGAATATCTTTGGCCTGTAGTGCAAAGATGAATTGTTGATGAATATCTTTGGTCCGTAGTGCAAAGATGACATGTTGTTGAATATCTTTGGCCAGTAGTGCAAAGATGAACAGATGTTGAGATAAACATGACCAACTGGTGATACAAATGAATATCTTTGGACGTAGTGCAAAGATGAAGTTATTATTATGATTATGAACAGGAAATGTGATTTGGTGTAACCATGATCTTTGATGTTTCAGGTAAAGATAGGTGATAAAAATTATCATCGTCCTGGATGAGAAGTGGAATTTAGAACTACAGTTATGATTATGAGTTATTCATATGATTATGGACCAGAATTGTTGATTGATGTTACAGGGATAAAACATTGTTGGTGGATTTTTAACATGGAGAAGATAATAGACTTTATAGTCTATTTGACTCTTCTAATGGATTGCTCGTTCCGCTGCAACTATGGTTGAAATTTTTATCATTTACCATATGTTCTAAATCTCTGATTTATTGTTGATGAAGGCTATTGATAATTGAATTATCTTTAGTCATGATATTCTTTACTGAGCTAGTTGTGCTCACCCTTTTGCTTCACAATTCCTTTCAGGTAATAAGAGTGTAGCTGGGTCGAGCGGGGGTAACAAGGGAATAGAACGGTGGTCATCATTTAGTAGTTATATTTGGTGAAGAAAATAGGGTGAGGCGAACCCAACGTTGGAAGGGTATTTTGTCACTATCATACAAGATGTCTAATGACATACAACCTCGTGTCATCATAGGACAGGGTTGTGCTCATCCACTTGCTGAGTATATTTATGGGCACTACCTATATAATCTTGGTGTTTGTTTGAAGTATAATTCTCAATTAGAGACAGTAGAGATAATGATATGTCAAGAGAAGACTCACCATTGGGAAGAATATGATAGTAATCTTCTCATTTTCTTTGGGGTCTATTGGGTCAACTAAGAATAATTATGTGACCATATGATATCTATCATAACCTAGACGCATGACCTCCCATGTACGAAGGTTTCCTTGAGCACTTCCCAAATATTCTAATTTCTAAAACAGTTTTTGACTATACCTTTATGTAAGGTGTCATTGTGAGGTGATGTCCACGGTTGGAACATGAGTCACATTTGGTATATATTTGTATCCAAACTCACAGCATATGTGTTGTTGTATTTTGCACGATAATTGTTGTAATAAAGTTGTAGTTATTTTCTGTACCATGTATTTAACGACTCAGAATGGGTTGGGTGGAATGGACCTATTTTGGGGTTGTCACAAGTTCTAAAAATATTTCTTTTCTGAGATTTTGCATGATATAGTCCCATAGTGAACATATATTTTTCTCAGAATTTTTAAAAGTCATTTACTATTTTTCATATGGCCAAAACAGCCGAATATTTAGACATTTATCAAAAATTATACTTTTGTCTAAAAATTCTAAAATTTACAGAGTATACTTCTATCATATACATGTACTCCCAATAAAAATTTCATCAATTTTAGAGTTAACCACAATGAATTATAAGCGGTTACTTTTAAAATAGTCTTTTCTCATAAAATTCATAACTCTCAATCTATACATCCAAAAATCACTATTTTTGGACACAATCAAGAAAACTCATCAAAATATCATTTTAAATTTTTCCAGAATTTTTGAAGGTCAGAAAAATTACGAAACTGAAAAATATAACAACCCTTAAAATTCCTTACTATCCCTTATCTCAAAAGAGCAGTACTTCTGATCGGTATGCAAAGCCGAAGGAAACTTGTACTGAATAGCAACTCTCAAAGTATCTAAATACTCACAAAATATGCTTCATAATATAGAGAGAGAAAGAGAGAAAATTTATTTCTGGTGTGATTTTCAATTCTAACTTAGCCTTCTATTTATAGGAAAATTTAGTAGGCTTGACCTGCAACCTGATGGCTTTATCTGCTACTATTTCCACCCACTATATTTGAAATATAATTCAGCACATTTCTTCACCAACCACAAGTGGGGCCCACCAATTCTAGAATTTTCTATCAAAATGATAAACTCTGAAAATTCAACAATTTCTGAACCAGTCATCTTGTAAAATTCATAATAAATCATACGTTCATTTTTAACGGTTCAAAATTTGTGGGCATATACTCAACTTATATATGTATAACATATCCAAAAATTACCATGATCCAACGGTTGAATTAAAAATTATAACCCCCGCAATATATCTCAAAAACCCTGATTTTTAATACCTCTATTCCGACAAAAATACTGATAAAAACCTCAACATTAACTTCTTCATTTTTAACCATAAAAAATATATCCCTCATTTATATCCACATAAAATAAATATTTCCTTATCATATGAATCAATAATTAATTATTCACAGATAATATTACAGAATCACATTTATGACAACCAGGCCGTTCCCAGGAAAGAGGGGGCTTTCCAATAAGGATTTATCCTTATTGGCGCGCAATTAGGTGACCAAACCTCTCCTTAGACAGAACTTTCTAGACATTGCCAATAATGTTATCTAATAATATTATTCAAATAATATGAATTATTGATCTGATAATGGGAAGTACTATGCAGTGACAATTATTGAATAACAATAATATAAAATTTCAACGTAGCAAATATTGAATCAATAAAATAAAATATTGAACAGTAATTACTGTAACAATTATTGAGTAGTGCATTCTTACGTAAGAATCAATAATTTCAAAAATACTGTGCAATACTGTGTGCTACTGTGTAATAACGCGTATTACTGTATTTTAACCACCGGGTATTCCAACAGTGTTAACGGTAACAACTACGCCGTTATTTGTAAAAACTCAAATTTGTCGTTTTCTTCACCCGACAGTTATTCGTTATGGGGCCCACAAATAGCTGCGCTGTCGTACGAATATTCCCCGACAGAAAGAATATTCCACGACCAAACGAATATTCCCCGACAACAATGATTATTTTATAACCACTTGCTTATTTTGAAAAAAAATTCATATTTCACCCATAACTTTAAACTTTTATCAATTTAACCATTTACTGAATAGTAATTATAAGAAAAATTGAATACTTTTATTTCATAAAATTCGGGGTCTTACAATAAATATCTAACAGAACTTTAAAAATATATTTAAATATTTTAACTTAATGGTGCAGCAGTTCAATAATGTAAGGAGTATAATGTTATAATAGTTTATTGGACTTTATGCAAAAAAAAGAAGAACAAAGCAGATTTTGATTACTTTAGTCAAAATTTGTTCCCATTCAAAAAAGAAGATAATTTGATAAATTGATAGAATAGGATATTATGGTCATTTAAAAAAAAGATTGAGGTTAATTTTGTCTAGCAATTTTAATCTCAAATGGTAAGAATTATAATACCCTATAGAAGATGGTATTAAATAATCCCTTATATTAAGTTATTTTTAATCTTTGGACTAATAATCTCAGGCTTAAATTTAAAAACAAACAAGACACTTAGGCATAGGGGAATTCATTCGATATTCTAAATATAAGTACAGACAAACGTAAATTCATTATACTTCTATTTTCTAAATTGTATCTAAATATTTTTTATTTAAATTTTCTTTTTTAGTTTATATTATGAATATTTATTAAAATTTGTAAACATTATTATAATTGGTTAATATTATGATTAGTTAAAATTTTCTTTAGTTAATTTCAACAAAAAAATTAGTTAAAATCTGCTCATGCTGGAAATTTTTTTTGGATTCGCATTTGCACTTGGGATTAATAATCCTATCCCAAGTATAATCCTTGCAAACAAACATAACCCTAAAGTACAATAAGATAAAAAAAATAATCTAAATAACACATTTAAATACCACAAATTATATAAAAACTATTTGAGTAAAAGATATCTTAGATGTACGTGAGATAAGTTATCTTAGGTCACTTCTAATAAAATATTATTTGATCGTTAATTTAGTAATCTAAGTGTACCAATGTCTACAAAATGCAAAAATATAAGTTTATATAAAAATTCGTTTGATTTAAGGCATTAGAATATTATTTTTATAGTGGTGTAAGTAATGTATATAATTATATATATATTCTTAAAATTTTAATAATTTTTATTGTTATAAAGTTGTTGATGCATAACATAATCTCATATTTTTATATGTTCATTATATCCATACAATTAAATTATTAAGTTGATGATGAAATAATATTGTATTGAAAATGACTTAATATAATTTATATTTCAACACTTTTCTTTTAATTTATGTGAAAAATATATTTGAGACATCCATTTCTTTTTTCTTATAAATATTTTTGCTTTCTTTTAAAGGAATATAAGTTTGGCTGACCCTGTGAGTTGGTTCTTTGAAAGAGGAGAGAGAGGAAGCGGGGAAGGAGAGAGAGGAGAGATGGGTATTATGTATGCGTCGATCTACGCCTTGTTGTTTATGTTGGTGGTGTCAAGAGCACAACAATTAAGCTCCAAAGAGTGTGACAATTTAGGGTTTACGGGTCTTGCTCTCTGCTCCGACTGTAACTCTTTTGCCGAGTATGTCAAAGACCAAGGTAACTGAGTTACTCCTCTCTCTAGTTTTTCATGGAATTCTTGGCATCCATCAAATTGAACTGTTATAAAGATGATGTTTTGATGATCAGAGCAGATTTGATTTGATTTGTCTGTTTTGCTTGTTAAGGGGACATTATGGTTGATTTTGTTTGGTATTATCTCGTTAATTATGATTAGAATTGCTTTCGATAGGAAAAATTGGTGTTGTCCATGGGAACATGTAGTGGCCAATTTGCTTGACTGAGAATTGTATGAAGATTCTGAAATTTTAGTTTTTGTATTGTAAATGTTAGTGTTTTTGCAGTGATTGGCTCATCTGCTTCGATTAATAATTAACTGATTTAACTTCAAAATCTAAAAGAATTTGGGGAGTGTAGATCTTTTTGTTAATTGAATTAGGAGAGTGTAGATGCTAGGTGTTATGCCATGCCACTTAATGAGGTTGTCGCCGGATAAATGTGGCCTACACATGGTAACAAACCGAGCCGCCGCAGGAACCCTCTGGTGTAGGAATTAGTACATGCATTAACTGATATGAGAGACATTATATTCTAAAGAGAGTGAGTGAGCTTATGAGAGCTTACCTTAGCATTGTGTTTATTCCATATATATACATATGTATATATATGTACGTAGAGAGAGAGAGATGGCTACTATGTGGGCCACTTGGGCTCCATGACCTTAAAAGATATATGCCCATTGTTTACTAGACGTAGTTGGAGGTTTATCCTAACACTAAGCTATGGCTATCTTTTGTCAGTTTTGTTAATGAGTGTGTGGGTGAATAGTTTTCTTTAAATTCTTAAATGTATAAATGTGAATCATCATTGAGTGGCTGAATTTTTTTTACATTAGAAGCAAGCTAGAACTGAACTCTAACCAATCCAGTACACCGAGCTGTTCTTAAACAATTCAAGTCATTTGCTGTCCTACTTATAGTCTTATTATTACTTTCCTATATCCACGTCTTAAGACTTTTTTGCTTTTAGTTCCCTTAATTGCTACCCTTGATCACAACCTCAATGATTTATCAACATAACCACGACAAATTCACCTAATCATTCAAAACTGGCATGTATACCAGTGTACCACACAACCAAACAGCGATTCATTACTAGCATATCCGTACTTCACTATCATTATCATCAACTTAAGCTATTATGAAGAGACAGTTATGAACTTGTGATAGGAGAGTTATAATTTTTGTTTATTTTTTTTTAATAAAATCAAAATTTTAGTTTCTTTTCAAAAGACTCGCTAGCAATTTCTTGATCAGTTTGGGGCAGGAGGAGAAGAAGGGGTGGATACATGGAAAGATCAAATCTTCCAAACAAGAGGGCATTGATGCATCCTAGACCCTTGAGAACTTAAAATGGAATCCCAAGGATATAATATTGTTATATTGCCTGATTAACAGTGAGTTCTAGGGTTATGGAGATGGAATATAGGATCTTTTGTGGCCATTTTCTCTAGGTCTTTTAACTATTTTGTACTTGGTTTTAAGGGCGACAACAACTTTATGACAGAAAAACACTTTCTACTTTCTTCCTCCTTTGTCTTTCTCTTCCATCTTTTACACTTCGTAGTGACGTAGTTCTTACAAAAATTTCTGTTCTCTCTTCTTCATTGTTTTTTCTTGTAAAAAACTCAGTTTTCATAAATAAAAAAACTAATAAAAGGTAAACAAAAGAGCTTTTTAATTCAGATACGATTCTCATTGATTTGATTAGTCGATCGGTTTTATACTTTTATCTCTTTTTCTATCGTTTGTCTCTCATATATATTATATTCTTCTCCTTGATCGTTTTAGTTACTCCTAAATCTTTCGTCTTAAATTGGGGTTCTATAGTTCTCTTATATTCCTACTCTCAAATCATTCAGAAGATTATGGAATATTCATAAGTATTGAGAAAAGTTGAGGATGCTGGTTGCTAGACATTCAATGAAATGTGAATGAACTTGGGATGTTGGTTCAGTTTTGTCCTGCCCCCATGCGTTAGCAGTTAGGAGGCCCATTAGTTGTTAGGATGTAATCAACCAACAGATAAGGGGTTAATTGATGTTTTGGTTACTATATTAGGGTTCCATTTTCATTCTAATTACTGATTTTTTTAATTTATTTATTACAAAGACATTATCATACTTAAAAAAAAGTTACAAACTAGTCATTACATAACATTTCATCCAAAAAATTGACGGAAGTGCTGAATGGATTAACGTTTCTTAGCTGTCATGGGGGTACTTGACTATGTGGCAGGTGGGTCTCTGTTACGTGGAAGGTTAATTGATGTTTTAGTTATTGTACTAGCGGTCAATTTTCATTTTAGTTACTGAATCTGTTTTTGTTACAATGACATTACTATTCTAAAAAAAATATTACAAACTAGTCATTAGTTAATATTCCATCCAAAATATTGGCCGAAAGTGCTGAACTATGCATATCACGTGAGCTGAAAAAGCTGACGTGCAAGTTAGTTATTGGTGTTGTGGTACATTTTTCCATGTGTAATATCATGTGTATTATCGCTGGTGAAGAAGAAATGAACCATATATTTGTGGCCAAGATGAATTGCGACAAAATCGTGCTCTAATTTTTTTTTATTTTCTATTTTTGTCCTCACCAATAACTAACTCACACATCAATTAAGTAACGACAAGTTTGTAACATTATTTTGAGTATAATAATGTCTTTGTAACAAAAAAAGATTCAGTAACCAAAATGAAAATAGACCCTTAGTACGGTAACAAAAGAAAAATTAATCCTCTATGTAACAGTGACCCACCTGCCACATATTCAAGTACCCACATGATAACTGTTAAACGTTAGTCTATTCAACACTTCCGTCAATTTTGTATACGGAATGTTAAGTAATGACTAGTTTGTAACATTTTTTCAGTATAGTAATGTTTTTGTAATAATAAAATCCGTAGTACAATAATCAAAACATCAATTAACCCAATAGATAAAACAATAATTTTTTTATCAATGGCTTGAAAACATGCGGGAGAGAAAGTTGCTGGGGGGGGTGTTAATGGGGCACAGGGGTCTGGGGCTGAATTCTCTTGCAAAACTCAAAATTCTTCTATTTCAAGGTATCAAAAATACTAGAATATATCTATTAGCATGAAATACATTGTCTGGTCTTTCATCTACAAGCTTAAGCTTTTAGATGAGTTGGTTACTTAAAATGGTATTAGAGCTCTAGGCGTGCAAAGTTTTAGGTTCAAATCTTCCTGACCGCACGTTGTCTTTTATATTAATCTAAAAATAGTGCAAATGCACTTTAATTTGTCCCTTCTTCATAAAGTTGCGTTTGAGGGGAGTGTTAGCATGAAATACATTGTTGGGCCTTTCATTTACAAGCTTAAGCTTTTAGATGAGTTGGTTACTTAACAACATCCATATTTATAATACTCTTAAACCACTCTCCCAACCTAACTTGGATTCTGATAAAATAACTACCCAACCTAACTTGGATTCTGATAAAATAACTACCAAAATTATAAACTAAGGAAATTAATTAAAATACAACTTCTAAAACTCTTTTCTTTCCATGGGATTCCAAATCCTTTTATATTGTTCTAACCAAGTCCCACTGGCTTGTCCTGCATCGATGCGCTCTCTATAATCAGCTCGTGAAATAATTCGCACCATGATGATGTTATGCCAAGTTTATGTTAAGTTTGAGTTTTACTGATTGTGTTGATATCTAGATCAGGTAGTTGGTGTGCTTCATTTTGCTTTTCTTTAATAATGAAATCTTTTCTTTCATGTGATAAAATAATACATATCAAATGGTTATCTAATACCAAGTATAATTGTTTCTCGTTGACTACAGAATTGGTATCTGATTGTAAGAAGTGTTGCACAGAAGATTCTGATGACTCCATGAGCAAGGTATGAATGCCATCTAATTTCCTTACTTCCATTGCCAGCTTATTTTGAGTCCATGCAGTTCATGGGAATTTTGAAAACAATACTAAATTTAGTTCCTTCTATCAGTTAGATATTCTTTAGTGATGTGACAAAAGTGTTGCAATTGCTTGAAATGAGGGGTCTGGTTGAAATATACTGATTATGGAAAAATCACCAATAATAGAGTAATTTCCCCTCCTCCCTCTTATGGTTGCAACTGTGTACGATAGTTTAATTCAATTTGGTTGCACATAGAAATTCTTTGGCTTGTTTAACATGTGTTCTAGTTAATTTATTGATTAAAATATTGAAGCAGTCCTCTGATTTTGTAACTAACTATCCAGTGAAATTGCAGGTTATTTATTCTGGTGCAGTTCTAGAGGTTTGCATGAGGAAACTGGTTTTCTATCCTGAAATTGTTGGTTTCATTGAAGAAGAGAAGGAAAAGTTCCCATCTGTGAAGGTTCATTATGCATATAATTCTCCACCAAAGTTGATCATGTTGGATGATGATGGAGAACATAAGGAGACCATAAGGTGAATTTCATTTATTGACTTCTGGTGTTTTCCTCCAATTGCCGAAAAATTTGGCCCAGTTGGCCTTGTTAAGCATTTAAGCTAATGTGTTAAAATTACATAGGGTCGTATATGGCCCCATTCGGTCGAAGCCTTTATATTCTTTTTCTCCCTTCCCAGCCTAGAGGAATAGAGTAGGAGCAAGAGGACTGTCCAAATTATTGGTCCAAGTTTTGTAGTGTCCGATGTCGACATACACCTATACTTGAAATTTTTATACTTTGAATCATCGCTACTGGATCTGAGTTGATTCCACTGTAGTGGAGGTAAAAATGGCCATAGTCGAGTTGCATATGCCAATTAATATTGTTAAGTTTCTGAACTTCATTTGAATATTTTCATTTCTATATTTTAGCACAGCTGATCCTAGCGCATGGTGTGTGCATGGGAGGGTCATTTAATGCACTAGTTCATGCCTTGTATTCGATCTTTTGAAATATTTAAGTTGAGTATTGTTTAATTTTTTGCACCTTCTTTAAAATAGCTCCGGCTGATGTTTCTCTGTGCAGAGTGGATAACTGGAAACGTGAACACATATTGCAATTCCTGAGAGAGAAGGTTAAGCCCACATCAGCAGCGTAACAGACTAGTTGGTACTATTCTTCCTTGACACTGGCTTAGCCTGTATGTTTTATATTCTAAACTACCGAAGCAAGTTAAAACAGAGTTTAGTAGCAACCTTCTGGATCCTGTTCATTTTGTTCTGCCTTGTAACTTCTGAAAGTACTTTCATTTCCTCTTCCTATGAGTTATTGTTTCACTTTATGGAAAATAATGGAGTACAAAATGTTGAAACTGCGGCTATTGGGTGAAAATGGTTCAGAGTTTTCATATATGTTTAGATCTTTTTTGGGCTAATTGTGAATTTGGGTAACTTGGCTAAGTAGACTTATTTTGAAATAGAGTAATTAAATTTAGAAAAGTTGAGGAAATCTGTCAAGTAAGATTTGAATATGAGTATGTAATTATTGCATAGTTTATTCTAACATTAAATAAGTATTTGTATTCTCTGTTTTATTTATTCAAGGATTTATCTCGTTAATGTTAGTACGATAGCTAACCATTCACATTTATAGTAGAACGTTATAGTCTAACCATTAGGGATGCAACTTGGGCGGCCTGGACGAGTTTAGGGGTCATTTCATTGCTAACCCATATACGAGTTCTGGTTGGGCGGGCCTAGACGTCTGTCCTAGCTTTTGCTGTCTATGGATCAACTTGCAATAAAATTTATGGGCTTGAGTTGGGCTAGGTGGGTTTGGTGGGCAACAACTATAATTACCCTTAGTTCGTCACAATTCTAGGTTAACTAAATTTTTTGTTAAAATCATAAGCAAAAATCTAAAAGAACATTACTAGAATCTTACTAATCATTCTTCTAGAGAAGGAAAATGAAGTAGAAATTATCATTATCAATTTAAATTATGTTTGACTTATCACTAATAGATACTACACGACATAGTACAACAGGTACTAAAACATATATTACATAAATAGTAGAATATGCATTTTATATTAAAAAAAATTGTGAGCATGAATAATACAATATTTATAATCATAAATTGGTGAAAGGTGACAACTTATTGACTAATGTGATCACTGATCAGTGGTATTGAAAAAGAGGAGACAATGGCAGATGGAAAGTTGAGTTTCATTTTTCATCTTATTTTATTTTTCTTAATGAAGAAATAAATAATTAAAAACTTTCAGAATTTGTTATAGTAGGAAACCTTTTTTCAAGAAAATCCTTGCGCAGTGAAATTATAATAAAACTTGAAAGTATATTAATCGTTGAAAGTAATTTTAAAATACAAGTAATCTATATAAATATATGCATGTATATTTATACAAACGTATCATGCATATATCGAATTTTGGGCGGGTATGGACGTCTTCAGTTTGGTGAGTTCATACAAGTACAAGACTGATGCTACGTTTGGATTGATGGAATAGGAAGGAGAATAGAATGAATTATTTCGTTGGAATGATAAAAATGTTGTTTGGTTTGTTTATTCATGCCGGAATAATGTGTTCCTACCGGAATGTTAGTCAACTTAAAATTATAATTTTCATTGTTGGAGGGGGAGGGGGAGGGGGAGGGGGAGGAATAAGTCATTCCATCAATTATTTTTAAGTAATTGACAAATATGTCCCTGTAAAGATATAATAGGGCTTTTTACGGGTTCCATATTCATTCGACCGATTGATTTGTTACTAGGAACGGCGAGAGAGGAGGAGCCGAGGAAAGAAAATACAAATCTCCAATTGATCGATCCACAAAACTAACGTGTTGCTGAGATTGGTACATGATCAAACGTATTTTATGCTTTGATTTTGTTAATATATTTCACAAATATTCATGTCTACATTGAATCTTAATTAATTTGATCATGAAGATTTTATGATTTGGGGATCAGTTTCTTTTCTCACATCAATCTCCGTTCCTTTTCTTTTCTCACACCGGATGCAGGAAGGAATAAAGATATGCAATTCTTTATCTGGTTTTGATTAATCTGATCATGAAGATTTTACAACTTCACTAGTTATAATTTGCTTTTGATTTGATTTGGTTTGTTTGCTCTGATCTGTTGTGTTCACTAAAATTAGGGTTTTTTCCCTCTTAATTGTTTTTTTTTTATATATATTTTTTGATAATGTAGAGTATCCGGTCTGCAGTCTGACTAATCTTTGTTGATTGATGTTTAATTTTTTGTAAATTGAGTTCAATGTCTGTGATTTGTCTCTTTCTCTATATACCCCTACAAACACAGCACCCACCTCCAAGAGAGAGGCCTGGCGTGTTGTACAGAGGAATTTTCTTACAATGCCTTTGAATGATGGGTGATTAAAATGTAATTAAAAGGATATAATTTTTTCTATATATGTAAAAGAGTCCTACTGGCTTTGTAATTTCCATTGAAAATTTTATTCTTCTTTCGGGACTGGGAGTATATCTATACTACTCATTCACTTTGTGAGTTTTATTGGAGGTAGTGTTCTGTTCCATGGTGCATTTGGGTGTAAAATTTGAAGCAACTCAGATGACTGTTTATCATACCTACTAGCAGTTTGAAAAGGAACAATTCTAACTTTTCTAAATACTTATTTATTTGTCACAAAAAGTTGCAGATTTTCATTGTTTATGCATTTCTTTTAACTTGAATATATAACTATTTGTGTGTCTGTATAATATAGGTTTAATTTTTATAACACCTAGGAATAGATTTACTGCAAATTTTGGCTAGGGATCTTAATGGATTTAAACTATAGCTGTATACATGTCCAAAGTGCACACGTAAAATTTTCTCCACAAATTTTGATATTCTTTTTTCTAAATCTTATTACTGTATTTTCTTCCTCCTCTCTTTTCCTCCCCCTTTTGGTATTTTATTAATACCATTGCTATCTTCTTTTTGTATATTTGTGAACTTGGATGTAAGTTGTCGTTTCCCAATTTTAGTCTGATTTTCTTCTCCAGTTGACAGCGTACCATACTTGCATACTCGAGTACAAGTGTCACTGGTCTTGCTGAAGCTGTTTCCTTTGTTTTTGTAGGTATATATGTTTACTTACAAAATAAAAGGGATAAATCAACTTTTGGTACCTTTACTGGGACACGACTTACAATTTGGTATCCGAAGTGAAAAAAGCTACAAACTGATGATTGTACTCGAAAAATATTACACTCCGTTAAACAGTAGGGTTTCATCTTTATTCTGTTTGAAAATTAGGGTTCTCTTCTTCTGTCCTTCTTCTCTCATTCTTCTTGTCTCGATTCTCCATTGATTACTGGTTTCCATATATTTATTAAAGAGTTTTTAGTGTTTAACTGAAAGGATGAGTTCGTCTTGGAGTGGAATCGTAAATGAAATCGGGGAAGAAGATTGTAGTTCATGCAACAAAAATGAGTGGATTACACCCAACACGTTAGTTGTTATCTCATTTTTTTTAGATTTCGATACCGAGGGACATGAACCTTTATGTATGTTCCATTTCAAGCCCCTAGACAACCCACGACATTGAGTACGTTGTTGAACGGTTTTTCACATGATGGGCTAGCACATTCAAGAAAATGGCAACTTATTCATCTATTTGAAGGTAATTTGTACTAGGGCTGTAAATGGTAACCGAAAAATTCGTATTCGTCCGCATCCGTATTCGAAAAAAAGCGGATATTATTCGCATTCGAAAAAAAACGGATATATCCGTATTCGGTTTAAAGGTATCCGTAAATAAACGGATACGAATACGGATATAGGTGTATTCGTATTCGATTAACATCCGTCCGTAAATATATCCGGCGGAAACGAATATCCGATATCCGGAATCCGTATCCGAATAACTTGTATATATATATATATATATATATATATATATATATATATATATACACACACACACACACACACACACAATATACACACACATATATATTAATGGTGTATGCATCAAGTTAAGTTAGGATGCAAATTAATCTTGTAATTTTTATGATGATGTGTTTGACATTTTCCTCCCCTTATGATTGGGATGTTTAATTAATATGTATGGTTTAAATATTAAATTGTGTTTAATTAATATGTATGATTTAAATTTTAAATTTTTTTTTCGTAAATATTTTGAATGAATTTTATATTAGGTTACTGATAAACGAATTCGAATATTCGGATATCCGAATAATTTGTCTATTCGGATAAAATAAACGTTAACGGATATTATCCGTATTTGAATATTTTTTCGAATACCGGATACGGATAATATTTTTAAAATTCGCCGGATACCGGATACGGATACGGATAGCGAATTAGTTTTTCGGATACGGATACGGATACGGATATACCTATATCCGTATCTGTTTAATACCGTTTACACCCCTAATTTGTACTACTAAGTTTGTCGGTAAAATATCATACAATCTTGTAAAACTTTCCCTGTCCATTCTAAGGTAATTGTGGCATGTAATGTCACTATCATACATTAGCTCCCTCATAAATTTAGCCCGCTCGAACAAGAAAGGGTGAACTTTGGGCGAATAAGTGCTCTCATACGTCTATGTCTTGCCATATATACAAGAAATGTTTTTTGTATAATCATGCATATAATTAATCCTTGGCAGCGTTAGGCACCCAAAACATGAACTTCATTTGTTCCAAATTATAATATTATTATTAATTTCTAAAACTCAATTTGATATGTTTTTTAAAACTCAAAATTGAATTTATTCATTATAAATGATGAAATAATAATTTTTAAACAAATGATACGTTTTAGACAGTTTACAACATTTATCATTGTATTAGCTAAAATTAAAATTAAGAATAATATGAATTTTAAGTTTAAAAATGTCTTAATTGACTTCAAAGAGTTTATTATAATTTTATATTTTGAAATGGATGGAATAATAAACATAAAATTTAGTATTTGCTCCCATGCTTTTTTTTAGCCATCAAAACAATCTGAAAAGAATAGTGCAGCCGGTTCTAGCGGGGTGAATAAGGTGATACATAAACAAAGCACAATTAATCCTTGGCAGTGTTAGGCAGGCAATTAAAATCAAAACATGCACATAGAAATTAAAGGAGAGATACAAAGCACAACAATGACACTGCCTACACAAACTACATCAAACACATGCAGTAAGTAAAATAAAAGTCCCCATCAATATATATATATACGGTCCGGATCTTAAGTTCACCCCTTATCTAACATACCTTGCTCATCCCCCTTTAGCGACGGACCGGACGACGATTCGATCCGTCGCTATATATAGAACTGTCGTCTTAGCTTTTAGCGACGGACAACATATAGCGACGGACCAAATCGTCGTCTGATCTGTCGTTAAAGGGAGGTGAGCAAGGTATATTAGATAAGGGGGAGCTTAAGATCTAGACCGTATATATATATATATATATATATATATATATATATATATATATATATATAAGGATTGTGTAAACAGAATTAAACTCAGATAGAAAGCTCAGGTCAGTTGAGATCTGAGCTAGTCACGGGCGAATCTGCCGGAGGAGTAAGGGGCTGCAGGGCTAGACCAAAAGTAGGGGCGATCACACCTGATCCCCTCCTGCAACATTTTGACGATGCGACCGCGTTTTGCCGCACTCCTCCTTTAACCGATACCGTTGCCGTTAAGAGGAAAAAAATAATAATCATCACTCCCATATTTTTAGCCATTAGGACTATAATTTTTTCTTGACAAAAACAGTGATTATCTGCTCTGACTTTAATTTCCCACAATTAGTACCTGTGTGTGTTATATGTGGAGGAGGGAACTGATATAGACTTGTATATATAGAGGTGGTAAAATGTATAATTGGAGGCATACATATATTCCAAGATTGAGAAAAAAGCCGGCTCTTATCCACAATAATATTCTCTCCTTTTAAATAAAATGAGTCTCATTTGCAAAATATTTAAATACTTTATTTGTTTCAAAATATAAGATTACATTTTGAAGTCAAGTTGAGACATTTTACACTCAAAATTGATATAGATTTATTTAATTTTAATGAATATTATAAACTATATATCTAAAAGATACTATTAATTATGAGATTAATTATAATCAATAATTTATTTAAATTTTTGATATAAAAATATTTTAAATCGACTTTTAAAAGTTAATAATAATAAAACGGAGGGATTACGTGCATGCATGAGTTTGGCCGGCCCTGTCAATAAAAGTGGATCCCTTTCCCCTATAATTTATATGTCTATGTTTGTTGTTATTTGGGTGTCTTAACTTTTCGAAGGACTAATTGTGCTTGATTATACCGAATATCAGCCTCACTAAACTCTTGTCGGCTTATGAAAAACATAATCCTGGACAATTCGTAATAGCTTGGATTGTGTGAAGTTACTATATACTATATTCGCAATCAAATATTCTTATGAAAAAAAAATTTAAATAACACAATATAAATAAGAGTGCATACAACTCAGTAGTTGGCGCAGTGGTTCAAATAAGACGAGTCTTAAACTCAGACGTCTTGAGTTTGAATATCATCGACTCCAATTTGTCAAGTCTTGAGTTCGAATATCATCGACTCCAATTTGTCAAGCCAATAAAATGGTCATAGGCCACGGGAAGCCTGATCCAGGGTAGGGAGATTAGTCGAACTGAATATCATCGACTCCAATTTGTCAAGCCAATAAAACGGTCATAGGCCATGGGAAGCCTGATCCAGGGTAGGGAGATTGGTCGAACTGTGGACCTAATACTTCACATTATCAAAAAAATAAGAGTGGGACAACAGATAAGACACATAATGTGGTACCAGAATTGAACCCAGTTAAAGATACTATCTCTCCATGTAAATTAATCATCTATCCCTCCCACAAAAAGAGTTACATTTGTCGATACTTTTTGTTACAAAAATAGAGTCCTCCCGTTATTGATAATAGTATAGAATAATACAGTATCTTCAAATTTGCCATCATATATTTATTGTCATCTCATCAACTAAACTAACAACTTAGAATTTTAGGGATCAACATAGAACAAAATTACAAGATATGTGGCCATATTGGTGCTATGAAATTAATTAAGATTTAGGAATGAAAGAATTGAAAAATAGAAAATTTGTAAGAAAGAGATTAACTTATATTAGTTAATCATTTTATATGAAATGTAAGGGAGATATTAATTACCTTAATAGTTAAATAATTTAGTTAAGCAATTATTTAACTATATGAAAGGAAATGGAATTATTTTTCATATTGAAATTATTCTAATTATTGGTTGCGATCAATACATTTCCTCCTTATTGCGATTGGAAACCCTAGGGGTAGTGATTCTCATGTGGTTGGATGATCCTATTTATTTTAGTTTTTCCTTATTGATTTACCACTTCTAATTAATTATTTTTTCATCAATTTCCATCCTCCATCAACTAATAAAAGAAATTTTCAAATAGATTCAAGAGAAAACATATTGACCATTGTTAGGAATATGCATGTGAATGTTATTCCTTTATTCATATAATTTGATGATGAAGTTAATGAATGAATATGCAAATATGTCTGCATTGATAAAAATTATAAAGTCCTTAATAGATGATAGACAATATGGACAAGGACTTAGATTGAAATGATCAAATATGTTAGGTTGATCTAAATTGAATGAATAGTTTTGTAAAAGTTCTTCAAAAGATCATGATGTACAAGGACTTTGAATAGAAAGATCGTACAAGGACTTTGAATAGAAAGATCAAACTTGTTAGGTTGATCTTATAAAGTGTAATAGATAGGCATGTTTGATCGAGGAACACTGCACCAGTTACTATAGTCTACCAAGAAAGTAAGGCAGAATCGTAGTCTATCGAAGCAAAATCGTAGACTACACTCAGAATTGTAGAAGCTGTCTGCCAAGCGCCTATCGAGCTAAAACAAGAATCATAGGCTTCACTCGAAATCGTGAAGTCTACAAGTCGTCACCAATTAGAATCGTAGTCTGTAGAACCAAAGCTAAAATCGTAGTCAGTCAAGTGCTCACAATACTAAAGTAGAATCGTAGAGCACTCTACGATTCTCAACAGATGAGTTATCCTGAAGTGTATGCATGGATATCATCATCTGGTAAGAGCAGTTAAGTTTCAGAATGCAGTCTACTTGAAGAATATTAGAAAGCACTCTCTGAATGATCTGCAAGTAAATAGAAGATTAAAGCACTAACCCTATCAGCAAGGCTGATTGAGAAGTGAAAAGCCATTCGGAAGGTGTCTCCTACAAGTGCTCATCAGAAAGACAACGATCGTAGTGTTGGCTACAACGATCGTAGTGTCTGCAAATTAGCAGCAGAGTCTAATAAAGCACCTATGGAGACAAGGGTAAACATACAGAGGACAGGCAAAGAGGATTGTCTATGTTTAGCTTCACCATAGAGAATGATCAAGAAATCACAGGGTATAAAGTCAAGGAAAATGAGTATGACTAATCAAAAGAGACATACAGACCAAACGACTAAAGCAGTCAGCCAATTTATTAGTTTTTGAAGCAAGGCAAGACAAACATGATCGTAGATCAAACTGTAAGAGCTAAGTATAAGATGGTACAACTTTGAGCACTCTTGGAATCATAAGAGATGTCAATGTCAAGTCACCCTACGATTTCCACAGACAAGCTACGACCAAGTATATGGACGTCATCACTAAAATCGTAGAGTTCATAAAGGTCACCATCAGAATCGTAGATGGCATTTGTCTGATAAAGTGAGAATGTCTAAACAAAGAAAATTGACATTCGAACGTTGTGAATTGAGGATCCCAATATACTCTCCAAACATCCTTGATTCAAATCGAGAAAACAAAAGAAAAGGGTAACTGTCTACAAGTCTGCTGAAAGTAATGTTTCAGAAGTGTTAGGTGGCAAAGCAGACTGATGTGTCAGACAAATCAAAAATGAGTTGTCACATCAATCCAGTTTTCTACATCAAAGATTTCAGAATATCTGAAGCATTAACTACTCCAAAGAAAAGCTCTTCAACGGAAGACTCCCAACGACTATGTCCTAACGGAAAGATGATAGATGTATCTATCAAGGGTTGAATCTTCAAGGAAAATAGAGTTGTTAACTTGAGACAAAGCAAGTCATACAGAGCTTAACAGAGAAAAAGTCTCAGTGAGAGTGAGACCACCACAGAAGAGTGAAGCATAACTAATAAGAGCCTTACAATGAAAAAAGCTTCATTCAATACAAAGGAGTGTGACAACGAAGTGACACCTGCTTTGAGAGCTGGAAGGCCAAGAAGACAACAACCAGAGTGACAGATCAAAAGGCAGAATATCTGAGTCACTCTATGTTTCACCATGAACACACTGAGCTGAAGAGAAGAAGATACAGAGCCGAATCTGTGCACAAGACAACCATCATTCAAGAACTGCTAAGTACCCAAAGAAGTTAAGCTGATATGCAAAGACTTAGCAGTACCTCAACGATGATAGTGTGCAATGTTGAATATTAGATGAAGACAAGCATCAACAACAAAGAATAGCAGCACCAAGGGATGAGTCAGACTGCTAAGTACCAACAAGATGTCAAGCTGAACGTAGATCTTAGCAGTCCATTAGATGTGATCAAACACCAATGTTGAATGCCAAATGATCACAAAAAGCTGCTAAGTACCAGAAGATGAACAAGCTGAACGTCATCTTAGCAGCCCAACAACAACAAACAAACAACCAAGTAACCAGGGCCTGTAGGGTCTTTGTCTTAGTGACTAAACCAAAGTCAAGTCTGTTGGGCTTGCTGAGTACCAGAGGGTACAAGAGATTCTAAGTCTGTCGGGCTTAGTCTACAGTTTCCAAAGCTGCTGGTCTTGAAGAGTTCTTAGTGAACTAGTGTTCCAAGGTTGTTGGTCTTGAAGGAATCTCAGTGATTCGAAGTTGGTCAAATCTTTACTGAAATCCCTGCTTATTGAAACAGAAGAGTGGATTAGGAGCATTCAGTCTCTGAACCACTTAATAAAATGCATGTAATAAAATATGTTTTAAATTCTGGTTACTAAGTACATAAAAATTGGTTACTGTTTATTATTGATTTGGTTGTTGTATACTTTTAATGTATATTCTACCGATATTTTTTATATTGATGGTTAATTAATAGATACATTGGTTACCTTCCTGCGACTATTGGATCTTTAAGAACGTATTGATGCTTTTTATAGTGATTATTTTTGCTGTAAAAAGCATGGAAAAATATGTTTTATGTTATGGTTACCAAGTAAATATATGTTGGTTACTGTCTAATCTGGATTTGGTTAGTATATAATGCTGACTTGGTTACTGTGTAATATTACAACAGTTACTACATAATATTACTGTGTTTTATACTGTTTATTTTATATTGATGGTTACTAGTTAACTATATTGGTTACCTTCATACATCTGTTAGTCTTTAATTTGTAACAAAATCATTACTGAATTTTTTGGTTGTAATATGAATATAAAAATATTTTTTATATTCTGGCTACTAAGTACATATATCTTAGTTACTGTTTAATATGTATTTAGATACTATAAGGTGTTTATTTAGTTACTGTATAATGTTATTGTGTTTTATAATTATTTTTTTTATATTGGTGGTTACTTATTGACTACATTGGTTACATTCTTGCAACTGTTAATCTGATTATATATATTGGTTACTGTATACTAATTAATTGGTTACTGTATACTAATTAATTGGTTACTGTATAATATTTATTTGGTTGCTGAAAAATATTAATGTACACTTGTACTGATATTTTTTATATTCATCGTTACTTATTAGCTACATTGATTACTGTTTAATCTGAATTTGGTTATTGTATATTGTTGTTATGATTACTGTATAATATTAGTGTGTTTTATACTGGTTTATTTTATATTAATGGTTACTTATTAACTACATTGGTTACCTTCATACAACTGTTAGTCTTTAGTTGGTAACAAACACATTATACTGATTGTTTTAGACTGTAAAATGCAATAAAAAATATGTTTTATGTTCTGGTTACTAAGTAGATAAGTGTTGGTTACTGCTTAATATGAATTTAATTACTCTGTACTGATGATTTGATTACTGTATACTATTAGTGTGTTTTATACTAATTTGTGTTATATAGATGATTACTTATTAACTACATTGGTTACCTTCATGCAACTGTTATAATTTTATTGGTAACAATATCATCATACTGATTGTTTAATTGTAATATGCATGTAAATATGTGGTTTATGTTCTGGTTACTAAGATTATGTAGTTTGGTTAATGTCCAATATTGATTTGATACTTTACAATGTTTATTCAGTTGTCAGACAATGGAGATGATTCCAGTTGTACTTTATTTCAACGGAACGTGGACTGACAGTAACCAATACAACAAATTTGAAGTTACCGGCCTACTAGTTCCATCAACTAGTTCGTTCAGAGAATATATATTGGTTGTTGTATACTAATTAATTGGTTACTGTATAATTTTTATTTGGTTGCTGAATAATATTAATGTACACTTGTACTGATATTTTTTATATTCATCGTTACTTATTAGCTACATTGGTTACTGTTTAATCTAAATTTGGTTATTGTATATTGTTGTTATGATTACTGTATAATATTAGTGTGTTTTATACTGGTTTATTTTATATTGATGGTTACTTATTAACTATATTAGTTACCTTCATACAACTGTTAGTCTTTAGTTGGTAACAAACACATTATACTGGTTGTTTTATACTGTAAAATGCAATAAAAAATATGTTTTATGTTCTGGTTACTAAGTAAATAAGTTTTGGTTATTGCCTAATATGGATTTAATTACTCTATACTGATGATTTGGTTATTGTACACTATTAGTGTGTTTTATACTGATTTGTGTTATATAGATGGTTACTTATTAACTACATTGGTTACCTTCATGCAACTGTTATAATTTTATTGGTAACAATATCATCATACTGATTGTTTAATTGTAAGATGCATGTAAATATGTGGTTTATGTTCTAGTTACTAAGGTTATGTAGTTTGGTTACTGTCTAATATTGATTTGGTTACTTTACAATGTTTATTCAGTTGTCAGACAATGGAGATGATTCCAGTTGTACATTATTTCAACGGATCGTGGACTGACAGTAACCAATACAACAAATTTAAAGTTACCAGCCTACTAGACGTTCCATCAACTAGTTCGTTCAGAGAATATACGTTGGTTGATGTATACTAATTAATTGGTTACTGTATAATTTTTATTTGGTTGCTGAATAATATTAATGTACACTTGTACTTATATTTTTTATATTCATCGTTACTTATTAGCTACATTGGTTACTGTATATTGTTGTTATGATTACTGTATAATATTAGTGTGTTTTATACTAGTTTGTTTTATATTGATGGTTACTTATTAACTACATTGGTTAGCTTCATACAACTGTTAGTCTTTAGTTGGTAACAAACACATTATACTAGTTGTTTTAGACTGTAAAATGCAATGAAAAATATGTTTTATGTTCTTGTTACTAAGTAGATAAGTGTTGGTTACTGCCTAATATGGATTTAATTACTCTATACTGATGATTTGGTTACTTTATACTATTAGTGTGTTTTATACTAATTTGTGTTATATAGATGGTTACTTATTAACTACATTGGTTACCTTCATACAACTGTTATAATTTTATTGGTAACAATATCATCATACTGACTGTTTCATTGTAAGATGCATGTAAATATGTTGTTTATGTTCTGATTACTAAGATTATGTAGTTTGGTTACTGTCTAATATTGATTTGATTACTTTACAATGTTTATTCAGTTGTCAGACAATGGAGATAAAATTAACATATACATTGAATAATTGGTAACTATTCTGAAATATTTTTATGTAAATTTGGTTACCCATCTAAAATAAAATGGTTACCTCTATATTCATATTTAGTTACCAACTGGAACATTTCTAAATAACTTTTATAACTATGTAATTTAAAAGTATCTATCAGCTAGATAAATGGGAACCCTCACATGTACATTAAGCACTTGATAACTATTCTAATATAAGTTTTAAATTATTTGGTTACTAAAAATAACTAAAATGGTTACCCTTATATTCAGGTTTGAATACCAACTATAACTCTCAAACTATTTTTATTTTAATATGAGATTATAAGTGACCATCATATATATAAATGAGAATTCTTAATTGGAGTTTATTATTCTATCATGATGACATGGTATAAATAAAACATATACATTTAATACTTTATAACATTCTTGATACAAACTTATAATTATTTGGTTACTAATAAAAACAAAAAAAGTTACCGTATATGTAGGTTTGGATACCAACCTAACATTTCAACTGAAATAGCTGATGGATACTGTTCTAAACTAATTTTATGTAAGTTTGGTTACTCATAAAAAATAAAATGGTTATCTCTATATGCAGAACAAATTTTAATGGTAACCAAAACAGAAACATAATGTAATGAAACCCATTTTAGGCAATGCATGTATACTAAACAATTACATATTAACCATGATAAAAAACAAAATTAACCAAAATTCCACATTGATGACACAATAATAGTAGCCAAAACCATAAGATAACAGTAACCAAAACATAATAAAGAAGTAACTAAATAGTTATATAATAGTAACCAGAACAGAATTTAATGGTAACCAAAACATAAACAACCTGTATATCCAAATCCAGTTTAGGCAACCCATGTATACTCTCACATGTACATTTGATATATGATCTTATACAAGATTATAACTATCTGGTTACTACCAATATATAAAATGGTTACCTTTCTATGCATGTTTCGTTACCATCTGCACCTTTTAAATAATGTATCAGACATAACTTAGAAGTAACAAATACGAACTAACAAATAATGTCATATCGTTACTAGTAATATAATCAAATATGTAATCCCATTTACATAAGGTCCAATAAACCTCACAGACTCACCAACCATAAAAAATATTTATGGATATCCAACAAAAACAAAAATACAAAATATTATTCAAAAAAACAAGACAACGACAACCAAACTAATCAAAATCTGACACAAATCTTCCTGAAAATTCTCTATCAGTCTCATATTCCTCTAACTGTTTGTTCCTAGCATGCATGTAGAGGTTTGTGCATAATTTCTTCCGATACTGTGAAATGGGGAATGGAATAGGAATTTCAGCAAACTTCTAGTGAATAAAATGCTCAGCAAAACAAATCGTGAACATCCCACAATCACTGTACAAACAGACAAAAAAAAAACAAAAATCAAAACTAGATGTAATAATTAAAGAAAATAAATCACTGTGTAGCAGCGGTATCGAGTAACTACGACAATGACGAACAACTGAACCAATAACGATCACGAAAATGAAGAACAAATCACTAGTAACGATCAATGGAGAAGAAGAAAGCACGAACTAAAGAAAAGAAATAAGGGTTTCGGTAGGCAGAAAAAGGGTTTCTAGTTGAAGACTCCCAGACAAATGATAACTGGCAGTTATCACACGTTTTAAAAAAAAACCACCCCGATTTTAAGTGAGACACTAATTTGCCATGTCAGCCCACTAATAATAATTCCCTAAATTAAGGAATCCTAATTGCACTAATATTATAAATAAATATGAGAAAGTGTATTACTTTTGTAATTATTTTATGGATACATCATTATTATAATTATTTTTAAAAATGTAGTAAAATATGTAATTAATCCAAGAATTAATGAAGGTTGTCTCAAGAGATTGAATAAGGCTTCATCAAACTCTTTTTCTTTTTCTTTTTTTTCTTTTTTTTTATCAGAAAAAGAATGAAAGTTTATTAAAACCCACGGAAAATACATTAGTGACGAAACCAAACTTGATAAATGAAATATTCAATAAATTAAGATGGAAATATTTATGTTCTTTTGCATGATATACGTACATGTCAATACGTACATGTCAATCTCATGAACATATGCATGCCAACAAACATAATTTTAATTGAATATGTCAAACCACCCTTTCTGTGAAAAACTAAGTCTAACTATCAATATATAGATTTTGCTTGCTTTGTTATTTTTATCGCGATCTCTAATTCGAATAATTAGGCTAACAAAACTGATTGATTGCAGTTTTGCCCATGTAAAACTATGAGAAACTATTAATCATAAGGATTTATTCATTGTGTTATCTCATAGGCATATTATCTCAACAAATATATTAGTACGTAGTAATCATTCTAGAAAATACAATGACATATTTACATAAAGAAAATTACAAAATAAGCGGCTGGAAGTATGTGAAAAGAAACATTCACAAAGCACAAGTATGCATGTCAGTCTCTTTGATACTTAACCTCTTCTCCTTGTTACTTTGACCATCTCGGGCAGGTCGGAGACAACTTAAGGATTGTTTGTTACGTATTGAATGGTTGAATCGGTCGACCATTCAGTGCGTTTGTTTTGAAAAAAATTCGTCTGGATGACTGAATCGGTCAGTTATTCAGACGATTTGGGCAGAATGATTTAGTGTTATTTTTTGGGCTGAATGACAGTTGAATAAAGTATTTTTTTACAATATTAACTATTATATCCAGTAATATTAAATTAATTTATAACAATTTTAAATTTTTTCAGAGGGGTAAAATAATAAAAATTTGTTATTTAAATGTTTCAGACATGTCAATTATCAAACAATTTTTTCATTCAGTATTCAATTTCATTTAGCTCATTCAGATTCAGAATCACTTCATTCAGTTTTTATCAAACAGTCCCTTAATCCTAGACTAAATATAGTCTAAGATTCATATTTCACTTTAACAGTCGGACTAAATTTAGTCTATGAGTTTTTCCGATGAAGTTGGTTGACTATATCAAAGAACTAGAATTTAGTGGACTATAATTTTAAATATATTTAAATAGGAGTGTGGTTGATGGACTATAATTCGTTAAATATAATATAGTTTTTTTAATATTATAATCAATAGAATAGTCCACCTGTGAAAGGATTGAAAGACTATCTCATGAATTGATGTCATATGGATTAAATATAATCCATTCTTTAATATGTAAGTTTTATTGCCACAAGCCGCAAGGATATAGTAGGAATTCTGTCAACTTTTGGAAATAGAATAATTTTTTTTTTTAAAAAAAAACTAAGGACGAGGTTGTATCAAACCAAACTTACAAGGACAAGAGGCAAAGAAAGGTTATTTTTATTACTCTTCTTTAGTAAAATAGATTTAAGGAGAAAATATAAATTTAGTTTTCACTGTTAGCTGTGACAATAATAAAAAATATGACCTGATTTTTATTAATAAAATTGAGTAAAGAGAAAATTGGAAAGATCAGTAGTCCCTTAATTACCCAAAAAATAGAGAAACTCCTACTTTGTCTATACATAGTTGTAGAAATTGTAAAAGTAATACCCCCTGCCCTCTAACACCCTGTCTTAGAGTTTTAATACGAGGAGAAAATAAAAGAAAATCAACCCAAAAAAATGGCTTGTCTTGGAGTTTTTGAAGTAGAAAAGAAAAGAAAGTTAAGTAAATAGATCGATGTCTTGGAGTTTAAGTTGGAAGAGAAACGAATGGAAAGTGAGGAAAAACTAGTTTTTTTTTAGCCAAATATAAGAAAATTTATATTTTCACACATGAAAAGTGTCGCTATAAATGTATAGCGGCGATTTTTTACTGTCGTTATACATCTATAACGATACTTTTCATATAAAAATATCAAAAAGTCATGTGTAAATATCAGTTTCCAAAACAAAATGTGTCTTTCCCTTCCCTTCCCTTCCCTTCCCTTCCCTTCCCTCCACTCCTTTAACTTTTCTTTAACCAAAAATATCTCAGACACAATGTATATATAAGATCAATATGTTGACTATTTAAAATAATTTAAGATATTTTTAAATTATAAATTATCATGATTCATTTAAGTATTCAAGGCAATAAATTCCATATAATTAATAGTAATTTTTAAAAATTATAATAATCTTAGTTGTATTAGAAAAAACAATGGATTTATATTCATTTTGAATTTAAAAATGTTTTAAATTAAATTTTGAAAAGATAGTACCGATCTAATATTTTTTTTTTGAATGGATGGAGTACTAAAGTTGCTGTGTATCCACAAAATGCAACCTATAAAGTAAGATTACAAATAATTCTGATTATTTTTTGTTAGGGATAACTTCTAGCTCCAACAAACCCTTTAGTAAATGCCAACTTTTTAATGCAATAGCAAAAATGTAAATTTAATGAATGAAAATGAAATACTCCCTCCGTCCCAAATTTTTATAATTTTAAAAATATATTTATATATGCTTAATTATTAATTTTAAAAATAGTCAATTTAACTTAAAAAAAGTCAAAACTGAAAAATTAATTTGGGACGGAAGGAGTAGTAACTTGACAAAGCTGTCGTTAATAAAATTAGTAAAACAACAAAATTATTAATAATAAAATTCACAAATTATATCGTCACAATCAATTTACTGTCTCTAGAAATTTTTTCCAACAGAAGCGGATTTTAACTAATTTTTTTCAAGTCTATGAGTTATCGTCCCTCTCTAATTTTTTGTTAAGCTGGAATTAAGGGGGAGTATTCAATTAAGATTTTTAAATACTTTTTTTAAGTGACAGACTTTTGTAGAATTTATGAGATTTTAATGACTTTCACATACTTTAAAGACTTTTTTAAAATGACTTTTATAGACTCTATGAAATAAGTAACAGACTTTTATAAATTTTTTATCAAGACTGTGATAGACTTTGGTATACTTTTAATATATCTTGCAACTTATATTAATTGTTAATTAGCCCATGTATACAACCTCTTCCTCTTTTTTCATGATCTAGAGTAAATCTCATTATATTATTGTGGCATGAGATTTTATATATGTTGAAAGCGTTCACATTATTCTACTCATTTCATGATACATTTGGATACTCGGATACCAATAAAACTTTAGAAACTACAGACGCAATACAAAAATTAATTTCACTTTTCATTGAGCTATATATACTTTATGCATATGCGTACGATTTTTACTAATAATTGATTGCTTTTTGTTATTGATTGCTTTACTAATATATATATATATATATATATATATATATATATATATATATATGTTGATTGTGTGATTCTGTCAACTCAAATTTTCATCTTAATTGCTGCTAATTTTGTTTGATTGTGTGGATCTTTTTTATGCGCCTAACATATATCAAAGCAGTGCGTTTTTCTCTTTTTTATAAGAGAAAGATAACGATTCTGTCAATTTATCGTGCAGAAATACAACCACATGTTACATTATTTCACTATGATATACCAAAGACACTTGAAGACGAATATGGAGGATGTTTCAAAAATTAATAGTGATTTCTTTCGTTTAAAATGTCAAAAAACTAAAAAAAAACATACACATACACGTCATATATTTTCTATTTTCATATATTATAATACATAATATTTACAATTGATATGAGAGTTTAATGATTTTATCTCACATTTGTTGAACAAATCTCTTTTCTCTTTCTATTAGAAGCTTTCGAATGACTGTTTTTTTCCTCACCAATTCAGATTAGGTCTAGTTATTTGTTTGCTTATTAATATATCTTGTTAATTCTCTTATAATAAAATTATAATAAATTCAATTATTTTTATGGCCTAAATTTTACCAAATTATTTATCCATCTCATATTAATATATATTAGCCCATATAAAATAAATAACTAATTTGACCCAATAAAAGACAAAGTCCAATTAATAACTAGTTTTATCCACTTTTGTGTTTATTTGAAAGTTTTTAAAAATCTTTAGATATGAGATAAGACTTTGGATATGGGTTGATAGTTATAATTCTTCTTTTAAAGTCTGTCAAACTCTACCATTTGATAGAAATATTTAAAATCTGTGACTTTTTGAATACCAAAATACTTTATAGACTTTGTAAAAATCTTAATTCAATACCACTTAACTTTTAAAGACATTAAAAAAGTTGTAATTGAATACCACTAAACTTTTATAAACTCTTTAAATGTCTTGATTGAATACAACCAAACTTTTAAAGTCTTTAAAAATCTTTAAAAATCTTAATTGAATACATCCCCCTAAATTATAATGGAATTTTATCTTTTGCATGACCAAGTTTAACTCTTTTATAAATTCTACCCCCTTGAGTTTACTAACTTATAAATTCTACCCCTTGAGTTTACCTATAAAAAAATGATCATAGACAAATGCCTATGCTGCCCTCTACCTCCATTCGCCCCTGACTTACTGTAACAATCACAACCATATACATATCATCCTCTATATATAGTCCATATTAGCTAACACCATCCCCTCACACAAAAGTTATAAACTAACAAGTCCTTTTGTAAGAGAGAGAGATTTCCTAGTCAAAAAATTAACAAGATGGTTTTCATGGCAAAGCAAAAACAAGTAATTAGCATAATCATTTTGTTACTTGTTATCATGACGACTGAACAAGCCCAGTTCCGTTCCAATAGTGGCTCGGGCACATCATGCTGTGACCTGTACGGTTTGAGTTCGTGCTGCCCCATCCTCGTCGCATCAGCATCAGCAGCAGATACTGTCCTTACCGGTGCTGCCCTGGGCAGTCCTAGTCCGTCTCCTTCCCCGACAAAGGGGGTCAACTCCCCACATTAATGCACCCTAGTTGGGCGCAGAAGCATTTTCATTACTTTATTGCAATTTGGGATTCAGTTTTCTATTTATAGTTTGTGTTTGTGTGTGAGGCTATTGCTTTTGTAATTTTTCAAATATTTTCTGAAAAAATTGTGAGTCGAGTTTCTAGTGTTGTACATGTCTAAATTCTTCTATATGATGTGTTAGAACCATGCTATTTGAACAGAACAAATTTGAATGCAGCCTAAAAATCAAACGACAAGGCTTCTATCCTTAGGATTATATTCGTCCCCAATTTACTGCAACACAATTTACAATGAATTAAGTGTTAGAATTTGAGCCTAATTTAATATGGGAATCATTAATTATTCTAATGATTCCATATATTATGGTGTTCTACTCCATGAGTATATTAAATTAAGTATTTGGAAGCTCAAATCCATGAAGTATTGAATGAGACATTAACTCCTAAAGATCACACTTGAAAATGATAAAAGATAATAAATACATGTGGGAAAAACCAAGTTCCACATAGGTTATGAATTAAATATTTTATATGTTTATATATAAGGAAATGCTCTTGGGTTTGGATCCTAAGGGGCACCCCACTTTTGTGGAAGGGAGAGGACCTAGCTAAGGCTATGTTTGAACCCACGCGCGCTGCCGCCACTGTCTGGTCGGCCTGGCTCGTTCGACCGGCCGTCATTTTGAGAAGCAGTATCTGCTGAAAGGGTATAAGTCTGAACGGACAATCAAAAATTACGTCGTTTTGTCGCGCCTTTTCTACTAAGGCTAAAACTACGTAGTTTTGATTATACTAATACTAAAACTACGTTGTTAAATAGGTCCGAATAGACGCGCCCATACTGCATAAGATCAAAACTACGTTGTTTTGACTAAAGGATACCATGCGACGCCCCCAAAATAGGTCCACACGACTTATTCTGAGTCGCCAGATATCACACTAAAGAAATCAAATACAAACTTTATTTATACAACTGTTGAACTGTCGTGCAGAGTACGACAACACATAAGTTGTGAGTTTTAATACAAATATATGTAACTCTCATGGCGCCTCGACCACAACACCTTACAATGGTACTTTAGATAAAAGTACAGTCAATAACTGTTTTAGAAATTAAAATATTTAAAAAATGCTCAAGGAAACCTTCGTACATGGGAGGCCATGCATCTAAGTTATAATTGATATCATATGTTTACAAAATTATCCTTGGTTGACCCAATAATCCCCAAAGGAAAACTAGAAGATTGCTATCATGTTCTTTTCAATGGTGAGTCTTCTCTTGACATATAATTATCTTCATTGTCTCCAATTGAGAATTATATTTCAACTAAACTCCAAGATTATATAGGTAGTGCTCGTAGATATACTCAGCAAGTGGATGTGCACAACACTGTCTTATGATAACACGAAGTCGTATGTCGTTAGATATCTTGTATGATAGTGGCAAAACACCCTTTAAAAGTTGGGTTCACCTCACCCTATTCGGTTCACCAAAATCAACGGTTAAAATGTCGTATAAAATACGACACACTTATCTAAAATTCTCAATAAAATTATTTTCATACTATTTTAGGGGAAACCTCAACAGCTATAGTCCATCATTCTATTCCCCTGTTACCCCTGCTCGACCTAGCTACACTCTTATTACCTTAGTAGAAGACTAAAAACTTCAATAGTGAAGTAGCAAAATACTCTTCTTCTTGCTCTCTATAGTTTCTCTCTCAATAGTTTCTCTTGTGAGTCTCAGTGAATTGGTGAGAATGAAGAATAATTAAACTTCTATTTATAGGAGAAATAACTAAATAGTAACTAATTCACGAACGGTCCAGATTGATTCACTATTAGAACGGACGGTTCAGATTGATTACTATTAAAACCACAACCGACGGTCCAGATTGATTTACTTTTAAAACTACCACCGACGGTCCAGATTGATTTACTATTAAAACCACCATCGACGGTTCAGATTGATTTACTATTAAAACCACCACCAATGGTCCAGATTGATTTACTATTAAAACCACCACTAATGGTCCAAATTGATTTAACTTATTACACTTTAGTACCCCTAAAGTTTCCAAGTTTGCATTATTCTCCTATAACTTTTGTAATTCATTTATCTTCAATAAACACATTCTTAATACTTCAACAATTATTCATCATTAATATTATAACTCACAATATTTAACAACCAGATCATTCCCAAGAAAGAGGGGGCTTTCTGATAAGGATTTCTCCCTATTGGCGAGCAATTAGGTGACCAAACCTCTCCTCGACAGAACTTTCTAGACATCGTCAATGTTATAAATAATAATATGAATAACTTTGTTGTCTCAATTACTGATTTAATAATATAAAATATTATGTAGATGATACTGTGACAATAATTAAATCAAATAACGTGAGATACTATGCAACAATTACTGTAGCAATAATTGAGTAAACTGAGTGGCTTCTTACGTAAGCATCAATAATCAAATACCATGTGCTACTATGCAACCACGTATATTACAGTACTTTTACCACCGGGTATTTCAACAGTTTAACGGTAAAACTTTCGCCATTATTTTTTATAAGAAGTTATTTCTGTCGTTTTCTAACTCCGACAGTTATTCCGTTGTGGGGTCCACTAATGATTGTGTCGTCGTATAAATATTCTTTGACAAAAAGAATATTCCTCGGCCAAACGAATATTTTCCGACACAACGAATATTTTATAACAACTTACTTACTTTGCAAAATTTTTAAATATCACCCTTAACTTTAACCTTTTATCAATTTAACCATTTACTAAATAGAATAACAATTATCAGAAAATTGAATACTTTCATTTCGTAAAATTCGGGGTCTTACAATCTCCCCTCCTTATAAAATTTCGCCCTCAAAATTTACGTACCTGATAGTTCGAAGAGATGAGAATACCTTGCTTTCTTTTCGGATTGTACCTTCCCAGTTATTTCTTCTGTATCATGATTTTTCCACTGCTCATCTCCTTTATTTCAGATATCATTCTAGAATATATCTTCAAAATAAAGGTTAATTGACATATCACAATTTGTCAACTTATCAAGTAAACAATTTCAGCTTAGGTAAGTCACACACTAGCGAAGTATATTACTCGTCTCTCCCCTCCTAGTTCTAGACTCATATCTCCGTCAGTGACCATATCCCTAAGCTCTGATACCATTTGTGACGCCCCCAAAATAGGTCCACACGACCCATTCTGAGTCGCCAGATATCACACTACAGAAATTAAATACAAACTTTATTTATACAACTGTTGAACTGTCGTGCAGAGTACGACAACACATAAGCTGTGAGTTTTAATACAAATATATATAACTCTCATGGTGCCTCGACCACAACACCTTACAATGGTACTTTACATAAAAGTACAGTCAATAACTGTTTTAGAAATTAAAATCTTTAGAAAATGCTTAAGAAAACCTTCGTACATGGGAGGCCATGCATCTAAGTTATAATAGATATCATATGTCCACAGAATTATCCTTGGTTGACCCAATAATCTCCAAAGGAAAACGAGAAGATTACTATCATGTTCTTTCCAATGGTGAGTCTTCTCTTGACATATAATTATCTCCATTGTCTCCAATTGAGAATTATATTTCAACCAAACTCCAAGATTATATAGGTAGTGCTCGTAGATATACTCAGCAAGTGGATGTGCACAACCCTGTCTTATGATAACACGAAGTCGTATATCGTTAGACATCTTGTATGATAGTGGCAAAACACCCTTCAAAAGTTGGGTTCACCTCACCCTATTCGGTTCACCAAAATCAACGCTTAAAATGACGTATAAAATACGACGCCCTTATCTAAAATTCTCAATAAAATTATTTTCATACTATTTTAGGGGAAACCTCAACAGTTATAGACCATCGTTCTATTCCCCTGTTACCTCCGCTCGACCCAGCTACACTCTTATTACCTTAGTAGAAGACTGGATACTGCAATAGTGAAGTAGCAGAATACTCTTCTTCTTGCTCTCTATAGTTTCTCTTGTGAGTCTCAGTGAATTGGTGAGAATGAAAGAAGAATTAAGCTTCTATTTATAGGAGAAAAGACTAAATAGTAACTAATTCACGAACGGTCCATATTGATTCACTATTAGAACGGATGGTCCAGATTGATTACTATTAAAACCAAAACCGACGGTCCAGATTGATTTACTTTTAAAACCACCACCGACGGTCCAGACCAGATTGATTTACTTTTAAAATCACCACCGACGGTCCAGATTGATTTACTATTAAGACCACCATCGACGGTCCAGATTGATTTACTATTAAAACCACCACCAATGGTCCAGATTGACTATTAAAACCACCACCAATGGTCCAGATTGATTTAACTTATTACACTTTAGTACCCCTAAAGTTTTCCGAGTTTGTATTATTCCCCTCTAACTTTTGTAATTCACTTATCTTCAATAAACACATTCTTAATACTTCAACAATTATTCATTATTAATATTATAACTCACAATATTTAACAACCACATCATTATCAGGAAAGATGGGGCTTTTCGATAAGGATTTCTCCCTATTGGCGCGCAATAAGGTGACCAAACCTCTGTTCGACAGAACTTTCTAGACATCGTCAATATTGCAAATAATAATATGAATAACTTTGTTGTCTCAATTATTGATTTAATAATATAAAATATTATGCAGATGATACTGTGACAATAATTGAATCAAATAACGTGACATACTATGCAACAATTACTGTAGCAATAATTGAGTAAACTGAGTGGCTTCTTATGTAAGCATCAATAATCAATACCGTGTGCTACTATGCTACCACGCGTATTACTGTACTTTTACCACCGGGTATTTCAATAGTTTAACGGTAAAACTTTCGCCGTTATTTTTTATAAGAAGTTATTTCTGTCGTTTTCTAACTCTGACAGTTATTCCGTTGTGGGATCCACCAATGATGGTGTCGTCATACAAATATTCTTCAACAAAAAGAATATTCCTCGACCAAACGAATATTTCCCGACACAACGAATATTTTATAACAACTTGCTTACTTTGCAAAGTTTTCAAATATCACCCTTAACTTTAACCTTTTATCAATTTAACCATTTACTAAATAGATTAACAATTATCAGAAAATTGAATACTTTCATTTCGTAAAATTCGGGGTCTTACATACCATATATGCCTTTTCAGTGGCATCCCATGCCTTTTCAAGTGCTAAGTGCCCATTCGAAGGGGCACCAACCCCTCCTATATAGATAGGAGGGGGCCGCCTTCATACTCATTCAATTAACTAGCAATTCAGTATTTTAGTCTCTAGTCTTTAGTTTTCCATCAGTTTCATAGTTATAAAGAGAGAGAGAGAGAGAGAGTTAAAGCATTTAATTTTGGTTCATAGAGTATACTTTTTGTAGTGCTGCAAAAGTATACAATGTCATTATATTTTGGGAGACAAGTGCTATCAACTCTAAGCACCATACGGAGGGCGTAATTATCTTAAGGACATAGTACCAAGTACTAGTCTTGACCAATCATTTACCGCGAGATAAGTTAATATAAATATATATATAGTTTCCTTTAAGGTTACTAACAATCTTAAGACAATTAATATATATATATATATATATATATATATATATATATATATATATATATATATATATTTGCAAGAAATATGGATACCAATTCTGTTACTATAATTGGTTCTTCTTCTACACCTTCTATACCAAATGTTCATGTGAACCATGGTGAAAAATCAGAAAGTTCAATGGAACAGAATTTAAAAGATGGCAACAAAAGATGTTGTTTGATCTTACTACTTTGAACTTAGCGAGGTTTCTTCACGAAGATCCCCATGTGCTCAAAGAAGATGAAACAGACAGGCAGGTTATTGCCGCAATAGATGCATGGAAACATGCAGATTTTTTGTGCCGAAATTATATCCTTAATGGATTGGATAACACATTATGTAATGTGTATAGTTCTCTCAAAACAACAAGAGAATTATGGGATTTTTTGGATAAAAAATATAAAACCGAAGATGTTGGCACGAAAAAATTCGTAGTTGGCAGGTTTTTGGACTACAAGATGGTGGATTCCGAGGCAGTCATCAACCAAGTCCAAGAATTACAAGTAATCTTGCATGAAATACATGCAGAAGGTATGTCTTTAAGTGAAGCTTTCCAAGTTGCTGCTATCACTACTATAAAACAGTAAATAGATAACGCGTAAAAAACGTTGTAAAATGTCTTACAAAAATGTCGTATTTAAGGGTGTTATCTATTTGACACCTTTATACAATATTTTTAAAACGTTGTAGTTTGACACATTACACAACATTTTTTTCTTAAAAAACGTTGTATATCTGTTTTCCATAAATTCTTGAGTGCTTGAAAACGTTGTAGATGATATGATTCCACAACGTTTTCTGGCATAAAATGTTGTGGTTTGATGCATCAGATAACGTTTAAACACATTTATACAACGTTTAGAAGGTGTCATCTATTTAAACTACTTTATAAAATAATTAAGAAATAAAACAATAAAACAAAGCTAGTTTCAATAACTTGAAAACATATTAATTAATTAATAAGAAATGTCATACAACTACGAAATTATATATTACTCACAAAACAAATACTTAAACAAAATAGACATAACTTTTCCATTTTTATTGCTCTAAACAAAACATAGCAGACAGTTTGCATATGCCAATTAAACATTGCCTAAACGATACAGTAAATGAGTTGGAATGGTCATAGCAGACAGTTTGCTGCAAAATCCTGGCAAGATCAACATTCACAGCTTTGAAAAGATGTTCCAGCGCTTGAGTCCTGCTCATGCCAGGGAAGATTGGCTCCACAGCATCAAAGTGATGGAGTGACAGGATCGATGATAATGGATGTGCTGAAAGTATTCCAAGAAGATCTCCTCGCATGTCAACTTGGAAAAAGTGACACATTTTTAAGTGATAGTCTATTTAAATTACCAATGCCACCATATCACCTGGTTTGCAAATTCAGATATCCTTTAGTCAATAATATGGTACTCACATACTAAACACACTAGTTTTTAATGCAAAAGTACCCTAAGTACAACAAGTAGAACATGCGAACATTTGATGTGTCAAGTGACAACAAATACAAGAAGAAGAAAAAATAGAGAAATTAATAAAAGGAGCTTTGTATCAACTCTAAATCTGAAAACATGCATTCAACTTTGGTTAAAGATGTCCATAGTCGCATGCTCATTGTAGAAACTACATGCGGGTGATCTTTGATATTATTAGGCAACACATTGATTGCGAAACACTACATATAAAGGTAAAATGTTGAATATTACTCCAGGCTCTAATTGCAGACCGAGATATAATCGCAATACGTCACAACATACCATTATTTTATAAAAGTACCAATTTTATTTGGAACATTAACTCATTTGCATATGCCAACTCTACAATTACCGCTTGACATGCAATAGACATGAGCATAATAAAAGGAAGTTCACCAAAATAGACAACTTTTAGGATACTTTAAAAATAAACTACCAGCAGTGTGGTTAGGACACCATCAGAAGATGCAGAATGAATGCAATTGCTCTACACAAAGCTGCGTTTAACAGTTTTCTTATATAAATTTCAAATGGTAATCTGAATTATTTGAAGGAAATGTGTAGTAAAGGCATATAGCGAGTAGTCCTTTGTCAAACCCCTTTTGAACATGAAAATGCATAACAGGATAAACAACTGTAACGCATTAATAAGATTAGCTTACCATAAGACTGCCATTGTCTAAACTTGTAGTGTATCTGAGAGTCCAGAAATCCCGTGCAGGTGCCAGTGTGGTTGGAGCATATGTCTAAAACAAATTTAGATTTATTTAATTTTCTAAGTAAAAACATTCGATGTAGAACATTAGAAGAATACAAAAAATCTAACAACTATTGTTAACCTGTGTATAAAGAAGTTCAATCGTTCCTCCATTTCCAGCAGGAAACATAGTGAAAACTTTAAGTGTGACACCCCCAAATTCGGGTACTTCATTCCCACAAGATTTGGTGTTCACTTGATAAAAACATTCATATCTAACTACCCAATCATAATAAAATTTAATAATAAACCTTCCCATTAAAGGATTACATCAATAATTTCAAATAAAACCTTTCAGGTTATCTAACCTTTAAATACAAATATCATATGCGAAAAATTAAATAATTACATCACAAGATTTCAAATAAAGTCTGACAATATTAAAAGTCAACATGTTTACAAGTCTTCAATACTTGTTCATATTTTCTTTCCCTTTACTGGTGCTAGGTACATCGACCTTCTCAACTTTAGATGTAATAGTTATATAAGCAAGAGTGAGCAAACAAGACTCACTTGAAGTGACAATGAGTAAAACTTTATAACAGTTGTGACGCCCCCAAAATTAGGTATACATCACCCATCATGGGTCGTCAGAGACATGGTACAGAATACAAATACAACTTACTAATACAACTGTCGTGTACAATACGACAAAACGTAACTGTGAGTTTGAATATAATTATTATCTACTAGAGACTATACAAACTCAAAAGAAGTCCTCATTATAATTATTGTCACACTATTTAATAGAATAGTGAGGACTACTAATACTATCATTTGGTCCATCTCTCCGTTCCCCGACTCGTTCCAGCTATATTCTCATTTCCTGAAGAGAACAGTGAAAGAAAGGGTGAGCTCAACTAGCCCAGTAAGAAATATTATGACTAAGATAATGTAGAATAAATTATCATTAGCCTTCAACAGTGTTAAACTGATAAAATATAACGAACATCAAGTTTAAATGCAGCGGAACAAGCAATCCATTAAAAGAGTCAAGTAGAGAATAAAATCTACTATCTTCTATGATTTAAAAGGTTTTTCAACACTGTTATCGCTGTGACTCAGCTTAATAAAATAATCCACATCATCGAATCACCCCTGCACTACGGCCAATGATATTCTTTAGTATCACGACCACAATTATCCATGCACTACGGGCCAAGAATATTTGTGTACTCATTAATGGTCATGATCATGCCAACAACTGTCCATCAATGCACTACGGGTCAGTGAGAACTTTTACCACATCATTTGTAACATTACGGTCATGCTTATACCGAATAATCCCTGGTCATAATCATACCAAGTCCATCTATGCACTACAGGCCACAGATGACTTTCAACATTTTATAAACATGAGGATGATGACAATGATATAAGAATTCAATAAAACAAGTTCAAGAATTAATTTATCCAAGAATTAACAACGTCCACATTGTCAACATGATACTGCTTTGTGGAGTAAAATTCAAGAATGCTTAGAAGAATATTTTCATGAAAAGATACTGGATGAACCGCAATTATCAAGGATATTCCATTAATTTCATGGAGTATAGAAGTTAAAACTTAACCAACTGAGTATAATAAAGAATGGAATACCAAAAGAAATCACCCGACATGCGATAGACCGCACACCGACAGGTTATTCTAACAGAATAATAAATAATGGAACCAGGTCCGGCGCAAACGCACAAACAGGATATTCCGACAGAATAATAAATAATGGAAGCAGGTCCGGCGTAAACGCACAGACAGGATATTCCGACAGAATAATAAATAATGGAACCAGGTCCGATGTAAAACACACAGACAGGATGTTCCAACAGAATAATAACAAGACGGAACCAGGTCCGGTGTAAAACACAGAGACATGATGTTCCAACAGAATAATAATAAAAACGGAACCAGGTCCGGTGTAAAACACACAGACAGGATGTTCCAACAGAATAATAGAAGAATGTCACCAAGTATAGGGTAGACCGCGTATACAGGTTATTCCAACAGAATAATAAGAAATGAAATAACAACAGTTCTCTTCATGAATAAGAGAGAATAACACCCCTTACCGTTTTAAAGAAGAACTGAAATAAGGAAGTAGTTAAGTAACAGAATACTTTTCTTCTCTCTCTCTATAGTTTCTCTCTCTAAAGTTCAGTGAATTCGTAAGAAATAATGAAGGAATGAGCAACTATTTATAGAAAAATAGAATGCATAGTAACTAATCCATGAACGGTCCAGATTGATTACTTTAATCTGACGGTCCATATTTAAAGAAAAATCTTTTAAATAAAATATAATATATTCTATTTATAGAATAACTTTAATAAAGTATTCTGTTTTATATAAAAAGATGTTTCTGTTTTATTACGTTAATAATACGAATAAAACAAAACTTCATTATCGCTAAATAATTCATATTATTAACTGACAATAATTGAATCAAACTGAGTAACTTCTCACATAAGCATTAATAATCAATACCGTGTGCTACTATGCAACCACACGTATTACTGTACTTTTACTACCGAGTAGTTCAACAGTATCAATGGTAAAACTTTCGCCGTTATTTTTAATAAAATATTTTTGTCGTTTTCTCAATCCGACAATAATTCCGTTGTGGGGTCCACTAATGATTGTGCCGTTATACGAATATTCCCTGTTAAAACGAATATTCCCCGACCAATCGAATATTATATAGCAACTTGCGTACTTTGTAAAATTTATAAATATTACCCACAACTATAACATTATATTAATTTCACTCCATAATATTCAAAAATGATATTTATAGAAAATTCATCTTTATTTATAAAAGTTAGGATCTTACAACAGTTGCCAAATAATAGGCTCAATAGAACTGAATAATATGCTCTATTATTGATAATCAAAATTTTGAAATATATATCTGAGGGTCATAAGACCACGACCTATGTCCATAGTTATAAGTAATCTTTCAACTTAAACTTTAACAGTCATAAGACTATAGGGACTCCTCGTACTTAGGGGGATCAGCCCTTCGTACAATGTATTGTGCACAAACATTTCAACGCTATGCGTAAATTATCCCCTATAATAGGGTTGTTCATCTCAGCATTTAGAATACAAGTCCGCACCAAAGTAAGTTTGGTTTGGATACATTTTAAGGTAATTTGGAATTTAACGAACATTAACTAAGGATTAGTTGAATAAAAAGGTAATGACATTATGCTATGGAATAAATCGTAAGTGAATCAACATTGTATGCTAAGGTCATGCTTTAGGAATAATCTAAGAGCATAAGCATTGAATAACATAACATACCTTGCTTGAGCAATATTAAGCTAAGGTTATTACTGAGCATGCATAACAAATAGTAAATTGAACGATAAAACTTGTTCAATATTAATATATCATAATGTAGAACTTGTATGCTAAATCATAAGTTAAAGATTAGAGAAACTTGTTCAATATCAAGAGGTAAGGTTTAAGAGCTTGCACAATATAATTAGAGTTAAGAAACTTGCTTAACGAAAGTTTAGAGTTAAAAAACTTGCCTCGTACGTAGGTTAAACAATCACTACTCACGTTCACCACAAGTCCTACACATACCATATGTATTGACAATACACATTATTTATAATAATATTAGCTTCATGAATTTCTTTTCCACTTTTAGTATAGCTCACTAACTAAGTTTAAGTTTAAACAACATCACATCTTTTCATGAACATCACCTTTTAGCTTTATTACAACTATATAAGTGATCATGTCATTGCATCATATACACATTAACAACTTGATACAGCATCGTATTACATATCCAACATGTTATCATTAGGTTATACTAATACACAAAGGATTACACTTGCATTCGCGCATTCTGACGCCCTCCGATTGCCTCTAAATGCACAACATTCCTAAAGATGGCTATTTTTACCCTTCACAACGACATCAAACTGAAAAACTTAAAGAATAAAAGTTATAGGCCTATTCGTCCTCGTTTTGAATCATCTTGAATCGCATCAATCGGAGTTCGTATGAAAACGTTATGCTTATTATAGTAAAACATGTTCGGTCAATTTTTTTTCTTCACAATTTGGCAAAACAGACCACCCCCCCTCCCTCGCCGGGGCGGGGGTTTTTACACTAGGGTAGCCCGTCGGGGTGGGGGCCCCTTCTTCTAGTTCGTGAATTATGATCCCGAACACTACAGAAAGCCAAATTAGGCCTACAAACTCCTTTCTAACAACCATACCAACCTACCCAAGGTTTAATATGTTTACAGAAATATAAACTAATGTTTCTAATCACATAAACCACATAAACATCAAGATTACTACCTTTAAATTTCACTGTTTCTCTTATTTCCTCTTCTTTTGACATTCATAGCGAAATTCTTCACTGTGAATTCGTTTTACAACCAAAACAGTTGGTTCTAATTACATTGTTTTCGTTTCTTCATGTATTTTCATAATAAATACCCAATTTATACATTATACAAAGAATTTAAACCTCAATTTTACTTTAAACTAAGCCATATTCATATATTTTCATACCAATTCACTGTAACATGATTTCTTTCACAAATAAATACATAACATGAATTAATTTACTATAACTCATCTATAAACTTATGAAAATAACTTTATAACAACTAATTATCATATAGAAACTATATACAATAAATAATTCAACCTTCACAAAGTTTAAAAAGGATTTTGGAAGAGAATAAAACTACAACTCTTTGAAAAATAAAAGTAAGATGATACCTTAGTTTTAGAAGATGATGGTTATCGTTTGATTATCAAGCTTTCTTTTTCCCAATTTCTCTCTCAATTTCTCTAGACATCTCCCAATTCTCTCTTAATTTTTTTCTGCAACTTTCTTCTTATCTTCTTTTTCTTTTTCTGAGTTCTTTCTCTCTTACTCTAACCTTACGTACTAAAGATATAACGTATAGGTAATAATATAGGTATTAATTATATAACATAAATATAACTTTAACTGACATCAGTTATGTTTTTTGAAAATCAAAAGCCATAAGGCTTGTTTGGCTAACTACTTTAAAATTTAATCAATTAAATCCTTATGCCTTGTTTGGTAAAATATATTTAAATTAAAGACCTAATATGCATTAAGTCTTGTTTGACAAACCTCCTTTAACTTATTTTAATAACTCCTTTATAGTATAGTTTATGGTCACACTTTATTTAATTAAATTTTAATATTCAATTTAATTAATTCTAATAACAATTTATTAAATTAATTTATCACATAAATCAATACAACATAATTATAATTTTCTTTATAATTATAATTTTATTTAATCAATTAACACATCATTTTAATTACAAATTCAAATATCATTATAATAATTCATTTAATCATTATAAACTCTCTAACTTAATTTATAATTTAAATTAGAATATTATCTCATGATAATTAATTTCCTTAACTCATTAATTATTTATTAAATAAATAATTAACCAATCAAATTAAATCACCTTAAACAAATATTTATTCGATCAATAAATATATCAATTAAAATATTTATATAACTCAATAAATATTTTAAATTATAATTTAAAATTCTGGATTATTACATCCTTCCCTCCTTACAAGAATTCTGTCCCCAGAATCACAATTCAAACAAATCATTCGTCACATTCTTCCCTACTTATAAAGATTCTGTCCACAGAATCAAAGACACAGATTAAACAAATAGCTCAGGATAAACTTTCGTCATTTTATCTTCGAATTCTCACGTAGCTTCTTTAGCATTGTGGTTCCTCCATATCACCTTCACGGAAGGTATTACTTTATTTCTGAGCACCTGTTCTTTCCTGTCAACTATCTGGATAGGAATCTCTTCATAAGACAAGTCTTTATCAAACTGCAATGGTTCATGCTCGATCACGTGTTTGTAATCGGGTTTATACTGTCGTAACACCGAAACATGAAAAACATTGTGAACGTTTTGCAATTCTGGAGGTAAAGCTACCTCATAAGCCACTTCTCCTACTCTTCGCAGCACTTCAAAGGGTCCAATAAACCTCGGGCTTAGCTTTCCCTTTTTACCAAAATGAATTTTTTTCTTCCAAGGAGAAACTTTTAAGAACACGTAATTTCCTACGTCGAACTCCCGATCTTGTCTGTGTTGATCAGCATACTTCTTCTGTCTGTCATGAGCAACTACCAATCTTATTCTGATGAGTTTGACAACCTCAGTAGTTTGTTGTACCAGTTCTGGTCCTAATAGTTGACATTCATCGACTTCATCCCAGCACAGTGGAGTTCTACACTTTCTGCCGTACAATGCTTCGTAGGGCGGCATGCCGATGCTTGCGCGGTAACTGTTATTGTATGCAAATTCCACTAATGGTAAATGTTCATCCCAGCTCCCTTTGAAGTCTATGATGCATGCCCTAAGCATATCTTCCAATGTCTGGATTGTTCGTTCGCTTTGGCCATCTGTTTGTGGATGATATGCCGTACTCATTCGCAACTGTGTTCCCATGCATTCTTGTAGTCTTTTCCAGAAGTTTGATGTGAATCACGGATCTCTATCTGACACAATTGATACTGACACTCCATGCCTCAAAACGATCTCTTTAACGTATAACTTTGCCAACTGATCAAGATTGAACCTAATCTTTATTGGCAAAAAATGTGCTGATTTTATCAGTCTGTCCACTATCACCAAAATCGCATCGCATCCTCTCTGAGTAGTTGGAAGACCCACAACAAAATCCATTGCGATGTGTTCCCACTTCTATTCCAGTATTTCCAACGGTTGAAGTAATCTGCTTGGTCTTTGATGCTCGGCTTTGACTCTTTGACACGTCAAGCATTTCGCGACACATTCTGCAACATCTCTTTTCATGTTTGGCCGCCAAAAATGTTGTCGTAAATCTTGATACATCTTCGTACTTCCAAGATGAATCGAATATCTTGTGTTATGTGCTTCGGTCAAGATTTTGTCTTTAATCTCTGGTACTGCTGGAACCCAAATTCTTCCCTCAAATCTTAGTAACCCTTCGGTATCGATCTTGTATTTCACTTCATAACTCTCAACCACTTTCTGTTTGATCTTTCCACATTTTTTATCTTGTAGTTAAGCATTCTTAACTTTGTCCACCAAAGTTGGACTAGCTTCTATTTGGAATAGTCTTTCATCGGATTCTTTTGGAAATTTTATTTCTAACTCTAGCTTTGTCATTGTTGAAATAAGCTCCTCCTGAGTGGTTATCAACATCAACTTTTCCCGACCTTTCCTGCTTAAAGCATCTGCAACCACATTCGCTTTGCTTGGATGATAAAAGATCTCACAATCATAATTTTTTTATCAATTTCATCCATCTTCTTTGACGCATATTCAGGTCCTTTTGAGTGAAAATATGCTTCAGACTTTTATGGTCTATGTAAATCTCATATTTTTCTCCATAGAGATAGTGTCTCTATATCTTTAGAGCAAATACCACCGCAACCAACTCTAAATCATGAGTCGGATATCCTTTCTCATAGTCCTTCAGTTGTCTTAATGCACATGCAATAACTTTGCCGTTCTGCATAAGAACACAACCCAATCCTATATGTGAGGCATCACTATACACCACAAAGTTTTATGTATTATCTGGTAATGATAACACAGGTGCCACACTTAACTTCTTCTTCAAATCTTGAAAACTTTCTTCACACTTCTCCGTCTAAACAAATTTTACAGCTTTCCTTGTCAAATTTGTTAACGGAGTGGCTATCTTGGAAAAATCTTAAATAAACCGTCTATAATAATCGGCCAGTCCCAAGAAACTCCTCACCTCTGAAGGTGTTCTTGGTTGTTCCCAATTGATTACGGCTTCAACTTTTGATGGATCCACTGAAATCCCATCTTTGTCAATCACATGCCCAAGAAATTGTACACGATGTAGCTAAAATTCACACTTAGAAAATTTTGCGTACAACTTTTCCTTTCTTAGTGTCTCCAACGGCAAACGTAAATGTTCCACGTGTTCTTCTTGAGATTTGGAGTACACCAGAATGTCGTCGATAAATACCACCACAAAGTTGTCTAAGAATGGTTTAAACACCATGTTCATTAAATCCATAAATGCAGTAGGGGCATTGGTCAAATCAAAAAATATCACCAGAAACTCGTAATGTCCATACCAAGTTCTGAATACCGTTCTAGGTACATCCTCCTTCCTTACCTTTAATTGATGATACCCACTTCTTAAATCTATTTTCGAGAAGTATTTAGCACCCTTCAATTGATCAAACAAGTCATTTATTCTTGGCAACAGATATTTATTCTTAATAGTGACTTTGTTTAATTCCCTATAATCAATGCAAAGACGCATTAACCCATCCTTCTTTTTCACGAATAACACCGGTGCTCCCCACGGTGACACACTTGGCTGAATTTATTTCTTGTCTAACAGCTCCTGCAGTTATACCATAAGTTCTTTCATCTCTACCGGAGCCATTCTGTACGGGGCCTTCGATATCGGGGCTATTCCTGGCACTAAGTCGATCACAAACTCAATCTCTCTGTCAGGCAGAAGTCCTGGCAAATCCTCCGGAAACACATCTACAAACTCCCTAACCACTGGTATCTCTTCCAGTTTCACACCCTTCTTCTAAGTATCGATTATATAAGCTAAATAACCCACGCAGCCTTGACTCAACAACTTCTTAGATTGCATAATCCTCAGACATCCCGCATGTCTAGGCAATTTGCTACCATAGAAAACTACCTTTGACAGAGTCATAAGGTTTACACATTTCTTTTGACAATCAATTATCGCTCCATAATTAAATAGCCAATCTATTCCCAATATAACATCAAACTCTCCAAGTTTAATCGGGATTAAATCTATCATAATGATATTCTCCTTAATATTCACCCTACAATTCTTGTATACGAACCTAACAGGAATTACTTCATTATTCGTAATTTCTATGTTTAAAGGGAAATTCAATTCTTCACTAGGCAATCCTAACCTCTTAGCAAATTCATCAGATATAAACGAGTAAGTAGCACCTGAATCGAATAATACATAAGCATCTATATCATTGATTGAGATAATACCTGACACAACATCCTTTGATTGTACAGCATCTTGCACAGTCATGTTGAAGGTTCTGGCTGTGGGTTTGTTTGATGTCGTTGGTCCAGCAATGGTCCATGTACCTCCACTGCTACCTCCCTTGCTTCCTGTTGTCTCCCCAGCTTTCTTCTTAGGGCATTCATGAGCAAAATGATCATTTGACCCGCACGTGAAACAAACGTTCTTCTTAGGTTGATTGTAATTTGGGGCGATGTGACCTTCCTGGCCATAGTTAAAGCATACACGTTTCCCCATTAAGCACACACCCTTGTGAAACTTCCCTTAGGTAGCACATGCTTCGAACTTCTTATTTTGCTGGTTACCCTGCTGATTTCCATCACCCACATTTCCATTCCATTTTCTCTTCAGGTTATTGTTACCATTTCCACTACCACCACCACCATTCTTAACCTCCACTTCATTCTTCTTCTTTTTCTGTTCTTGATTAAACTTCGTTACTACCTCGCCTCCACCTTCAGCGAGAATTGCCTTCTCCATTACTGCTATAAATGTCTTCAACTGGAACAGTGAGACCCTACTGTACAACCAGGGTTTCAGTCCCTGTTCAAACCTCTTAGCCTTGCGTTCATCTGTGCTGACTTGAAATGGTGCAAACCTCGCCAGCTCGTTAAATTTTGTGGTATACTCTGATACCGTCATTGATCTCTGCTTCAGTTCTAAAAACTACACCTCCATCTGATTCTTCAAACTCTCTGAGAAATAAGTCTCGAAGAATATCTCCTTAAACCTATCCCAAGTCATAACCTCTTGTCCTCCTCGAGTTTTATTGGCCTGCCACCAATAACTAGCCTCTGCTTTCAACATGAATGTTGCAAAAGCATTCTTCTGATTCTCCCCTACTCTCGCAACATCGAACACTTTCTCTATCTCCATGATCCAGGTCTGTGCCTCAACTGGATTCATGGATCCACGGAATTCTGGTGGTCCAATCGCCTTGAAATCCTTAAAAGTTGTAGCTTGATTTTGCGGTTGATTCTGCAATGCACACGTCAGTAACGTCACTAGCTGTTGAACGGGGTTAGCTTTGGCATTGTTATTGTTGGTAGATCCCTCAGGGGTCCTCTGTCGTGATTGACGTCTTGGAGGTATTTTCTGTTAAAATATATTCATTAGATTATTTCTCAACTCCTTTAAGTATTTTCTACTTAACTTGCATCCCATTAAAGAAATTATCACATAACACATAACACCTTGAATAAAATAAAATAATAACTTTTATTCATTCATAATCTTTTTGAAAACATAAGAACAATAGCATCACTGCTATTTACATTACTTTCCTGAACTACTAAAGTTTCAGGATAACATCCACATCATATCCCATTGATTACATATCACCAGGGATTTACATATTATTTATCATATTATTAATCACATATCAGGTACATTCCCTACGATGTCCTACTAAGATGCTGCGTAGCCATACGACGCTCTTCCTCCATAATCCGGAACATTGTTCTGCGATCAAATATGTACGGCGGCAGTGTCTCAAACTGAATCAGATAGTACATAACTCGATCTTGAGCTCGATTAATCACGGTGTTGAATACGTTATTTATCTCATCCATCTTCATCCTCTTTGCTTGTGCGTCTCTCTCTGCTATCCCAGCTCATTGATAAGCTTCCTCGTACGCGTCTTCAGCTCTTGCCCTCTTAGTAGATTCTTCCTTCAACTTGTTCTTTAGCTCTGTAATATCCGCTGTCATTTGTTCATTCTCTTCTTCAGTGTGGACCAGCTTTTCTTTGACATTATTCAGACGTTTCTCTTGATCTTGGATCTCGTCGTCCTTCTGTACCATCGAGGTCTGTTGTTCAGCTTCAATCTCTTCCAACTCCTCGACAGTATCCTGAAGTTCTACGTTGTGGTCGTACACTTCATCATACATACGAGCAGCGATCGAGTTTAGTGGAATCTCTTCCTCCTCGTTCTCGTCATCCTCATTCGACTGTGGCAGCTCAACGGGATCCTCCTCATCCATTTCTACATCATCATCCTCATCAGGTAAACCCTCCTGCTCAACCACTATGACCAACAGAGCTGACTCCCGTAGAAGTAGTTGTTTCCAAACCACCTGAATGTCACGAGACTTCTCCTCTCTAGGCATCTGAGGTCCTACCTCCCTATCCTAACTGGATTCTCCTACATTAGCCATCCTGACAACAAAAATTTTTTAAGTTTTAATTATTACTTGTTACTACTCGACACTCACGAGCACATAGTTTGAAATCACATAAGCACAACAGTGTTTTTATTACTTTTTCCTTAAAACTCGATAAGAGTTTATCACCACTATCTTTTCAAAGGTTACTTCCTAAGGCTTTTTCCCACTTAAGTTTCATAACCTAAAGTTTTGATACCAACTTGTGACACCCCCAGATCTGGGTACTTCATTTCCACAAGATTTGGTGTTCACTTGATAAAAACATTCATATCTAACTACCCAATCATAATAAAATTTAATAATAAACCTTCCCATTAAAGGATTACATCAATAATTTCAAATAAAATCTCCCAGGTTATCTAACCCTTAAATACAAACATCATATGCGGAAAATTAAATAATTACATCACAAGATTTCAAATAAAGTCTGACAATATTAAAAGTCAACATGTTTACAAGTCTTCAATACTTGTTCATCTTTCCTTTCCCTTTACTGGTGCTAGGTACGTCGACCTTCTCAACTTTAACTGTAATAGTTATATAAGCAAGAGTGAGCAAACAAGACTCACTTGAAGTGACAATGAATAAAACTTTACAACAGTTGTCAAATAATAGGCTCAATAGAACTGAACAATATGCTCTATTATTGATAATCAAAATTCTGAAATATATATCTGAGAGTCATACGACCACGAACTATGTCTATAATTATAAGTAATCTTTCAACTTAAACATTAACAGTCATAAGACTTTAGGGACTCCTCATACTTAAGGGGATCAGCCCTTCGTACAATGTATTGTGCACAAACATTTCAACGCTATGCGTAAATTATCCCCTGTAATAGGGTTGTTCATCTCAACATTTAGAATACAAGTCCGCACTAAAGTAAGTTTGGTTTGGATACGTTTCAAGGTAATTTGGAATTCAACGAGCATCAACTAAGGATTAGTTGAATAAAAAGGTAATAACATTATGCTATGGAATAAATCGTAAGTGAATCAACATTGTATGCTAAGGTCATGCTTTAGGAATAATCTAAGAGCATAAGCATTGAATAACATAACATACCTTGCTTGAGCAATATTAAGCTAAGGTTATTTAGAATTGAGTACTGAGCATGCATAAAAAATAGCAAATTGAACGATAAAACTTGTTCAATATTAATATATCAGAATATAGAACTTGCATGCTCAATCACAAGTTAAAGATTAGAGAAACTTGTTCAATATCAAGAGGTAAGGTTTAAGAGCTTGCACAATATAATTAGAGTTAAGAAACTTGCTCAACGAAAGTTTAGAGTTAGAAAACTTGCCTCGTGCGTAGGTTAAACAATCACTACTCACGTTCACCACAAGTCCTATACATACCATATGTATTGACAATACACATTAGTTACAATAATATTAGCTTCATGAGTTTCTTTTCCACTTTTAGTATTGCTCACTAAGTTTAAGTTTAAACAACAACACATCTTTTCATGAACATCACCTTTTAACTTTATTACAACTACATAAGTGATCATGTCATTGCACCATATACACATTAACAACTTGATACAACATCCTATTACATGTCCAACATGTTATCAGTAGGCTATACTAATACACAAAGGATTACACTTACATTCGCGCATTCTGACGCCCTCCAATTGCCTCCAAATGCACAATAGTCCTAAAGATGGCCATTTTGACCCTTCATAACGACATCAAACTAAAAAACTTAAAGAATAAAAGTTATAGTCCAATTCGTCCTCGTTTCGAATCATCTTGAATCGCATCAATCGGAGTTCGTATGAAAACGTTATGCTTATTTTAGTAAAACATGTTTGGTCAGTTCTTTTTCTTCACAATTTGACAAAACAGACCATCCCTCGCCGGGGTGAGGGTTTTTACACTAGGGTAGCCCGCCGGGGCGGGGGTCCCTTCTGCTAGTTCGCGAATTATGATCCCGAACACTACAGAAAGCCAAATTAGGCCTACAAACTCCTTTCTAACAACCATACCATCCTACCCAAGGTGTAATATGTTTACAGAAACATAAACTAATGTTTCTAATATGTTTCTAATCACATAAACCACATAAACATCAAGATTACTACCTTTAAATTTCACTGTTTCTCTTATTTCCTCTTCTTTTGGCATTCATAGCGAAATTCTTCACTGTGAATTCGTTTTACAACCAAAATAGTTGGTTCTAATTACATTATTTTCGTTTCTTCATGTATTTTCACAATCAATAGCCAATTTATACATTATTCAAAGAATTTAAACCTCAATTTTACTTTAAATTAAGCCATATTCATATATTTTTATACCAATTCACTATAACGTGCTTTCTTTCACAAACAAATACATAATATGAATTAATTTACTATAACTCATCTATAAACTTATGAAAACAACTTTATAACAATTAAATATCATATAGAAAGTATATACAACAAATAATTCAACCTTCACAAAGTTTTACAGAGGATTTTGGAAGAGAATAAAACTACAACTTTTTGAAAAGTAAAAGTAAGATGATACCTTAGTTTAGAAGATGATGGTTATCCTTTAATTATCAAGCTTTCTTTTCTCCAATTTCTCTCTCAAATTCTCTAGACTTCTCCCAATTCTCTCTTAATTTTTCTCTGCAACTTTTTCTTCTCTTCTTTTTCTTCTTCGGAGTTCTTTCTCTTTTACTCTAACCTTACGTACTAAAGATATAACGTATAGGTAATAATATAGGTATTAGTTATATAATATAAATATAACTTTAACTGACATCAGTTATTATTTTTACTTTAAAATTTAATCAATAAAATCCTTATGCCTTGTTTGGTAAAACATATTTAAAGTAAAGACTTTATATGCATTAAGCCTTGTTTGGCAAAACTGAATTAACCTCCTTTAACTTATTTTAACAACTCCTTTATAGTATAGTTTATGGTCACACTTTATTTAATTAAATTTTAATATTCAATTTAATTAATTCTAATAACAATTTATTAAATTAATTTATCACATAAATAATACAACATAATTATAATTTTCTTTATAATTATAATTTTATTTAATAAACTAACACATCATTTTAATTATAAATTCAAATTAAAATATTATTATAATAATTCATTTAATCATTATACACTCTCTAACTTAATTTATAATTTAAATTAGAATATTATCTCATGATAATTAATTTTCTTAACTCATTAATTATTTATTAAATAAATAATTAACCAATTAAACTAAATCACCTTAAACAAATATTTATTCGATCAATAAATATATCAATTAAAATATTTATATAAATTACAATTTAAAATTTTGGATTATTACATCAAGGCTCCGGCAGTCACGGAACCAAGATGGACGATCTTTAAGGATCTTCACAATCTGTCAGAATTTCAAAAGTTAGACATGATATTCAGAGTTTAGAATGACATTAGCATGCTATGCAATAAACTTGCTCATAATAAGAGAAAAATACCAGCTACTTGTACTTGTAAAGCTCAGTGAAGTCTGCCTGTTTTTGAGCAGGCCCATGTTCAACTCCTCGCACACGACTAGCAAAATTTAATGAGCAAATGGTTTCCCCTGAGTCTGCCGCACTTGGGCTGATCTGTACAAACATCAGGGTCTTGCAATCTCCCCCTGCACTTTCATGTCCAAGTTAACTTATGACTACAGGTAGTACCAGGAAGTATGACCATTTAGTGAAGTAATCTACACACATAAGCCCATTTAGTGAAGTAAAGTTCAGAAACAGCTAAGAACCCTACCTAGTGAGCTCTGAAGCATATGCGTAAGTTTTGAGTTCCTGGTTTGATCAAAATAAAAGAAACAATAATCCAATAGTATTTAAAAGGCAGTGTGGCCTTTTAAATTACACACCGCTATGCATGTACTTTGTACCAAGGTACTATGTTTAGTGTGAGAAGATGTGACTAGAAATAAAAACAAATATCAAAATGTAAGTTGAAATTGAACAAAACCATGTCTGTCCTGTACGTGATGCAATATGTTGATCCCTCTTGGAACAGGAATGAATTGTATAATTTGCAACCGTGTCAGCTGAATTAACTTGGGCAGTTGTCACTGAAGCAGGACGAAGTGACTCCCCTAAGATCGAAGCAATTGCAGGTGAGCTGATAGCTTCATTAGGGCTGCGAGAGATATGACCTACCCTTTTCTGTCAAGTAAAACATAAATGCAGGTAATGCAAGATAAAAATATATATAAGCCAAGGCTCAAACAGTAATAATTTACGTATTAAAGAATATCCTCTTAAGATTTTCTTTCCTTCTTTCTTTCTTTCTTCTGATTTTCACAGTGGTGTGATGCAGTGATATGAACACATTTTACCAGTACAACCTTCTCTTAAATGTACTTGACATCAAAAGAAAGGGTGTCACACATTTAGATTTTAATTGACTTTCACAAGTCCGAATATAGATACTCCACTTACAAGTGAAATTTGAATATACTACTGCAAATCCAGTATAGGTAAACTTGTATAGCTAAAGTTCCTTGACAAAGTTAAATTATTGAAATTCTATGTTATTAAACATTAAGTGGCACTTGAATCATTGAACTATTTGCTGGTTCTGCAGCTGTGTCTGCAATACTTGCAAATGCCCAGCAATCATGGGTCCAGAATTGATACCCATGAATTTCCCCGGCACTAACTGCTGGTACTGATAACCTAAGTTGGTCTGCCTTTTAAATACTATTGGAAGAGTTTGCTCTTGATCAGAACAAATTTCCTCTCCATCATTTGAAAAATTACTCTCATCCATCAAATCACTATTTTGTTCAATGTGTTCTGAAACAATATCCCAATAACTAAAATTTAAAATAATTATATATAAAATCTAAAATTGTTCATAATTTGGACCAAATAATACAAATCATTTAGTCAAATGAGCCACATACAAGTAACTAAACTATTTATCAACTATTAGAACACAAAAACAAGGAAAAAGAAAATTATTAAAGTAATTCTACTCAATTCCACCATATCCTACGAAATTAAAATGAACCTGTGTCACATTTTGGAGTTCTTAGGGTTTGATCTGAAACAGAAACCAGCAAAAGCTTCCAATCAGCATTTCATGTTTCATATCAAGAAATTATTCACAATTGGAAGAGAATAAAACAATTAAAACGAAATTCGCCTTCAAATTCCAACGAATACTCTTCATAAAGATCCTCATCGTCACTTCAATAAAAAACAAAATAAAAACTTCAATACACAAATGATTTATTTCAAGAAACTAGGGTTCTGTTTCAGTAAAATAAAGATAAAAAAACGATACCTTTTTATGCCAAAATCGTCACCAGGAGGAAGGTGAATTGAGTCCCAATCGACGCTGGAGAGGTCAATTTCGAGGCTACCAGCTGTGGCTCGGATGTTCTCCATAGAAGTTGTATCCGCCATGATTGTAGAAAGGAGAGAGATTAAGATACCAGATTTCGCTAGTCTCAATAGAGAAAAAAGGGGGGTTTGATGCTAGCTTCACAGAGCTCTTGGCTCGCTAGAGGGAGTGTGTGTTAAAATCTAGGCAAATTTTTACTTCCGCATTTTTAATTTCAAATTTTCACTTCCGCATTTTTTTTGCTCCGTGTATTTTACATAGATAACGTTTTTTTCTAAAAAAACGTTATCTATTTAAAACCAAAAATTGCCCTTATAAATACATAATGTTTTTTCATATATATCTACAACGTTTTGTTAAAAAACGTTGTAAAAAAACACCTCAACGTTTTTTTTATAAAAACGTCATTTTTTAAGTGTTGTCTTTTTATGGTTTTGTACTAGTGTATTATTGAAAAACTACCACCTATGTGGAAATATTTTAAAAATTATCTCAAGCATAAACGCAAAGAGATGAAACTTGAAGACTTAATGGTAAGATTAAGGATAGAAGAGGACAATCGTGCCTCTGAAAAGAAAACAGGAAGGACCTTTGTGGAATATAAAGCCAACGTGGTGGAACAAGGTCCGAAGTCCAAAAAAAGAAAATTCTCTGGTAATGGGCCTCAACAAGGAACAAATAAGAAGTTCCAAGGCAAATGCTACATCTGTGACAAGCCCGGACATAGGGCAAAGGATTGTCAAAAACGCAAAGACCAGAACAAGAAGTCCGAACAAGTCAATGTAACGGAAGTGGATGGTCTTCTTCAAGATGTTTCTGAAATGAAGCTTCAGCTGTTGTTTTAGAAATAAATATGGTCGAGAATCTAAGAGAATGGTGGGTAATTACTGGAGTAACCCGCCATGTGTGTTCTGATAGGAAGATGTTCTCCACATATCAAAAAATTGAGAATGGAGAACATTTATACATAGAAAATTCTTCTTCATTCAAGATTGCTGGACAAGGAAAGGTGATTCTGAAGATGACATCTGACAAGGAACTCACCCTCAACAACGTGCTCCATGTGTCTGATATTAGGAAAAATTTAGTGTCAGGATCCCTTCTTAGTCAAAAGGGATTTAAATAATTAGTCTTTGTATCAGACAAATTTGTATTAACTAAAAATGGGATGTATGTGGGAAATGGTTATGTGAGCAATGAGCTCTTCAAAATGAATGTAATGACTATTGTACCTTCCAATATTAATAAAATTACATCTTCTGCTTATATGATTGAGTCATCTAATTTATGGCATGGTAGATTAGGACATGTTAATTATAATACTATACGTAGATTAATTAATATGGAATGTTTGCCAAAATGTGAGATTAACTCTAATCATAAATGTAAAATTTGCGTTGAGGCAAAACTTAGAAAATCTTCTTTTAAATCAATTGAAAGAAGTACAGAACCTCTTGAATTAATAGGCACTGATATTTGTGATTTAAAGTATATACAGACAAAAGGAGGTAAGAAATACTTTATCACTTTTATATATGATTGTACAAGATATTGTCATGTTTACCTATTGAGAAGTAAAGGTGAGGCTTTAGAAATGTTTAAACATTACAAAAATGAGGTTGAGAATCAACTTGATAAAAAGATCATGATAGTTAGAAGTGATAGAGGTAGGGAATATGAATTTCCATTTGTTGAAATTTATTCACAACATAGTATAATACACCAAACAACTGCACCTTATTCACCACAAAAAAATGGTGTTGCAGAAAGAAAGAATAGAACTTTAAAAGAAATGATGAATGCATTGTTATTCTAGGCTACCTCAGAATTTATGGGGGGAAGCAATTCTTTCAGCAAACTATATTCTCAACCGAATACCTCAAAAAAGTATAATGTTACACCCTATGAATTATGGAAAGGACGTAAGCCGTCTTATAAACACTTAAAAGTGTGGGGGTGTTTAGCAAAAGTAATGGTTCCTCTACCCAAAAAGGTGAAAATAGGACCAAAAACAATAGATTGTATATTCATTGGTTATGTTAATATCAGCAGTGCATATAGATTTTTTGTTAATAAATTAAAAATAGAGGAAATACATGAAGATATGATTATTAAGTCAAAAGATGCTGAATTCTTTGAAATAGTATTTCCTAATAAAAAGGAACAAGAGCCAAGTTTTAACGAACAAGAAACAAGTTCAAATAAAAGAACTTATGATGTTGTTAATAACAACAATCACGGTTTAGAAGATATTGACGAACCTACACATAGTAAACGTGCTAGAACATCAAAATCTTATGGTTCGGATTTTCTAACCTATTCGTTAGAAAATGAGCCTCAAACCTCTAAAGAAGCAATATCGAGTCCTGAAGCTCCATATTGGAAAGAGGCTATAAATAGTGAAGTAGAATCCATTTTGCATAATCATACGTGGGAATTAGTAGATCTCCCACCAGACTCTAAACCTCTTGGATATAAGTGGATATTCAAGAAGAAAATGAAAGCAGATGGATCTATAGACAAATATAAAGCAAGACTTGTAATCAAAGGATACAGGTAAAAGGAGGGTTTAGATTATTTTGATATTTATTTTCCTGTGTTGGGAAATTGCATGTTTAAATTTGATGTTGAAAGTAAATAATCATACTTATATGTAAAGTCCTTCAAGAAATACATGTACAATGACTTAGTGATAGATCAAAATTGTTAGGTTTGATCTGTGCTTTATGTTTATCATTCTGTAAATGAATGTATAGAAGAAAAGATCAAAGCTGTTAGGTTGATCTAATTTTTGAGATGTAATAGATAGGCTTCAACAAAATCGTAGTCTGTCGAGCCAGTCAAGAGATTGCAGAAGCCAAGGTAGAATCGTAGAGTATCGAGAATCATAGTCGGTTTTCTTTGGAAGGCCTCTCCTAGAATCGTAGAGTAGTCCAAACGCCTGCTGAGCCAACTCAAGAATTATAGTGTACTCTCGGAAGCGTAGAGTCTGCAAATCAAGCGAGCAAAGATTGTAGTCTACATTAGTGGCAAGACACCACAATCATGATCGTAGTGCATCATCTGTCTGCATCAGAAGCATCAAGCTTTGTCCATTTGTTTAAGAATAAATTACAACAAATGTGGAATAGATTATAGACGCTGAAACTCTCGAGAATCCCAATGACCCAACATTCATCCTTAGTATATAACAAAGAAACGTATTGAAGAAGCTAAGGAAAGTACTACATGTCAGCTGAAAACACCTTTTCAGGTGTTAGGTGAGATAGCAGTCTGCTGTGTCAGTGGGCCAGACGGCTAAACAGAAGATTTGCATAAAGTCACCATTAGTGTTCAGAAATGTCAAATACAATTAATGCTTCAACGGATGACTTCAAACAGATACATTTCAAAGGCACCTTATATACAAATTAGATGCAGATACAAGAAGCAAGCAAGCAAGTACAAAACGAAAACCTGAAGAACACTCAACGTTCAACTCTACGATCTAAAAAGAAAGTTTTCTCAACTACTCAGTTCTTTCGAACACAAGCTTAACGACAACTGAATATCACCATTCAAGAACTCAACTATCATTAAGTGAAGTAAGAAGTTCCAAGTCTACTGGACTTGAAGAGTTCTAAGTGAACTAAGAAGCTCCAAGACTGCTGGTCTTGAAGGATTCTGTGAGATTCAAAGATTGTAAAGACATCCTTAGTGAATTTCCTACTCAAGGAGTAGAAGAATGGACTAGGAGCCTTGAGTGCTCTGAACCACTTAAAATCTCTGTGTCTTTTATATTTTTGCTTTAATTGCTATATCTTCTATAACTGCCTATTAACTACTAACTCAGTTTATCTCAAAGGGGAAAAAGCAAATTATATATTCCGCTAAAATTGATTAACAAATTTGACAAAGTATTTTGAAAAAGAAAGTTTTAAAATATCTATTCAACCCCCCTTCTAGATAACTATTATGCCTTTGGGAACTAACAATTGAAATCAATGCAGGTTCTCTCAATCAGCCTACAAAGCTTGAATAGATCCAATGGCACATCTGATAAGATAATCAAAGACTGGAGGAGGCAGCAAGCCACCTATGTGCAACAAAGATAAATTTACCAACTGCAAGGTTCGTATGCAAGCATATATGGACTTAATAGATGAAGAACTATTTGAAACTGTCTTAAATGGGCCCTACATTCCAACAAAGCTTGCACCAACTCCAGAAGATCCAAACAGAGTGCAAATCAAGGTCAAAGATGAATGGATTGACAACGAAAAGAAAGCGATTCAACTTGATAAAAAGGCCAAGAACATTTTGTTCAAGTCTTTAGAAGATGACCTGTTTGAAAATGTGGTCAACAGCAAAACTACAAAGGAAGTATGTGAAGCATTGCTCATTATGCACGAAGGAACTGAAGAAGTCAGAGAAAATAAACAATCTCTTCTGACTCAACAATACGAAATGTTTGCCCATGTTCCAGGTGAAAATGTCACTTCCACTTATAAAAGATTCAATGTTCTGCTCAACTCTCTTCGAGCTTTTGGAAAGATCTATCTAAACAAAGATCTGATCATAAAGTTCATAAGAGCTTTACCTAGCAAGTGGGATGCCAAAACCACTGTCATCAGAGAATCAAAGAATCTCCATGAAATGACTGTTCAACAACTCTATGGCAACCTTCTCGCCTATGAACTGGAGCTGACTCAACGAGCAGAGACTCTATCTGAAGGAAGAAATAAGGACAAAAGAGTTGCTCTTAAAGCAAAAGATACCATCTCCAAAGCTAACACTGAAAATGACTCTGACTCTGAGGAAGATGATGATGAGGATATTGCAATGCTGGTAAGAAGACTCAAGAGGTTCATGCGTAAAGGCAGAAACAACAAACATAAGAGATTCTACAATAACAACAGCCAGGAGCAGATAAATGACTTATGCTACAACTGCAAGAAGTCTGACCACTTCATTGCAAACTGCAACAAACCTCTTAGAGAAGAACTAAAGAGGAAATCAAATTAAAAGAAAGAATTCAAAGGCAACAAGAGGCTCCAGAAGAAAGACAAAGGACTTATGGTCGGAGGATCATGGAGTGACTCAGACAACGACACAACTCATGAGTCTGGAGATGATGAAGATCTTCAAGTAGCAAATCTATGTCTAATGGCCAAACATGCAAAGGATAAGAAAAACCCTGACAATCATGAAGTAAGTATCGATGAAGTATTTGACTTTAACTCTCCTGATGTGGATATTGATGATTTAAGAACTGCAATGCATGACATAATATCTGATCTGCGTCAATACATGAAATAGTTCAGAGTTCTGTCTAAAGATTATTTTCTTCTTCAAAAAGAGAAAGAGAAAGTTCAGGAAGAACTGGAAACAGCTCTTCTAAGTGCTAACTCTCTCTCCAAATTTGAAGTTGAGAATAAACTCTTAAAACAGACCAATGAACTTAATGCACAAAGAGAGTCAAATCTAACCTCTAAGATTGAGGAACTAGAAAAGACAATCTTAACGTGGAATAGATCCTCTTCAACCATGGACTCCCTGATCTCCAGTCAGAGAAGTGCATCTGACAGAACAGGTTTAGGTTTTAGAAAATTCACCTCAGAACCACCTGTGGAAAAGTCAAAGGAAACTAACATTAGCAGTGCTTCAAACCTCAATAGAAGCATTGCATTTATGAAATCCTCACAGAAGGAAGAACCATCCCATCCCTGATCTTCTGATCCAATCTATGCTACAAGGTATAATGGATCCCATGCTGGCCTAGGATTCAGAAAAGAGAAGAGTAACTTAGTCACTGCTCTCCAACCTCGAAGGATCGTGGAGTCTAGCAAAATCAACTCCACGAACCAACCAGGTGGGAATAGTAGAGTTAAGTTATACTCTTCACAAATTATGAATCATAAGGACACATTGAAAAGGAAGAATCAGTATAAAGGAAAGACTGCCAAAAATCCACATACGTTCAAATGGAAAAAGAATCCTCACACACTCACAAGCATACATCATGATAGATGTTTTGTATGTGATAAGATTGGTCATAAGGCTGCAATATGTTACAATAATCCAATGCATATCAAACCCAAAGTCAAGCAGATTTGGGTTCCCAAGGGTACTAACAAGATAGGACCCATGCAAGAATGGGTACTAAAATGAGAGCTTAAATCTCAATGCAAGTGCAGAGCTCCATGATCACAACTTGATACCTGGACAGTGGATGCTCACGACACATGACTAGGAACAAAGCCCTCATGTCAAACTTCATAGAGAAAGAGGGTCCAACAATCATCTTTGGAGACAATGGCTCTGGCAAGACAAGAGGTTATGGCTCAACTGGGAATGGTGCAGTATCCTTCAGCAAAGTAGCCTATGTGGAAGGACTAAAGCACAATCTTCTGAGTATAAGCCAGCTCTGCGACAAGGGTCATCAAGTTACCTTTCTCAACAATCAAGGTCAAGTCAGAGACCTGAAGACCTATTCCATAAATCTGACCGGAACAAGAGAAGGAAACGTCTACACTGTTAATCTTGGTCAACTGAGTTCAAACGAGACAATATGCTTTCTGGATAAAGCCTCTAAAGAAATGAGCTGGCTATGGCATAGAAGGCTGTCTCATCTCAACTTCAAAAGCATGTCAAAACTGGACTCCAAGGATCTAGTAGCAGGCTTACCCAAGTTCAGTTTTGTTAAAGAAAGGTTATTCAACGCCTGTCAACTTGGAAAATAAACTAGAAGCTCTTTCAAAAGCAAAACTATCAACTCAATTGATAAACCCCTGCAGCTACTTCACATGGATCTATTTGGACCAATTCCAACAACGAGCCTTGAAGGGAAGAGATACTCATTAGTTGTAATAGATGACTACACAAGATTTACATGGGTGTTCTTTCTAAACTCAAAAGATGAAATAAGTTCCCAACTCATCAAGATGTTCAAGCTGGTGATGAACGAGAAAAGGGAGAAAATCAAGGCTATAAGGAGTGATCATGGTAGTGAATTCGACTTCTCTGAGATGGATCAGTTCTACACAGAAAATGGCATCAGTCACAACTTCTTAGCTCCACGAACTCCACAACAAAACAGAGTAGCTGAAAGAAAGAACAGAACGTTGATTGAAGCTGGAAGAACTCTACTAGCAGCAATCCGTCTGCCTGAATACTTTTGGACAGAAGCTGTCAACACTGCATGCTACACTCAGAACAGATCTCTTGTGCACTCTACATTAAAGAAGACTTCCTAGGAGCTGTGGAGAGGAAGAAAGCCTAAGTCATCTACTTCCATGTGTTTTGTTATGCATGCTATATTCTCAACAATGGAAAATAGTATCTGACTAAGTTTTAACCCAAATCAGATGAAGGAATCTTTCTCGGATATGCTACAAACAGTAAGGCTTATAGCGTATTCAACAAAAAGACGTTAAGTGTTGAAGTCTCGATTCACATCATCTTCGATGAAACAGACTCAAACAAATTTGTGCCTCAAGAAACTACTATCGACGAATCATACTCTACGAACGAGGTCGTCGAGCTCAACACCACGATCGTAGCCCTAGAAGATGAAATCGTCGAGCCTGAAGAAGAGATCATAGAGAGAACTACGCCATACAATGACCCTCCACATCAAGAAGTAGAGGTTGATCTTGAAAAATTCAGACAAAAAGGCATCAAGACAGATGTTCCAACAGGAAATAGCTAGATGGGCAAGAGATCACACTCAAGACCTAATCATTAGAGATCTAAATGCAAGAGTTAAGACAAGATTTGCCACCCAGAATAAGTATTTCTATCTAAGCTTTCTGTCACAAATGGAACCCAAGAAGATAGAAGATGCTATGGAAGACTCAAGTTGGATAGAAGCCATGCAAGAGGAACTAAATCAGTTTGAAAGAAACAGGGTATGAAGATTAGTTCCAAGACCAAGAAGCCACCCTGTTATTGGCACCAAGTGGGTCTTCAAAAATAAGATGAATGAAGATGGGGTAATAACAAGGAACAAGGCAAGACTAGTAGCTAAAGGTTACTCCCAAGAGGAATGCATCGACTATGACGAGACCTTCACACCTGTTGTCAGATTAGAAGCCATCAGGATATTCTTTGATTTTACTGCCCATATGAAGTTCAAAGTCTTTCAAATGGATGTCAAAAGTGCATTTTTGAATGGTGAACTTCAAGAAGAAGTATATTTGGAGCAACCTCTAGGTTTCATCAATCCAACTATCTCTAATTATGTCTATAGATTAGACAAAGCCTTATATGGACTTAAACAAGCACCTAGAGCATTGTATGAAATACTAACTAACTTTCTTATTGAAAATGGCTTCACTAGAGGTCGAGTAGATACCACATTATTCCTTAAAAAGCACAAAAACAAAGTCCTATTAGTTCAAATATATGTAGATGACATTATCTTTGGCTCTACTGATGAAAAGTTGTGCAAGAGATTTGCCAAGCTTATGCAGAGCAAGTTCGAAATGAGTATGATGGGTGAGCTGAATTTCGTCCTTGGATTACAAGTAAAGCAGAATGATGAAGGTATCTTCATTAACCAAGCTAAGTACATTAAAGACTTACTTAAAAAGTATGGCATGGAATCAGCCTCTCCATGAAAACTCCAATTGCTCCAGCAACTAAGCTTGACAAAGATGAAAAAGGTAAAAGTATTGACATTACTCAATATAGAGGTATGATAGGCTCTCTTCTATATCTAACTGCCAGTAGACCAGAAATAATGTTTGCAACGTGTATATGTGCTAGATTTCAAGCAAATCCTAAGGAATCACACTTAACTGCTGTAAAAAGAATTTTCAGGTATCTCAAAGGCACACCTCACTTGGGACTCTGGTATCCCAAGGAGTCTTCCTTTGAACTGATAAGATATACAGATGCTGATTTTGCAGGCTACAAGATCGATAGAAAAAGTACTAGTGGCACTTGTCAGTTGTTAAGAAACAGACTTGTGTCCTGGTTTAGCAAAAAGCAAAACTCGGTATCTACCTCAACAGCAGAAGTTGAATACATTGTTGCTCGCAGCTGCTGTGCTTAAATCTTATGGATGAAAAATCAGCTAGCAGACTATGTGTTTGATTTCAAATCTTTACCTATTCATTGTGATAACACAAGTGTCATAGCAATAACACATAATCCTGTCATGTATTCTAGAACTAAGCATATAGAAATAAATATCATTTTATTAGGGACCATGTTCAAAATGGAACTATATCTTTACAATACATCCCTACTGAAAATCAACTTCCTGATGTCTTTACAAAGCCTCTAAATGAATTCTGATTTAATAAATTGATAAGTGAGTTAGGCTTGTTAAATCTGCAACCATAAACTCTATGCTCTAGTTTGTGCTAACCATGCAGATAAAAAGGCTATGATTAAAATCGTAGAGATGACTAAAGAGAAACCACGATCGTAGAGCAACCTCGACATGACAAAGAAGCATCCTGTGATGACATCATTTCTATCAAATCCAAGCAACCCCTCTAATAAGCGCCTCAGGAACAAACCGGATCCTTAGTTCAGTCTAAGAGGTTGGCCCTTCCTGAGCTACCTTAACCTAGAAGGAATGTTATGTCAGAGCTCATCACAAGGACCAGGACAGACAATGATCGTAGAGAAGAGTCAGCAATGAACTCTACCATCGTAGAGCAACCTCGACGATCGTAGTCCTCCCAAAGGATACACTAGCTCAGAGGGAGCTAAGGGCAGATCAGTATTTTTAACACTATTTAAAATCATGGAGCCCGGCAGAACTCGACACGTGCCCCCACTATGCAGATCGTGTGGAGGGAAGTTACAAGTACAGTTTGAAAATGTTTTTTTTTAAATTCACCTCAGAATTTCAAAAAGCTCATTCCTCTCTCTCTATCTCTTACAGCAGCAGAAACCCTAGCTTTCAAAATGCTCAACCAACCTCAGTTCAAGAAAATCAATGGCTGCTTCCAATGTTATCTCTGGTTACCAACTTTGCTTCGGCGAATTCAAGACAACTTACCCTCAGTTTCACAAGATTTTGTCTCTTCTGAAGAAAGCTGGTCTTGAAGAAGCTCTGAGCACCAGCACATGGATATACCTGAAGCTGGTGAAAGAGTTCTACAGCAATGGAGTCTTTGAGAACGACATCATCACTACACGGGTCAATGGGGAACAAATTAAACTCAAAGCTGAAGATATAAACCTAGCCCTAGGTTTCAAATCAAAGGGACTCATATATTATGGATGTCATCGACTTTCATGAAGGTCTGAAGAAGATGCACCACACAAAGTTTCAGAACGTCAAGGGGTACAAGAAGAAAGAGTTTCTCCAAAAGTATAATTTTTTGGCTGACATTGTTAAAGAAGTGCATATGCTATAAAGCTTTGGCCTTCCTATATGTAAATGATGTTCAACTAAAG